>GL501485.1:431549-441916 GCA_000149185.1 Mayetiola destructor | reverse complement strand
TTTAATCGGATTTTGACTTGACCATTTGCATTATTATCATTCATTTCGCTGAAAAAGCCATCTGAAAACTCAATTTTTCATTCTGTGAGTTTATTGAACGCCCTGATTTTATTTTATACGTCGCACTAATTTAGTTATTACACATTAAACATTGATGAATGTTTATCAAAAGAGCACCATAAATCGGTAATTTCGGTCGTTTTTTTCCTTCTTCTTTGGTTCCTGGTTTTGTGCGTGTGTGTGTTTGTATCAGGATTTTTTTTTGTATGGAATGAAAATGATTTAATGATTCCATCAATCACTAGTCAAACTTACCGAACGGACGGAAAAAAAAATTATGATTATCCCTGTGAGTATAAAAAGACACAAAAACGAAACGCATGCATATGGTAACAGCAATGGTAATACGATAATGGCTAAACTACTATTGCCAAATAAACATCCAAATCCATACAAAGTCATTCATCAATGGGTAAAGAACAGTCACGAAAATAAGTTGGTTTTTTTTTTCTCTCATTCCTTTTGTCCTTCTCGCATGTTTCGGGCATATGGAATTTTCAAAAAAAAAAAAAAAGAAGCCGAGAGACAACCAGTCACAATACAAGACCAAAGGCGAGAAAAAATCGATTGCAATATATCAGAATTTATTCGATTTAATACACTAATGCCCACCTTTTGAAAAATGTATGAACAATTTATATAATAACAGAATGCGATTTTTTTCTTCTTCTTCTTTTTTTTTTGCGCCCGTCGAACACACTTGGTTCTCTCCACTTTTTGATGCGATTTTAGTTTGTGGTGCGTTTATTGTTGATTTCCGTTTATAAATATCTTTGAAATAAAGAAACAAAAAAAAAGAAGAAAAAAAAACGCCAAAATTATCATTTCGGCAATCGCTTCGGTATTGAGACCCACTTCAATCAACGCTTAATAATAGCGAAAGAATAAAAACGAAAAATTTCGATTCATTCGAATCAAAATTACGGTTCTCGAACACACAACACATGCCATACATCAAATGAAACAACAATGAAAATCGGCTCAACGAAATGAATTTCACGGGAAGAAAAAAAAACCGAATAAATAAAATAATTGAGATCATCCAAACAAATCGACCTGCATTTTGTCTGTGTTGAATCTCAATTCCGTTCTGAATGCCAAATCGATTCAATTGACAGTATAAAGCTGCTGCAGCAACAACAAAACAAAAAATTGATGTCGAAATATTTTCAAGAGTGTCGCAGCAGCATCGGGCAAATACCATTCAAATATTATATCAATAAACTACTTAAAGTTCACATTGGCATGGCATCACATCATTCGGAATGAATACAATGAGAAGGAGGTAGAGATTAGCTATGGAGCACAGAGGACACATAACACAGCATTCAATTCGAATACTAAAGTATAGAATTCAATTGAATGGAAACGAGAAAATTGTTTAATTCAGATTTCATTGAATATTAATCCGAATAAAGAAAAAAAACAGACGCACACACACACATACAATATGATCCGAGAATAGTATTATCAGTTGATAGTAATAATTTGGTACAATATCCGCCGTTCAATGAGTAGGGATGTCAATTGAAGTGACTGAACATATATCACACACTCAAAGCACATACAATGGCAATAAATTATTATTTATCAAAACCATTCATCACGCGTTCGAAACACAGAGTGCCGAAAATTCAACTACAGAATAAAATCGAATGAATTTTATTCGAAATGGCACAAAAGGCAAAAGGACGAGCTAGTAAACAACTATTAAATTGATCACAGCGCCACAAGGATTATACATTTTCAATATATATGTATACAATATTTCTGTTTTTGGATTTTTTTTTTTTTTGCTTTCAGTTTCGTATTCAATTCAAATCCATAAAACCACTCACTGTTCAATGCTTTTGCAATCGTTGCTATTCATGTTGCGTACACTTTCAACAATTTTTTCCGTTTCTCGTTTTTCGTTATTCTTTTCCAAATTTTTGGGTATTTGTTCTCTACTTAAGTGTCATCAAAGACATGAAGACTCCAGGCCCAGGCCAAACGAAATCATCAGCATTAGCGTGCCCGAAGGAAAGTATTCAGACATATTGTACATTAATCTTATTTATAAGACGTTTCTTCTTATTATTTTTTTTTTTGCTGTTTGCTGTTTGCAAATGTTTCATTATTGGTTGAACATTGAACATTGAACATTGAGCATATTTTCGATGCGTGACATTGTCATTCCCGTATAACATTCAATAAAACCAGCGAAAATACCATTTTCATCTATTAATAAATGATAATTTTAGGATAAAAACAAAAGCATAGTTTGATTAACAGCCATTTGTTCAGTTCAAGATGTTGTTTGCCATTGTCGTTGCTCGCAAATAATAAAATCATCATCATCATCATCATCATCATATCTTATGTGTGTGATGGCCTGATGCCAAATATAATTCGGTTGAATGTGAAGGGATCGAAGATAAAAGTGTGGCTTTGCTTTCATAATAATAATAATAACGAATGAATGAATCAAATATGGAAAAAAGATAAAAGGCAAAAACAGTCCAATGATTGGCCCAATATAATTTATTGGAATATATAAAAATATGAAGCAAACAAAATAAAATTACCCAAAATATACGGTGATGCTTGATGCTTTAATGCTCCTGAATTTATATTACACACACACACACACACACATGCCGAGCATCACTGATTAGCAAATTTCGAATTATGCGCATTGTTTATCGCGGCAATCTTCGATTCTCATCTTTCTTTCGATGAACGCTAACAAACTATAGCGGTGAATGTGATCTGTGTTTATGTCATTTGAGCACATCGATTTTATTACTATTAGTATTATCCCAAAAGAAGTCACAAATCGCAATAGTTTCGGATTTTTACATTTGAAAAACCGTCCGAATAACATTCATTCAATTGATATCAATTATGATATTGATACTTATAGCCTGGTTCAAACAAACACACACATGACAAAATAAGTAATAATAATATAAAAATGATATGACATAAATTTCCATAAAATGTGTGTGATTATTTGATTATGATTGCTGTTTATGGGATATTTTTCGTTTGCATCATCATCATCAATCGAAGGAAAAATCATAAATGCTTACAGAGTGTGTTCACACCAGTGCCTCATTCAATGTTCATTGCCGATCACTGTTTGTAAAAATAAT
This sequence comes from Mayetiola destructor, assembly GCA_000149185.1. Lineage (NCBI taxonomy): Eukaryota > Metazoa > Arthropoda > Insecta > Diptera > Cecidomyiidae > Mayetiola > Mayetiola destructor. The sequence continues at coordinate 438,719 of GL501485.1, read as the reverse complement.
AGTATGTGATGCTGATTTTTCTGTTTCGATAAATCTAAATGAAATGGTTTCGAATATCGAGCAAACAGTCAACAGGCAAAACAGAACAACAACAACAATGGCAATCAACGATTTTATTATAAATATTGAATCAATCCACCGCTATATAATAATAATTTATATTGATGATGACATGATGTCACATCCGGTGTTTTTAATCAAATCATCAATTGTGTCGTTTGTATTCATCATCATTCAAATTCATCGTATTCAAATATTCAATTTTTTTTTCGGTTTTGTTGTTGTTGTTGTTGATGTTGTTTTGATTGTAATAATATGTACAACAAACAAAGTCCAAATGGTCCAGCTCCATAGTTGAGCATTGCATTTTTATTTCCATAAGTATACATATAATTTGTATATTATCATAAATTGAACGTGATCCGCGTTCACATCAATTTCGTTCAATAGAGAAAAAAATATAATTTGTTTGTCATTTGTTTAACATTTATTATTATGATTCGCTAGCTGATCGGAGCGAGAATGTGAGGCGGACCAATCGGCCGGATATTATCAGTAAAAGATGCCGAACCAATGCAAGATTGATGAATCATTTTCAGGTTGAAAATTCTTGATGCTTCAATTCTCTTCGTTTGTTAAGTTTTTTTTCTTCTTCTTCTTCTTCTTCTTTTGGTTTGTCTGTTGTTTGATGCACGTCATTTAATCATCTATTGAAAATTCGAATCGAGGCTAATAACAACGAGATCCCGTACAATTGCCAACAATGACAAACAATCAAATATATCATCATCGAATTGCCGTTTGCTTCATTTCGTTCGTTCATTCAGCTTCTGGAATCTATTCAGCCAAATCTTTTGTTGTGGAGCCTTTGATTTCCAATTTCGAGACCAGAATTAATTAGGTTGTTATTCGATTTTGCTATTTATAAAAGAGAGCGAGAGAAGAAAACCAAAAAAATACGATTTTTTTTCTTTCGTTTCGTTCGTTTTTCATCTCTTTTGTCCGCTGTTTTGGGTATAGTGCGTGTTCGAATGCATTTTTCATTCATTCAATCGCTTCATACACCGTATTGTTCGCCTAATAAAGGCGGATAAAAAGAATCAAATGAAAAGCATCCAACTGCTGATAGAAGCAAAAGAAGACGAATTAAGAATTTTTGGAAGGAAAAAAGAAAAAGGAAAAAAAATTCACTTAATACGTTTTCATTGAATTTCGGGAAGAAATCAAGAGACAACAATTTTTAGTATTATTATCAATAAACTTAGAGAGAAAGACACAAGACAAAAAATAAAAATGAAATTGATGAAAGCAACACAACGCACACATATTTATATATATATATATTTAGCTATGATTTCTTATCCATTTCTCATTCCATATTCGGTTTGGCTGGCAGAAAAGGGATTGACAAAGACATGCTATAAACAAACATCAAAATCTAATCTATAGCCCAACTGATGCTGTTCACTGTTCAATGTATTATTTTCTACGTAATATAACGATAATATTTTCTTCCTTCATCATCATACAGTAAGAGTAATGTGTGACTGACGACTGACGACTGATTTTTATCGTAAATTGAATGAAATTGGAATGGTATAGAATCGTATACGTATTTATTACCACATGTTGTCTTTTCCATATTGTACGGCTGGATTTCTTTTCTTTTTCTTTTTTTTTTGTGATCATCATTTTTCTTCTTGTTATTTTCCCCGCGATGCGAACACTTCACAGCCTACATTTTATGTGATGTGATTCAGTTGTGGATTTTATTTTCATTTCGTGTACGCGCATCCATTTCACATAAAGATTTATTATTAGTGTTAATGCTACTGGATGTTGTCATCGTTGTTTTTGTAACGACAATATCGATACTCCAGTAGGCAAGTAAAGTGTATATGGGAAATATTGGTTTTAGTTTGAATGGAACGGGGGGGTTTCATTTTCGATAACAATCAACAACAATCAGCAAACAAAAAAAAGATCGACCATTGGCGACAATAATGTTTTGATGAGATGTTTGTTGTGCATGCCAACCATTTCATTGGAACGAACGTGCGATTTTCTTCATTGGCTAATTTCAATGGAATCGAATATGCGATCAATTTTCAATTTGTCATCAATGTGTCGATTCTAAGTGATTTGCGTTAGGCAATTCACATAGGAATGATTAGTCCAAGTCAATCCATAAAATGAATAATAATAATAATAATCATTTTCTCTCTTCAATGTTGTAATTCAAAACGAATTCCGAAATAGTAAACAAATGTATCGATTCTTCTTTATTCTTTGTGGCAAAACTTCTGGTTCGATTGGCTCCAAAGTTTTGAAATTTCAACAGAATGTGTTCAGAATGGATGTGATATGAAAATTAAAACCATTCACAATCTAAACGTTTCTATTCAATAATAATTTTTATTTATAACATGCAATCGATTTTCAAATGAAATGAAAATATTTCAGTTCCATTGAAAACCTAAGCGATCAGCTGAATATAAATTATTTATTATTAGTCAAAATAAGTTGAAGATTTATCGTACGCATGTTTTCTATTACAAGAAAAAATAAAATAAAATTGATATTCACCTTGAACAGCTCAATTAAACCGAACACAGAACGATTTCAATTCCAATGAAATAAACAATTCAAATAGATCGATGGGTGAAAGAAATCAATAAAGAAAAGAATTGATAATCGGTTGGTCTAGAGCCAGGCATGTGTGTTTTTTTAAAATTGTTATTATTCCATAGTTCAAAATGTAATGGAAACACCTGTAACATGTTCTCTCTTCATTCATTTATTCCAAAAGACATTTAATTGATACATAAGGGCCTGGAATAGAATTAATAGCGACAGCTGGAATACAAAATATACTCTTTTTCTCTTGTAAATTTTTTAATTCAATTCAATTTAAAATGTCAAAACACATGTGAGCTGTGGAGCCGATCAACTGATCAAGCAACGGTTTCTTAATGGAATAACCGTTTCAAGATTTTGCGCGCCTTTTTTGGTTGTCTCCCATTTGCAAGTGTGTTTTTGTGTGAATGTTTTGGTCATTCAAGTCATTCTTCTATGACAAATTGATTGATTGATTTTTTTTTGCGATGATTCCATTCAGCTTGTCCAAAACTCATCAGTCGAATGGAAAAACATATGCAATGGTAGTGGTTGTGTATTTGTATGCGTGATTTGCATGTTTATTATCATTTTATCGAATCTGAAAAGTTTTTATGATTATTTCATGAATTCATAGTAAATCGATTCATTCGAAGGCAATTAATCGTATGCACCAATCGGTTTCATGGATAATAATCAACGGGTTGGATGTCGGCTGGCTCTAATATAAAATCGAACTTAGCAACATTATTAAATCCAAAAAGGAATCCGAACAACGGAAGAGAAATTATATACAAACACACATTATATTGTTATAATAAATGAACATGAATAGCAAAAACGGAAAAACAAATCAAGAAAGAACGAAACAAAAAGAAAGAGCCAACAACAACCTAAACATGTAATGGTGCATTGGCCAGAGACCAGAGAGACGTTAGGTCCGGCTAATGGTGGTGTGTGTGTGTTTAGTGGCTATGTTTGTTGTTTTTTTTTCTTCTTTCGAAACGAAATTCACAAGAGAGGCAAAAAAGGCAACTATGACAATCGCGATTGGCATCGCATAAAATGATCGCCTTCTGTTTCAACCGGTCGCAATTTGTAACTGTGTATTCGTTTGGATCCAATTTTGAACACGCGATATATCCACTAATATGACGCACATATGTGCTAGCCGATAAGCCAGAAAAAAATATACGATTCATATATAAAAATTCAGCTCGTTAGAGAACTCAGCCACTTTTTCTCTTCTTTCATTCATCAGAACAGCGTAAGAGCAGACGATAGAGAGAAAGAGAGAGAGAGAAAGAGACAACAACGTGAGAAAGAAATTTGATTATTTTTTTTCTATTCATTTTTATCGCATTTTCGGGCTATTGCTTGCTAGCGATAACAAATTCCATTTTATATCCTGTGCTATGTCTAAATGATTTTGTTTTAGTGAATTTATTTGAAAGAGGAAACAAAAAACTTCAAAATTGATGGAAAATTTATATTTTCAGTTTGGTGTTTGGCATTGGTTTGCGTGAATCATAAAATCATTCATCGAATGTGGATTTTATTTCCATTTCAGTTCCTTCAACAAATCATTAAACCAATGGAAAAACAAATCCCAAATGTTTTCTTTACAATCAAATTCCGATTTCAACAAATTAGCGTTTTAGCGTCGTTTTTTAGCTTCTTCTCTGCTGCCCTTCCACACACACACACACAACATTTTATTGTATGCAATCTCATTTTATAATATGCCGGATGATTGGCTTCGAAGCCCAAAGAGACCAAAACCGAAATCGCAGTAAAATGGAATAGAAAATCACAAATCAAGCAATGTCATATTTATTGAACCTCCGTCTTCCTTGCGTCTCTCGACTCCCAACAAAACAAGAAAATAAGAATAAATGGAATTTTTCTGCAGTAAAGTTTTTTTGTGTTTCTCCTGCAATGTTTGACGTGACAGGACAATTAGACTTTTGATACGTATTCAATCATACCAAAGAATGCATTGATGACGTTTTACATCCAAAATAATTATTATTACTATACATATATTCCCTTCGGCATTTGGCATTTCTGTATTATTATTTTTTTTTTCCTTCAGATTATGTTCGAATTCCTGGTCTAGGAGCCGTAACAAGGTTCGAGGTTCGATGACTATTACGGGAAGGGAAGATATAGAACAACCAAAATAAACAAATATAGAATTTCGTTTTGTGCACTGAACAATTTATAGGCAGGTGAAACAGAAGCAAAAACAACATGTAAATGCGGGACATTGTGAAAATATTTCAACCATTCAGCTCTGAATTTGGCAAAACGAAAGAAACAAAATGAAAAAAAAAATCGAACAAGGAAATGGAATTGCTTTCGAAAGAAATAAAATGAAATTATGATAAAGTGGGCACACAATATGTAAGTATATGTGCATGAATTGCCTTCAATAAATCCATGAACCATGAACAAAGTTTTGTTTTACATTTAACGAAAATGTGTGCCTAATTTCGGGTCATTCACGAAAAACTTTTAATGGCAATTGCTTTATAGCAATGATTTTTTAACCTTTTTGTTTTTTCCCATTTTTCCCTCAGTTCCGACATTTATCGAATCGTATGTGGAGTGGAAATGTGTGAGAGAGAATACATTATATTTGTACATATAAGTGGCAGCGTTTCGTTTGATTTTCGTGCAGACAAAGATTTATTGCCGTTTTTCATTCATCGATTCATCGCCTGTTATAACCAAACACCACCAATTTCCAATGCATTAAAGGAGTTTTGACGTCGACTTTTGGATTTTTTGAATTGAACATTGAATGCGATTTATTTGAAAAAGATACGAGAATTGAGAAGTAACTGTATGCAATAATCGTAAAATAATCGCTGTAAGAACGAACGCAAAACGTCAAATGCAGCAGCCAAGTCGAATCGAGCCATAGTAAGATGAAAATACCATTTGTTCATCGTAAAATTGTCGAATGTTCGAAGGAAAAAAGGAAGAAGAACAATTGCCCCAGCTCTTGAAATACAAAAATTTGTCGATATTCATTTTGGGCCTTTTATTGCCTCTTGTTGCATCAATATAAATGTGCGGCCGCGGTCGTTGTCACTTTTCGTTCACAATTTCCTCGAATTAATGGCAATCTTAAAATCATTTGATATCCGGAAAAAATATCCGCTCCAGTTTTTCGGATCTCGAAGCCATGAGGAGTGAGGAGCTCATTCAAAACTTTTATGCATGCATTAATATTATATTCTATTGAAATAGTTCAACAATATTGATATGCTAATGGATAAACGTGTGCACTGGCCATTTTTCTCTTGTATTTCGAAAAAGCGAACGAAAAAAAAAAATCAGCCATCGAATCGGAGAACAACAGCAATGAAACGGCAATAAAAATGCAATTTTCAATCGAACGGCTCTTCTCGTCAACCAACCGCATATCGAATACAACATGCCATATTGAACGGGAGAGTATGTAATAGCCGAAGAAAATACGGAATATTTATGAGAATTTTTACTGCCTGTAAAAGTCTTACTTAGAAGCGAAGAAATAATCATAAAAATGGAACTTCTCTTAATTCAGCTCACAGTTTGTACAATCTGCAGCAACTCAAGAAGTGTACTGACTTGTGAGAAATCGAAATATTATCATGCGTTTATTGTGAAAGAAAGAAAGAAAAAAAAAACACAACAGCCAAGCAGTTGAGCCAAACCAAAATGATGTATTATATCGATAGCGGATTTTGGATTTGAATATACAATATATTTTTGGGATGTATGGCAGGGGGAGAGATTCCTGTGCATACAAGTCACAAACTGGTAGCATTGATGTCATTGAAATCTCATCGCCGGCACCGTTAATTCCGAATCAATTATATGTATATATATTTTTCATATCCATTAATTTTGTTATATCGAACCAAGTTGCCTGCCGGAACGAAATATACCGAATATAAAAATAATGTTCTCATCACATTTCCTTGAACGGATTGAAGAGATGTGTGTGTGTGTGTGTTTAATGTTTGAATCATGGCTTAGCACTTTAAGATGTTTTATTTGTCAATTGTCGATAATATTTGATTTGTCGATTGATTTCGAAAAAGAAAAAACAAAAAAAACCGAACCCATTCAACGAATGTGAAGAAGAAGCGAAAGATATTTATTGTTTCTTGTCACCAAATTACATTTTAAGTGTGTTTTGTGTGACTTGTTGGTGCTGCTGCTATAGCTGCTACTACCCAAAAATAAACATCATTGATCGTCAAGTGAATGTCGAGAACATGAGAATTGTGTGGGCAGCAAAATGGAAAAATTCAAAAAAAAAACCAAATATCTGATTGTGAATCGATTGACGGTTTCATTTTTTTTTTGTTTGTTCAATTCTTCTCGTATCACATGAAGATGACGAAGAAGAAGACGATGAAGAGAAAAAAAAACCGAAAATCTTTCACGAATCACTTTTTTTCACACCAAAAGATGAATAAAAAGCATATCGTGTGTGTGTGTGTGTGTGTGTGTGTGTGTGTGTGTCAAACTAACTTAAACTTCCTTCGTTTGTTT
>GL501485.1:399882-428602 GCA_000149185.1 Mayetiola destructor | reverse complement strand
TGTGTGTGTGATGTGCACATATGCGACGGTGTATTGAGGATAAAGTTGAAAAGATGTTTTTTTAGTTTCATTTCAAAGCGGGCAAATATCGTGTGTAGATGTTTTATATGTAGAATATTAAATGACTATATGTGACAATGTGGCACACACGGATGATTCTGGCATTAAGGCATTAACTAATTTATCGATACTTGTCGAAAATTGAGTGGAGTCGAATATGCCTTTCACAATCCACAAATTCAAAATCTTTTTTCTCTCTCTTTCTTTCGTTCTCTCGTGCTCCTTCTCTCATTCCATTCGCTTTTCTTTTATTTGGATATGGATAAATTGGAATTAAATGTCGCACTCGAACTAAATGTCTGTGTGTATGGTATCATATTGGCAATTGTAGGTCATTCATCATTTCAAACGAGAAAAAAAGAAAGAGAACGAGAAAACAGAAAATAAATAAGATTTTATTCGAAATCATACACAATATACCAATAGTATCGCATCGAACACTCAACGATCACAACCATCAAAAGAAATTAAAGTTAAAGCAATTAAATTACATCCGTTCGAGCAATCGACAATGAGTCGAACAACGAACATTAACAACACAGGCCCAATCATTTTGGATTTACTTTTTGCGAATCTTTTAAGAAGATGTGACGCATTCGTTAGACGAATCACACACACACACCATACAAGCAATTTATTTACAGGCCAAAATGGAACAAAACGAAGGGGAAACGATCTGAATTCTGCTTGTATAGGATTTTCAAAAAGTCAGTGGTGTGATTTTGATCAATGGTTTGGCTCATTCAGTTCTAATACCCCGAGACAATTGGCTGATTATAGTCTTTGGCCGATTTGATTATTTATTCTCTTAAATTTTGTTTTATTGTTTGTCTATTGTAGGATATAGAGCTATGTGCTGTATGTACGTGTGGCATATCGTTGTCGTCTTCGATTTACGTAATTCATGGATCAATTGTATAAACTCAATGTGATTCAAAATGAACAACAACAACAACAAAAATATTAATCGATTTTAGAACCGAACTCGAATACTCTGTCAGACTCATAATTTGAATTTTTGACCGGATTGCACTCATATAGCTAGCTCATCAAGTTGGTCGGCCCGTCGTTGCGTGTCTTTGTTTCTTTTTCTGTTTTCCTCTTAGTTGTTTTATTTCATTGAAGCGTTAGCTTGATGCCAAACACTTCAAAGACGGGCCCGTGTGCGTAATGTGTCATCTTGATTTTTGTCGTTCACGTTAAATGGCGTGTTAAAATTCACCAGCAGTTCAGTAGACATTTACTACATATATACATACTCTTGTCAATTAATGTGTGCAGACCTTTTATTTTTTTTTAGATTTTCATGCATCGTTTGGCATCAACAACTTAAACTATATCGTTTGCCATTCACCAAACATTGAACATATTGGTATATTGTAAGGTTTGAAGAAACACTGTATAGTGAATGGTGATCTATGCTTAATGTCCGATGCAATCCAATTTGTCGATTCCCTATTTATGTATTCGTAAAGCGAATGACGATTCTCCGATGGGCATTTATTAAGGAGTTTTTTTTTTGCGCGCTAATAAAATACAATTCAACATACCGAAACAATGACCGTAAATTGAATGCGTCATAAAATTGTATGTTCCCGTTGATAATAATTAGATTTTGTAATTTTAGATTGGCGTTTGTCGCCCTGTTAACGGCCAACGGCCAACGACCACCTGTGCCAAATGAAAATGTATTTAATCGTTTCGTTTACCGAATCCAATCATAATAATTCTTCATAAGAAAATCGGCTTATCAATTATTGTCAAAATGGTTTCTCATTTTCCATTGATGATGGGGAATTTCAAAAAAATAAAATAAAGGAAAAATCGCCTTTTGATCCGAAATGAATATCATTTTCAATAGTTGATGTTCTTTCATCGTCGGTTCGAATCGTTTACCATTATTATACTTTTTTCTGGAAGAATCGACAAAACAAATAATAAGTCCTAAATAACTATCTAATCGTCTTTGGGAACATTTTTGTGGTGCATTGGCAATAAATACACACACACACACAAACATACACTAAAATACATGATATTATTCCCTCTCGATTACATGTTGGTTGACTATTGACCATTGACCATTTGCAACAAAACATTGATTGTTTGTGTACATTTTCCCAGAATGGATTTTGATTTGAATCACATTCTTGTGCCGGTTCAATCACTTCAGCTCCAGCTATCCCCCAATGTTTAGCTCGAAATTGGCATCAAAACAATAAATGAACAACAATTTTACATCAATATCCACATTTATAGCTCTAACTGAATACTGAACATTGAACAATTTCTTTGGTTTTTATTTCATTCATTCATTCATTCATTCAATGCGTGGTGGGTTGGATTGTTATTATTTGTACGGAAGACACATATCACAGAGTTCAGTTTATGTTTTAGTGAGATCGGATCAAATGACTGTATGTCATGAAGGGCCCGGCCACCAAATGACCAAATGGATAATCATAAAAACATCCAAGGCCGAGGAAAATGAAAATGAAAATGAATAGAAGAAACACACAATAAAATACTGTCCAAATAATTTCACTCTGTTATTGCATACTGTATGCAGTGTCCATATGTAAACAACAACAGCCACATGACATGTTTCATGCCATGGCAGGGAATAACAACAACCAATATGTATGCAATATCCACAAACTGTTGCAATTGAACACAAATCTATGGTCAATAGCGATTATATCGGTTTGGTTGTCGTTTTTTTTTCTTTCATCCTCTATCTAGACCATCTATGGACTTTTCATTTATTATCAATTGTTCAGTTCTCATACGTGTTGGGTGCCGTTCCTTGTTCACATCATTCTCGATTTTCCTCTTTGTGGCGTTCTTCACTTAAATCGGAACAATGAATATACAACCGGTGGAGGAAAGTTTAATTTCATTTTGGCCAAAGAAGAGAAAGAGAAGAAGAAGAAAGAAAAAAATTTGTTTGGAAAATGTTTGTCGTTGCTGAGATGTGAACAATTGAAGGCGAATAATACCGTTGAGATGAGATGAGGGTTACAAATGAATAGCAACACACTGTTACAATATCAATTTCAAATGCATTTGCAAGTGCTGAATAAAACCTGTGTGTGTGTGTGTGTTCATTGATGTGGTCGACGAAAAACCATTGACGTTAATAACCTTTTACAGATCACAATAATTTCGATTTCTTTGGATAGTTTGGTTGATCGTTGTTGATTCTCTTATTACTTCAATACATACAATTATTGTACAATTAAATTCTACTACTTGCCGCAAGAATTGAGCTCTCACCATGTCATGTGAGTCTTATGCCAGAATGTAATATGATTCAAAAGATTGTGTGCCATACCTGTTTTTTTTTTTTTTTTTGATTAGGAAGAGAAAGAAAAGAAAATATGAAATTAGAGAAAATCATACAAAAGTGAAAAGGAAAATTTATATATTTATAGCATGTGACAGATTTTCATTGGACGACATTTAACTACAGTTTGAGAATTCGGAAATGTTTTTAGAGCCATATCATATCACACATATCGACGACGAAGACCCTGCCGATCCGATGGACATTTTGTGCAATGAATCCATGTGTTGTTACAATTAATGTGGAATTGATTTCGTTCATTTTGTGTACAGTGTTTATGTGATGTGTGTTGGCAATTGTGTCGCTAAAATCGTGACAAATGCCGATGTGAACAACAGATAAACGAATAAAGTTGATATAAGGGTAGAAGAGCTTTAAGTATTTAATACATGCATTACTAAGGTTTTTTTTCTCGTTTTTTTTTTATTGTTTTTCTATTGATACATTTGCTTTTTCGTCTAAGGGAATCGTGCGTGCCGAAACACACAAAGACTTTTTCCAATACTCGCCTATTCATACCCATATATGGGAAAATCATGAACCAACCGAGCCAAAAAAAAAAACTCATCTCGAAAATCCGCATACAGTATTTTCCAATCCGGGGGAAAAATACAACAACAACAACAACAACAACGATTACGAATTACTGCCACAGAATGTTCTAACAAGTAACAAGTAACAATTATGCGAAACATGACAGAGAAATGAATGGATACGGTGAGATGGGGAGGGGGGAAAACCAAAGCAAAAAAGTTTGAAGAGAAGAAAGAAAATATGAAATTAGAGAAAATCATACAAAAGTGAAAAGGAAAATTTATATATTTATAGCATGTGACAGATTTTCATTGGACGACATTTAACTACAGTTTGAGAATTCGGAAATGTTTTTAGAGCCATATCATATCACACATATCGACGACGAAGACCCTGCCGATCCGATGGACATTTTGTGCAATGAATCCATGTGTTGTTACAATTAATGTGGAATTGATTTCGTTCATTTTGTGTACAGTGTTTATGTGATGTGTGTTGGCAATTGTATCGCTAAAATCGTGACAAATGCCGATGTGAACAACAGATAAACGAATAAAGTTGATATAAGGGTAGAAGAGCTTTAAGTATTTAATACATGCATTACTAAGGTTTTTTTTTCTCGTTTTTTTTTATTGTTTTTCTATTGATACATTTGCTTTTTCGTCTAAGGGAATCGTGCGTGCCGAAACACACAAAGACTTTTTTCAATACTCGCCTATTCATACCCATATATGGGAAAATCATGAACCAACCGAGCCAAAAAAAAAACTCATCTCGAAAATCCGCATACAGTATTTTCCAATCCGGGGGAAAAATACAACAACAACAACAACAACAACGATTACGAATTACTGCCACAGAATGTTCTAACAAGTAACAAGTAACAATTATGCGAAACATGACAGAGAAATGAATGGATACGGTGAGATGGGGAGGGGGGAAAACCAAAGCAAAAAAGTTTGCAAACAGATATTGTGGTTGTGGTTGATCGAATTGCTCCACAGAATAGCGTTTAAACAACAAACATTCCCCCGGAACTCGTATGCTTTTTGCTCTTTAAACAGAATTATTTATAAATTGATGCATATGATGATGGCAACCCAATTCCGTACCGATTTAAGAGAAGTTGGTGGAATTTTTTTTTATTTTTTTGCAATGATTCCCATAAATAAGAGCGAAAAATGAACCAAATAACAGCACAAAATTTTGTTGATTTTTCATAAAAGTTTTTTTTTTTGCTTTTAATAGTGTGCATACTATTTGCGCTAACTTTTCCCACCATCAATGGCATTTTATTTTTTTTTGTGTGCAACCAAGAAAAAAAAAGAAAAAATTTCAATCGCTTGAAACATTTTATTTGCGTTCATTTCACGAACAATTTAATCCAGAACTTCAATTAATTCATTTGCCTCTTCATTTTTCAATTGTTTTACTTTTCACTCGCTCTCTCATTTGCAGTCCCGTTTCGATGAATCCATTGGGCTTTCGTTACAATTTTTGGAATTCTATTAGAAAAAAGAACAAACGAATTTGAGCCTCGGCAACACAGTTAAAAAGAGGCAATGGACAAAATCAAGCGTATCATCAATTTTTCGGTTCAAATAGTTCATATAAAAAACGTCAATTTGTTCGAAATCACCAACATTTGGTTTAACCATTGATTTAGTGGATTCTCTTGATATTCTATTTTGATTTTGTGATTCAAGTTCGTGCACACTTTTGGGCAATTAGATTTAGATAGGTGAGCTACCTACCTGAAAGTGATTGAATCACAATACGAATAAATGTGTACAGACAAAGGCAAAGAGTTCACTGTTCAGTTTGTCTGGTTTCAAAAAAATAATAGAAAAAAAAATAAGAATAAAAAATATAATCATTAAACCAATAATAATTATAGATTTAAAATTCTTTCTGTTTCACAAACGAATTAACCTAATCGACATTCAGTGTTATAGTTGTTTAGTATTTTGTTGTATATTGAGTGGCGGCTGATTTAAGTTCTGGCTCCATTGGAAATGTTACCTCTAAATTTTGGCCAAACGATAATAACTAATTATATTGGTTCAATATCGTTTGATTGTTCATCATTCATTGTTTGAATTCAACTGTGTCTTTCGGTTCAATCATTTGATTCTCATCATTAAATGGAATCGATTAAACATACTGTACGTAAAAGCATTCTTTGGTAAAAGAGCTTGAATGATTTTAATTTATCTTTTGGGCATTGAAAGATGACGGGCAATGTAAAGTGAAGATGAGACGAATGACGAGAAAGAGAAAAACTCAAACAGGAATCGAAAAGAAACTATTGCACGGTTAAGCACGTGCATTAATTTAATGACCATAAGGTGGTCGATGTTTTGGTGCTCAGTGCTCATCCAAAAATCAATCAAAATGAAAAGAAAAAGAAAAAGAAAAAAACAAGAGAGAGAGAAAAAAATGTCGACAACGACCACATCACTTACTTTACTCACTAATCAGATGAAATAAGCGGCAAAATACCCAAAGAAAATCAATTGTTTGTGTTTTGATGTATATTACCAATCGTTAATCGAACGATGAATGGAACAAAGACCAGAAGAAGAGCAATGAACAACAACAACAACAACAACACACACATACACCATAATGTGAAAAAAAGGCACCGAAATACTTAAAGAGAGGTACGATATTCTGCCATGGATTATTACTCTTGAATTGTTTGGCTCATTTAGCGTGTGCAGCTCGCCGACAATAATAATAATAACAACAACAACATGAAACAAGATACTTTAGTCTTTTAGTCTTCGAGTTTGTATTAATTGAAATTATACTTCGGGAATAAATCGAACAACAACAACAACAACAGTGACAGATAGAAAAAGAAGAAAAAAAATTGACGAACAATGCTTAATGATCGAAAATGTTGTTTACAAAATTTCACTGAGACTTGTGAGTGTTTGATGCTTGTGACGGAGTATGATGAATTCAAAGAAGTATGGAAATGAATTTCCTACTTTTTCGCCTGTAAGTCGTTCTTGTTTTTTTTTTTGTTTAATTTTTGTCTTCTCGTCTTCTCTGTGTAAAGCGGCGCTTATATCACCACGCACTCCACACTCCACACTTAATATGCATACCGAGCAGTGATTCGATTCGATTGGTGGCCGCTGTTGTTGCTGTTATTGCTGTTGTGTTGCTCTTTTGCGGTAAAGAATTTTAAGTGGATTTAATTATTTGTTTCTGATGGTCGTGTCTGTGTGTTTTCGTGGCACAAGACATGAGGGTGAATTGACTGGGCCATTGATTGTTCGATACGAAATTGTTCATTTGCGACAACAAAATGCGATTATTCATTTACGAAAAACACGAACTTTTTTGCGTGATAATATTGAATATAGCAACGAGCCCATCCATACGCAGTTGCATATGGCGTGTAATAATGATGTTCAATTCACATTAATTGTGTTCTACAATTAGTTTGGTTTTGTTGCCGGTTGCCCGAAGGTGCATAATAAGATCATCCCAAATGAACTTGATGCTGAAATTTCAATTTCGTGATAGATATTTTCTGATATTATTATTATTATTATTTGAATTTGAGAACATCGTTTGTCGTCGTTCTTGGTTTTTCTAATCTGATTGAACTTTGTTTTTCACGCGCACAAATATGCGTAGGATACTCTGTCTGTTGATGTATTTATATTAAAATACACATTTTACACGCAATATCATCTGACCCCAGTGCTACACATAATTATAATTACTTTTTCGTGAATTCATTGATGCCCTGCTCAATGTATGAACGATGAACGATGAACGATAAACGATAAACGATAAACGTTGTACGTACACAACGCAGATCTTTGTTTTCAACAAATAATAATAAGATGAGGAAAAAGTGATTTTCAATCAAATTGAATTAAATTGTACATTGAATATAAGAAGTATTATTACATTGGTACTTGGTTTTTTCGGTTTTTTTTTTCTTTTGCCTTCTATAAGCTGCAATCTGTTCATGGCTTTTGAGGTGATTGTTTCTTATGAGAAGGAAAAAAAAAATGAAAAAGAAAAAGAATAAGTGATCAAAGCGTTACACAGCGTCAAAACATCTTTTTGAAGACTTTTCAAATATTGATATATTAATGCATGGATTTTTTTTCTCGTCTTTTTCCTGTTGCTCCTTCGGCTTTCGTCAAAGAAACAAATCTGATTGATATTGAAAAATCACAAGTGGTTCTTATTGCTGTATTTATGAATATTTCTATCTTTTTCTTCATCTTTTTTTCTTCTTTTTTTTTTTGGGGATATTGCAATAGCGTAAAACTTCCCTTGTTTACATGAAAATTTATCAAAATCGTTTGATCAGCGACAACAAAAATTAAATCGTGAACAAAATAAATAAAGTAAAATCCTGCCAACGACAAACGACACACTTCTAACGGATAATCGGGTATGGCTTCATTTGATTGCCATTATTATTGACAACGATGTGTTATTAATATATTTCAATAAAGTAAAGCACCAACAAAACTTTCTTTATTGCCGTAAGTCAAAATCGATACCGTTTTTGTCATGGAATTGGAATTTTTTTTTTTTCAAAGAAAAATCAAATTCCTTACCGGTGAAAACTTTACTCTTATTATTTTCCATATTCGGAAAGTTCAACAATACTTATGTATAGCATCCGGCTAATGAAACCATAAATTTATAACGAAAATGTGTTTGGTTGCGCAAAAACTTCTTCTGCTAAAACAGAAAACAAAAAAAAAACAAAAACTAGACAAAGTCGATGAAAAAGCCTCAACAATAAATCCACCATTCACATACGAGTTACAACACGTATACAACATAACGTGTGTTCCATCGAAAACATATTTTGTTCAGTTCGTTTTGAGGAATTTCCCATTGAATGATATCGCACGCATTCAGCATTGATCATTCTAGCATTCTGAGTTAGACAACACTTACTTAACCAATCTTTTCGGAAAATTCTGAATGCACAAACAGTGCTTACAGCTGAAAGAGGTAAAGACACAGCAATATTGTTTTCATATATTGTTTTGGCAAAAGTTTTTGCATGCTGCTTTTTACGAATGTAAAATTATTCGAGCTACCGCAGTGTGCAGATTACTTTCTGCGGTGATATTCATGCGTCAAAACAACAACATACGCATTTATATATGGTTTTTGTTCTACAACGGATGGATAGTTCCAATAGTTTCGTCATTCATACTAGAATTGTCATTAATAATTCTAATTCGATGGATTACCATCGAAAGAAAACACCAAATACCAAAATACAGACAAAGTATTCTTCTATGTTTGGATCACACTCAAAGACAAAACCAAATAATTGCATCGAAAATAGGATTCGCACCATCCGGACATCGAAACACAATGTATTTATATGTTGTTCTCCTTTTTTTTTCTTTTGTATCTATAAAACGATGCAAAAGGGTTGAGCTCTATGATTTGGCGCTCAAATCAACATGAATTGGGTTTTTCCATCAATGGCAATTTTGTATTTTGTGTTTTTGTTTGTCTATTTGTTTGCGTATCTGCCTTTGGATCCATAAATTTTAAATTGCTCGCTTTACATCACACATTTCGTTTTTGTACATAAACAGCAGCAAGTTCAATGTTTACCACAGAATTTAACGCAAAAATATTTGCACTGTCGTCATACAATTTGCGTGGCATTGGTCGTCGCATCGGTACGTATGAAATGAGCAAAAAAAAAACCGAAGAGATTTTGAAATGTGTAACGTTTACGTAAGATTCAAAAAGCCAGACACAAATGATGCCAATATGTACACATCATCAAATCCATCATTTGTTTTTTTTTCTCTTTCTCTCTCTCTCTCTTCGTCTGAATCTCGCCATTTGTGTCAAACACAGATGATGATTATTATTATTATAATTGAACTGACACATACACGGGGTGGGCAGGGGGGTGTTTATCGTTCATCGTTCATCGTTTACATTGTTGATAAGCTTAAGCTTTCGAATAAGCAAAATAGATAAAGTTAATTATTATCTATTGATTAAATATGCAGATTAAAATTAGCTCGACAGTGCCAAAGTGTATATATGTATATGTGCATATCGGATAAATATCTCATCAAAATCATAGCACCGTATAGCAAAAGAGGTGAATAGCAATCGGTCGGACGATGAATTATAAATTTTCAAATAATTTAAGACGATGCCACGATGTGCGCGTGCCAAATTTGAAACGAATGGAAAATTGATGATTGAAGACAGACATTTCATATGCACAATTTTAAAGTTAAAAACTGACTATGAAATAATAAATAATTTATTATTTATTATGCAATTTGTTTTTGCGTTGGAGGTGCCGACTACTGAATGCTGCATATTCAAAATTCAAATACACATTCAAATGGATCTCGATGTTTGATTGGAC
The DNA here is from genome assembly GCA_000149185.1 of Mayetiola destructor. Classification (NCBI taxonomy): domain Eukaryota; kingdom Metazoa; phylum Arthropoda; class Insecta; order Diptera; family Cecidomyiidae; genus Mayetiola; species Mayetiola destructor. The sequence continues at coordinate 418,256 of GL501485.1, read as the reverse complement.
AAGGAAGGTTGGCAAACGACCATTGATAATAAATAATAAATGATTTTATATACAAAATAATAATGATAGTGTTTTATTTCGATGAACAATAAAATAATCGAAATAAACAAGCATTGAGTTAATTTCTAATTTGATAACAATTCAAAGATCCATTCATTCGTTCAATTGGCATTTTGGTGAGCGGGGAAAAAAAACATTATCTATTGTTATCCATCCCAATCGGAGTGTGATCGTTATTTTTTTTTGTATATTTATTTATTGAATTATGACTGTTGTGGTGGAATCGGGACATTTACAGTGCCTGGCATTTAATTCAAATGATTTTGAGCTGCTACAAACTCAAACGATTGTGAAAATTAACGATCATCATTAATTGACGAATGATATACCTGATAATAACATATTTATTACCCATTCAATATGTCTCTCCGCCCGCTTTTCCCCCCTCTCTCTCTCTCTCTGTTAACAACAACGATCGACTTGACTAATCACTAATCGCAATGAATAAATTTGTGAAAAATCAAATTCAATTGTTCCGAACATCGAAAACATTCACATTTTATTATATCGTTGTTATTGCTTTTTTTTTACCTTGTCATATCGTCCGCCTCTAAAAATGACAATTTGAAGACAGAAAGAGAGAGAGAAAAAAAAAACAAAAACAGATAAAATAAAATAAATTCCACAATCAGACACAAAACGGTTTAATCGGTATGTCGGAACAAGACAATGGATCCACATTATAAGTGTCATGCTGTCTATTATACACAAATGTACGATGTGAGTGATATTGCGATATTGTGATATCAATCGGTTATAATTAACATTTTTCAAATGAACAAACACAAATCAAAAGAGTGAAAAATAACAGAAATAAAAATTGAATTTATTTATGCGGCGGTAAAATCGAGAAGAAGAAGAAATCAAATGAGCCCATGACGAATAATGTGGATATGGCGATGATGATCGAAAGTACCGATTTGCCGCCGAATATAGAAGAGTCGCCGAAAAGCGGCGAGAAATCAGCGAAAATGGCAGAAAGTAACGATCATATCCATAAAACAATGACAAAATTTATGGCTTTTTATACACAATATTCAATGTTTATATTCACAGTGAATAACTAACAACTTAAGTACATTAAAAGTTGTTAAATGTATTTCTATTTTGAATGCAGAGATATAACGGTATAAAACGATGTATTTGATGGTTCAAAACACACACATACACACACAAAAAGACGAAAGTAAACTGTTATTTTTATGTGCGATTTTTATTTCAATTTCCACCAAAGAGAAGACAAGAGGAGCAAAGCTTTCTATCTTGATAGACATTTTGAAACAAATTGTCACATCATTGAACAACAATTGCGCTCTCGCAAGTGATCTTCGATCGTCAACAAATGAAATGAAATAAAATAGAAAAATTCAATATTTGTGAGGATTGATTTGGATTGCCAAGTGACGAAGAGAGAGAGAGAGAGTAAAAGGCCTCCTAAACACTTTCTGTTTTCCCCTCGTTCAACCAGATTTTGTTTATTTAATTAAACTAAAAAGCGCATACCGATGATGTGGAATTGGATTGAAAAAAATAATAGCAATCAACGTTTGATTCATGGATCTGAATCTATGGATTGTTTTGTTGTTGATTTTGAATTGTGGATTACGGATTCACCGCTATTTTCAGGCAAAAAATACATCTATCAGATCATACCGTCAGTGTTCGGTGTGGGAAGTTGGCAATTTATTATATTATCATATATAAATAGTTCACATGCAAAAATCGCATTCGCATTCGCATTCTCAATTATTCACATTCAAAATTCGAATGTTTGACTTTAAAGTTTTTCAATTTTTGCATTTGAAATCTTGAATGTCGGATCTTGGTTTATGTTATTATTTCAATCGTTGCACGTTTTCAAAACTAAAGATCCCAAAACACGCTCAGATCGGCATCGAGATAGTCGTCACCGTAGAGAAAATCTATTATTTTTTGCCAACAACCCGAAAACGTGTGAATTTTTGACTAAAATTGCAATTTTCCATGGATATGGTGACAATGATTGAATGCCTGGGTATGAGCGATTTGTGAAGAATTTCCCGCAAATTCAATTGCAAAATATTTTGTCATCAACCATATGCAATTTGAGACCAGCTTAAATACCAATGACAATGCAACATGGTGTGAATTATAAAGTGGCAGGAAAAAGAGAGAGCGAGAGAATGCAGGAAAAATAGTCCTACAAGTGCTAATGGCAGGCTTTCAACTTAACAACAATGAATCATATAATGTGTGTGTGTGTGTGTGTATTGAATCGAAAACATCAAAAATCACTTGAAATCCCCGTGAAATCGATGAAAATTTATTCAAAATTTAAATACACGTTAATCCGCTGGTTCTTTGCTATTGTTTACACAAATGTGAAAAATTGAAACCCGGAGATTCAATTGGCATTCCGCAGAATATAGCTACTGTTTTGATGTTGCAGTTATTTGCACACGTAACACGTTGCCAAAACCAACAAAACACAATAAAATCGCTTCGATAACAACGATTCACGGCAAATGTGTAATAGATTTGCAACACGCACAAATAAAATTAATTGCACATACGTCCGGATCAGTTTGGTTAATAAAGTGCCCCGATATTTTGAATATTTTGATGCTCCAACGATACGATGATTTTGGGGGATGACATTACCGGCATTTTCCATCGGTCGGCAAAAAGCCATGATGCATTTGAAATGAATATGAATGCTGCAAATATTGCAATTTGGATTTGGCGTTTTGTGTTTTGCATTTTGCATTTTAATGAATTGTACGATTGCCGGTTGGAATTTTTCCCCAGTTGAAAGGGAGAAGAAGGAAAAAACAAGAACAACAACAACATGAAAAACATGCACATAAATCGAAATAATAATCTGAATGGCCTGTGATGTAGCATAAGGCATAAGCGATTCAGCATTGGCCATTCGGACATACAATTTGAAAAAGCGCGTTTTAGAAACAACAGCAGCAGCAGCAGTTACTTGTTTCAAACAGTTCATATCGTTCACAATGTTTCCCATTCATTTTCGTATCGGAAAATATGTACGAAAAATCCAAAATAGACCCACAAACGGCATCCAGATATAAACACGCTATACAGTTTACGATGCATATATAAACACACACACACGCACACACAATTTTGCACCGATGTGAATGAACGACTGAATGAGCAAATGAGTAGGACGACAAATTCACACAAAACTGGTGAAAGTGTGAATATTTATGCATGAATCGTTTGACAATCAAAAAAAAATTAAGCGAAAACACAAAATGAAATGAAGTCCAAAAACTGCACCATAAATAGCTTACATTTGCGAAGGCAACAAGTTGATTTTCGATATGCGTGCTTGTTTGTAGTATTTGAATTTGAAAATGTCACCAAAAAGTGTGCGAATGCGAATTATTTGGTAGCACTTTTGCAAAAACGGATTATAGTCACATTTTCCATACAATTCACGAACACACAATGCTCAAATAATAATATACATTTTGGTACACATGACACCCGACAATATTGAATAAGTAAGTTCAATGTCACCATTTTAAACTGTCTGCTATGCAATGTTTATGTAGATTTGTCTCTGGCGAGAGGAGATAAAATCAAGAGCCAACGCATCCTGTGTGTGTGTGTGTGAATGTTGTTTGACAAATTGATCGGAACGGAAAAAGGGCAAACATTTTCCGGATTTTTTTTTTGTTTTTTTTTTTATTATTGAGAGCTAAATCACCGATTTACATCGATAAATGGTAATTTATTGTCGATAAAAAGTCATAAAATCTTCATCGAAACGGATTTGCGAAAATATGAATGGATCTCAATCTGAATCCGAATCCCAATGGTTCCGGAACAAACTTTTTTCCGTTCGTTGGAAGATAATTCATTGTTGTTGTTGTTGTTGTTGTTTTTTTCGGGGAATTTTGCGTGCATAACGATTACAGTTTGTATTTTGTATCATAGTTGCTATCGCCGATCCTATGTCAGTTGCCAGTTGCTAGTTGCATGACAGTTTTTCCTTTGTTGATTTTTTTTTGTGCGTATGCTGTTTGGCATTGTACTTTGAGACATCCACCATATGTTTGGCTTCGTTGTCATGAATTTATATTCATTCACAGCGCACTAAATTATATTATCGTTTGAATTTTTCTTTTGCATTCATGTCTCATAACATTTCCGAATTTTCTTTAGCCATGTGATCACAGAGAAAAAAGCACTCTTTTCTCTTCGGTTTTATAATCTTGTATGTTGTGCCTTGTACAATATGGTATGCAGCATGCAGCTAAGTAGTAATTCCTTCCTTTCGGGATTTCGTTTGGATATTTCTTTGTTTTTCTTTCACATCATTTCCCAAAGACACTTTGTCTTTGTTGCTTTTCTTTTCATCATTTTTCTCTCTCACTCTCTCTTTCTCTTTTTTCGTCGTCGTGTGTGTATTTCTCGAAAATCCGCAGCAAATGTTTACAATATAATATGCATTATTATCAGCTTGTTATCCCCAAAAGAGCACTTTATCTTTGATTATTGTTCAAAAATAAATGTAATAATACAAAAGTGATACACAACAATACACAATAACGCATTCAATACTTTTTCCATTTTTATATCAGAGATTTTGTTTCTCGTTTGAATTTCCAAAAAAAAAAAAAAAAACGGGGAAAAAAAGATTTCTAAACGATGAAAATATTGATTTTTAGCTATTTATGCAATGGAATATGATAACAGTGTTACTTTCGATTTCAAATACACAACTTTTGTTTTATTCAGACATTGGCTGGAATGGTGATAAATTCTGGTGATGTCTATGAAGTCAATGCATTCGAAAATTTCTTTGAGGCAACATGTGTGTGAAAAAAAAAAATTCAACGATATGATGGACTTATGAAAATAAATGCGTTCAAATGAAATGGTTCCAAAATCGATGAAGAAAAAAATGGAAGCCATTCCTTTTGCGAAGACAAACAACAAGCACATAAGCAATAATTATTATAAAGCAAAATGGAAAAAGGGAAACGAAAAAAAGACATGAAGCCACCGCATCCATACACATAATTTATAGCCGCAGCTTTGCTTAAAAACCGGTTAGACAATATGCAGCCGTTTTAGATAATCAAAATACACACCAAGACAGAAGCTCTCTTTTCCATCTTACGGTATCCTCTTGGATTTATATATATTAAGACAAATTGTGATGATGAACTGTGGATGTGAATTTTATTATGTGTATGATTTCAGTTTCAGGCTGCATATCGCGTATGTTAACTATAAATTCCAGTCATTTGAATTATAAATCTAGGCAACAGAGTGTTTATTAGTGATTCATTTGTCCAAATAATCACATCATCATTTTCCGGTTAGAGAACTCACCAAAATGCACGATGGCATATTGCCGGTGGCATCTTCTTATGTTCAATTTATTTTCTAGTTTTCATATATATGAACCTTTATTAATGGAACATGTATCGTTGAACATGGCATTTTGCACATTCGATTCACCAATTTATACCAAACGAGACGACGACGATTTGAATTTCACAAAAAGGGAAAATTAAATGATGAAGATCGGAAAGAAGGGAATTTGTATTCAAAAGAATGCAAAGAGACATTGAAGAGAATGATTGAATAATAATATTCTATAGCGCGCTCACCACCACGCTCATCACAGAATACATTTATTTTCTGTACGAAATTGTGAAAATATAAAAAATTGCAAAAATATTGAAGATTGAATCGGAAAATATTGTAAAAGGTATTTAATGATAATAATGGATGAAAAGGTTTATCTATCTAAATTATTACTTTAAAAATGCAATGTTATTCTTTCATGTCATAATTGTCTACTTGTTAGCGAGAACCCAAAGGTATCCAGCCATTCAAGAGTTGATTACAATAATTCGCCTGTCGAACATATGCATATGCACATATTCACATTGATATGTTCAATGGTGAAGCCTAGCAATTTTGCATATGCACACCGAGCAATTGAAAGATGCATATATCATCATTCAGCCAGTTGAAAAACGTTGAAATAACAAGTTAGTGAAGGAAAGTGAAAAAAAAAAACACCAAAAGAATAATATTTTTTCATTGTGGGCAAAAGAAAGAAGATATTGGATCCAGCAACAAACATACAACATACACATTGATTGACGCAATTGCAAATCGATGCACACAAAGAAAATAAACAATCGAACAACAAGAAATTGAATGACTGAATGGAAAAATATTTGTTTGTTGTTAAAAAAAAAATTGACGATGAGAAAGAATTCCCTTGTGATCGTTTAACACACATTAATATGCACATTGCAGATACATTTCATTCATTTTCTATTATTATTATTTTAGCAAATACAAGAAGGCTTCTTCGAATTGAAGTGATGCAATGAATGGCAAACACTCGTTTATCGTATATTTTGAAATGGATTGCAAAAACAAAAACCCTATCAAACCAAAAACGTATGCGATGAGCCAGAGAGCATGAGGTGTATTGTTATTTTGCTATCACGGGGACGATTAATGCACATCTAATGGTAATGTATGCAATTTTCGGAATTGAATGTGGGCGCATTTTTGTCGTTTTGTTTTTTGCGTTTGCGTTTGCGTTTGTGTCATTTGAAATATTGTAATTTCGTCAATGAGGCAATGTACATCGTGCGCCCGATTTTTTTTTTACTCTTTCGTTTCACACCGTGATCCATAAGCATTAATGGAAATTGAAAAAATAGATGAAAGATCCATCCATGGCTTTTGATAAAATGAATGATTTTGAAATGTTCAAAGATTCAATGTTTGAATGTTCCAATCACACTATCATAGGCTTTGTTCATTCACCATAAGCAGCTCTTTCTTGTTCGTGTGTGTGTGTGTGTGTTTGTGCGCGTTGTTTTCATCACTTCATCACTCAATATCTAATGACAATTATCGAACCGAAGACAACAGCAGCAAAATCTCGCGACAACAAAAAAAATTGCATTCAATATGAATGCAAATGTTGATGATTGTGCTCTCAAAACAGACAGTTCTCTTTATGAGCTACACAAATTTTATGCGAAGGGTGTTGAATTGATGACAATATCAGCTCCACTCATTGGCATAAAAAACATCAAGTACATACTAAGAACCGTACACATTTCGTATCGTCTTGCAAATGCATTGTTTTAAAGTGTTCATTCTAACATTTGATTGAGCCCGTGACAATGCTATCAAACATGTATGTATGTATAACACAGCAAGATGAAGCAAGGATTATAATTAGTAGCTTTTCTATTTTCTTTTACATTTTGCTGTCGTGTGTTTTGTGTCTTGAATTCTTGAGCTCATCAATTATAGTATATGTGTGCGATGGCTGATGGCTTCTGTTTGGTAGAATTAATTATTTGTCATGTTCGAATGGCATATGAATGGTATGGAATATGTTTGTAATAATATTTCAAAAGGAAATGGATATGCAAAAGAGCGCTCAACATTACTGTTACAGTTATTCCATTGTTTTTGAAAGCCTCGCTACTTTGACAAAAATAGAATTCCTTTTTTTTATTTTTTGCTTTCAATTTTATTTTTCTATTTCTTCTTTTTCTTCATCGTTTCTGTTATTGATCTTATGGATGGTAATGATGGAAACTGAACGATGTGAATCATTATTATTGAAACTCTTGAAAACTCACAAGAACCGAATCGACAAATAATGATAATTATTTCCTATGTTTTTTGCCTCCACATCGATGAGATGAAGACCAATTGGTAGCAAATGATTTCCATTTAAAAAACAAAAAATCAATTGAATGAAATAGAAATAAACAGACATTCATAACAAAAATTGAACTTCCCGTGTCTGCTGTGAGTGTGAACGATTTGGATACGATTGATTGCGCATAATTTTTTTTTTCGTTTTTTTTTTTTTTAATTGAATAATATTCTTGGGCGCTCTTGGGCTCTTGAGCATTGAACGTGTTCGGTGTTCGTTAGACGACGATCTTTTTTTCTTCTTCTTCTTCTTCTGTTTGCCCGAAGGGAATATTCATTAGAAAGAAAAAAATGAACCCTTTTTTCCTCAATCGACGCTTCGGTTCGGAAATATTCTGAATCGAATTGAAAAGTGAAAAAATTTATTTTATTGGGTTCGATGAAGAAGAACGAAAAAAAAACACACACACACACACACACAAATAAATGACGTTTATAACACGAACCTAATCACATATTCATATTTTGAAAGGTAAAAACAAAAAATGCGCTTCCGCAACAGACGAACACCAAAAGTTGCATACAGTATTCGCTTTCGCCTTGAAAATCAACCGATTATTCCCATTATTATTAAAAAAAAAATAAAAAATTAAGTATTGAATGGAAATGAGAGAGAAAGAGATGGCATAAAAACAAAGCACATCATTAATAATATGATTATATGTGTACATTGTACATCTAAACCGGGCCGAAAATGGGCAAAGTGTGAGATTCATTCATATATGCAACGGATCGAATTATGAATTTTCGGCAAAAGAAAGAAAAACAACAATCCAACCATTCAACCCTTCACAATTCTATGATATTAATAAAAATGACGAAGAAAAAAAAATTATTAAAAAAAAATTTATTAAAATAATTTTTTTTTTGTTTCGCGTCATGTTTCATATGTCGCCATTTGAAATGTTGGAGTAAAAAAAAAGCGTCTAAAAGAGTTTTTTTTTCTCTGTGCCATTTACTTTATGGATTTGTATTTATATTATAGTTTCGAAGTGCGTTCAATACAGTTGCCGAAAGGAAATAATGTACAACGAATGTGTGCCACTGATGCCAATTGTTAGGGATGAACACTGAACGCAAATCAAAAGCCAACACACGAAACAGATCGAGAAACAATGTTATTTTTACATATTGGACAATGTTTCACTATTTAGGAAAAATTGTTCGCGATTGATGGAAACGAAACGATCGAAACCCTATTTATTCTTTTCGATGAACATTGAATACAAAAGACGAAGAACCGGTTTTCAATCTTTTTTTTCTGTTTTTTTTTTGCGTCCTCTTGCTCTCTCTGTGGCTCTATGCTCCTGATTCGAAAAATTAATATAATTGAAAATGAAAGAAGAAGAAAAAAAAACCAACGAACGCAAAGAATTAATGTTTGTTTAGCGATTGGGTTTTTTTTTTGTTTCATTCTCATCGCACAGGAAAAACGGAGAGCCAAACATGTGCACATATGCATATATATATTATTGAAAATGGATGGATTGGTTGCCATCGTTGCTTTCGAAAAAATAATTTCCTCTGTTGTTGTTGTTGGCTTTTTTGTTGTCGTCCTTTCTTTCTTTCACCCTGATTAAAATTTATATATTGAGTTTCATATTAATGGGATTTCCAAATGAAATGTATACACAACTCGTAATTCTCGTACATTTTTGTCGTTTTGTTGTTGATCATCATCATTGGAATCATTTGCATATGTCTTTCATCTTCTCGAACGTTGTTATTCATTATATTATGTGATTTAGTAACGTGTATTTTTTGTCATTTTCAGAACGATCAGGAAATTCGGTATCGAATATAAAAGTTTTCTTTAATTCAAATGACATTGATTGTCACCGTATTAATGATGGCGAACTTTTGGACGCCCTGGTATATATTTATGGACGGTCCAATCATCAATTGAATTGATATAAATACGAAAATAGATTCCGTTTTCTTGTGAAAAAAGAAAGAAAGAATGAAAGTAGCGCGTGATTCAGAGTTTTGTGAACTTTAGCAATGAAATGAATCATCCAATAATAGCAACGGTTCGTTTGAATTAATCGTGTGAATCATTCAATGAAACTTGAAACATAAAAATATTTGAAATTGATTTATATATTTTACAAAAAAAAAAAAAACAAAAAAACTTTCTACACAAAAATCGAAGCCCGCCTCACATTTCCAATACATAATGTAGTCAGTAGCATTATTCATGGTTCATTGTAATTAGAACAGTGTCATGTTGAAGGACACAATGTTTAGCCCTTGCATTCTCATTTGAGTGACGCAGATAAAAGTTTGTTCATGTGTTGTTGCATATCATTCAATCCCTTTTTAAATTGAAAAAATAAAAAAGAAGAAAAATTATTAATTTATTCGGTATGCATCAAATATCACCGAAAAAAATTCATTCGTCCAATCGATAAGCAGACCGATACGATTCTATTTTGCACAGTTGGCATGTGTTCAAAACTGAACTGAACATAGACAAACTAATAGATTAAACTCCTCTGCCTATTGTTAATAATACAACCCCTCACTAAGAGCCACGATAATAAATACAACGCACATATACATCCAACCATCCATCCAATGCAATATAAGAGTTGAGTTGTCGTTGTTGGTGAGTTTTTTTTTTTAGTTGCACAGCTCAAAATAATCAAAGCGTTGAATTTTAAAATACAAAATGAGGGCAAAAATATATTCGGGAATACAAATATTGTATATAGTTTATGATGGCATCATGCCGCCATTTGATCTTTTGAGCCGTTTTGTATATCGGATATATCGCAGATAAAATATGAAATAATGGCAAAAAAAAAAATTTTTTACAAAAATATATATTGAACGCATTAGTTGTTATTTATGCTTGTATAGTTCATTAAGCGGCCGCCATTATTCGGCTAAATGGATCAACATTCAAGATAATACATTTTGAGAAATTTGTATGAATGACAAACGAAATGACATTCAATTGCAAATTTATCAGCTATCGAATGATATGCCCAACTACCATTCCCTATTTTTATTCCTCTGTGTATTTGCAGGGCAAGACAAAAAAACAAAAACAAAAACGGAACCGAAAAAAATAATCAAATTAGAAATCAATGGAAATTAATTTTCTATGAACGGCAAATGGCAAATGACGGAATGAAGTGGAAGTGAAGAAATACACGCCTCCTTTGTGGCTGATAAAAAACTGGACGAAAAAAATATAAAATCAACAATATCAACAGTGTGTGTGTGTGTTCAATGTTCAATGTTCTGTATGTTCGGCGGTCATCACACCTCGTTTCGATATAATGTGAAACCGAAAATTTCGTAATTTACTCCAATTTCAATTAGATATTTTGTATTTTGCATGCACGATAATAATTTCCATACGCCGTTTCGTTCGCATGGGAATATGATTAGCCACCAACTAATTATCGAATGTCGTTTTTTTTGTTGTTTTTCCTGGCTTTTTTTTGTAATTCTTTTCTGCGTTTTGTCTGTTCATTGTTCCATTGGTTTTCGCTATATTCGATCATTTTATCTGGCTGAACAGAGAAATATAGGAATTGAGAACCACCGATAACCAAAAAAACTATCCATATTATTCTTTTCGCACTTTTTATTATTTGGTCATTTCAATTAAGCCACAACACAAATGAACGTTGCTTGCACTTTGATGATTAATTTCATTAACGGTGTGAGTTCTCTTTTCTTTTGTTCGATGGCTTTTTTCTCATTCATTTTTTTCATTTTTTTTTTTTGGTAAATTTCGTTTTAAATTGAAATTGAATTATGTCACCTAAATGCAAAATGACAATAAACATAATTAATTTCCGTTTTGAAACATTGAGTGTGGTCGCAATTTTTCTCTTCCGTTGTTTTCACATTCGATTTGAATTCAGTTGATAGTTTGGAGCGCAAAAATTTGCACTATCAAATAAATTTTTTAATTGAATTCACACGAATATTATGTGATATCATTGAATAAAAATATAAATATAAACATTTCCGTCATTGATTTGTTATTGTGTTCAAAATGGTTGAATTTGACGGATGGGGGGAAAAAAAATTGTGTTCGGTTGGAAACATTGAGCACAAGATTGAATCAGAAAAAAATGAATGGTTTTTTAATTGTTGAAATAAAAACATTTCGATCGAAACATTGAAAGATTATAATAATAATAATAATGCCCTGCGCTGTTCACAACTGACAATAAATTTAACCATTGTCCTGATTTGAATATTGAAATGACACCAAACCAAATGAAGAAGAAGAAGAAGAAGAAGAAGAAAACAGACAGTTTGAATCACAAGACACACACACACACATGACGAAAAAAAAACACACAATCGAACGATATAAAAATTGTGTTCCACATTATGTATCGTTATACTTGACCCAATTAATTTAATGACAACAATGAAAATTTGCACCAAATCAAAATGACAACAACCAACGAACAACAACAAAAAAAATTACTTGACAGCTGAAGCAAGGGACAAAAAAAAACGAGAAGAATGTTTTCAAATTGAAAGTAGCCAAAATTGAATGTACAAACATCGAAAAAAGAAAAAAAAAATCAAGTTTTTGTGATTCAATAAAAACGTAAAATATTGTCGTGGATTGTGGTCGAAACTGAAATGAACAATTGCAATTTTGTCAATTTTTTGTAACATTTTTGTCTACATGAACATGGGCATGAGCGATGGGCATGGTTAAATGCATCATCAGCACATTCATCAATTAGACAATTATTTCTCTTCAATTTCGAATAATTTTGATTATTATTTTTCTTCTTTTTCTTCTTTTTGGTGTGTGCATTAATTCAATTAATGTCTTGTTCGATATCGATAATGTTTGCCTGACACAGGGAGAAAGACTCAAAACTAAATTGAATACTTTTTATGCAAATTGTCCTGCATCGATTCGGATATGTGAGAACGAAAATGCACTCGAAAAGAAATTAATGAACAAAATGACGCTTCAAATACTTCAAACTGCAAACGACTAATTATGTTTATGATTTTATTATCATTACATTATATATGGTTTGTGTTCTTTTTCTTCAGTCATTCATTCAATTGTAACATGTTTACAGAATCACCGAACGATACTCATGTATTTTGTAAAAAAAAAATGAAATTAATATAAAAATAACAAATTACTAATTGAAATTGAGATCGGCCCTGCAGTTCGCAATGGATTTTTCTTTTCTTTATTATTACTTTATTGCTTTTTATCTTTTTCTTCTTCTTATTTTTCTTTTTCATTCAATTTTCGATCGAAATGGAATTCATATTGCAAATTTATCATTTTTTTTATAGCGAAACGTTTTGTTTTCTATCAGTCCAGAACTGCCATTTGTGTAAAATGAGTGGAGTGTTGGGTGTTAGCTGTTAACAATGAGAATGGACGCTCGATGATCGTCAGTCATATCATTTAAAATTGCTTTGCAATTAAATTTCGTTCTAATCTGGTGCATTTTCTTTGCATTCATTCATTCAGTCGATGCGAAGAATGAATGGGGCCTGATTTGAATGCATTCAAAATGTTGATGAAAAATCATTCGTAAATAACATGTCGATATTTGTCGAATGCACACATCCGTTTTCGGTGCATTCATAATTAAATGAAGAGAGCGCCAACAGCAAACAGCAAACAGCCAACAGAAAGAACATTTGAGAAAAAGACACAACAAACATACAACACAACATATCAATTTACATATTTCATTGGATTTTGCAAACGCAAATGTATCGACCGATGCATTACAAATTGATATATCTTTCAATGGGTGTATAATTAAAGTGTAGTGCGTTGCATTGCACTGTGCACATTTTTTTTAAAGTACATTAGTGCAATTTGTTACCAATTTTAATACTCTCTTTCTGTCTAGCTCATTTCATATGTTATGACTGTAAGTTGATGTTTGTTGGCTGCTGCTGTTGCTGTTGCTGCTGCTGCGTTTGTTGTTGTTGTTATTTGGTTATAATTGAATGTTGAAAAATTGTGTATATGGTGATTGCATATCACGCTCAATGCAATCATATCATCATCGCACTTTTTTAATTCATATCTATGTATTTCTAAATTTATTACTCTCGTTGAGAGTTAAAATGAGCAACACAATTAAAATTAAAAAAGCAAAAAATTAAAAGAAAAAAACGCGCGCGATCACAAACAATAGAAATCCCACAAAAGAGCTAAATACAAGAGAATCCATTTCGGCGCAATTTCATATGAAATGGCAACAGCAACAGCCACAAATTGCATTATTATATGGATCCATATGAGCCATTTAGCGAATATCGCACACACCAAATATAATGACGAGAGATTTATGATATAGGTAATCGTATTGAGAAGAGTAACAAAAAAAAATAAAAAAAAATAACAACAACGGAATAAAACAAATTAATGTGATTACAAGAATATGTTCAGTGTTCAATGTTTCAAATTATTTAATGATGATTTTTCTGTTCTACGAACAAATAATGGCAATAAAATAAGAAGCAAAAAAAAAAACAAAACCATTGATATTGCAATTCTATTTCGTATGAATTCGCAATGGATATGGAACTAGACACGGCATACATTTAATAAAATGGACAATAGATTTTCAATTCGTGTAATTGAATCTTGACGAATAGGCTAATAATAATCGGCCGGTTGACAATTTCAAGTCATTTCACAATTTTTTTTTCTTTTCTTTATCTTTTCTTCTGTTTTTTTTCTTCTTTTTCTTTACTGCTCTGTTTGTATGGCGAACTGGTATATATCGAAACCGAAACCAGATTTTGCTCAGTCATCAATGGAATAGGCAACACCTTTATCCTACTATGCTCTATCTCAAATATCAATTACTTATTTACGTGGAATCAAGAAGAATTGATCTGATTAAAATATGGCTGATGGGGCTCAAGTGTTTTTTTTCTTTTTTCTTCCACCGATTCAGAGAAATTAAACCGATTCCTAACAAATCTAAAATTGCGTTTAATCTTAACATTTTCTAAAAAAAAAAAAACTAACAGAGCAAATTGTTTTTTTTTTTCTTTTCTTCCATCTGTGTGTTTAGTGTCGATTATCAATGAGCACGGCATTCGAACAATTGACTTTTGAAAGAAATGAGAAGATAAAAAAAATCAAATATTGCAACAAACGATCAGAGCAGAGAATAGTTTTGTGTGAATTTTTTGCACCCGTTGCTGTTTCGTGAAAATGATAAACGGGCAATGCACATAAAAAAAATTTCCAATAAAAACAAAGAAAACATCGACACAATGACGAATATGCGTTGGTTGAGTGAAACACTAATTGAGATTTGATTTGATGGAATTTCGGAATCGTTTTGTTTTGGCATATTTTTGTTGCTTGTTTGTGCTTGATAAATTATAGGAGAGTTTTTTTTCGTTCGTTCGTTCTGTCTTTGAGGCATTAGGCCCACGAATGCGGGAGTATTTGATGACCAAAAATATGATTAAATTTCATATTGTTCGGATTTTTCTGTCGTTTTGTTGATTCTAATGATAAATACATGCGATTGCACGAAATGATTGAAATCTGATTTCAATTGAATGAAGAATGTTAACAATATTTGCCTATTGACAGTCAGTCATGTTTATGCTGACGCCACTATCATTGCACCCATTAATGCGTTTTCTATAAAAAAAAAAATAATAAATTTTTGAAATTAAAACGCGCAACGAGATAATGTATTTTGTTGCACATATATTGTTTCATTCTCGGAAATGGAAAAATTGAAACTTGCGGCGATAGCCATTCGTAGAAGAAAGACGACGTGATCCGATCCATTTGGACTTAAATTTCCATTAATATATGGGCAACCATTTTTTCCATGGAAAAGATCCAAAGAGATGAATTAAATGGAATAATTGAAGAAAAAAAGTAAAATGAACGAAATATAAAAAAAAAGAAAACATTCAGGCAAAGAAGGCGAAGGTAAAGAAAGAAATATCACCGTTTGACATTCCAGAAGAGGAAAGCTGGCGCGAGAAAGTCAACAAATCAATCAACACACCATTTCATTTTGTTTTGTTTTTTTTTCTTCTTTTCAAGGTGTAAAACTGTCGCATGTCAATTTAAACCAAAAGCAAAACTATCAATCATTTTACTGTAAAATTATAAAGTCGTTGCCATTGCGAATGGAAATTCGAAAGCTGAACGATTTCAATTGGTCGATGAATATATTAATATGTATAACAGTTTGATTAGACATTATACTCAATAACCAATAGCCCAGCCTCGATACCATATGAGATGGCTAGTGATATCGGATTTGTTGTGTTGTTCTTCAAAGATGACGTCTGATGCCAATGGCAACATTCCGTAGCCAAATTACAAAACCAAAATAGAATATCATTTAATTATTATCACATCAAATGAAATTAATATCATTTTTTGGCCGAACAGCAAACAGTCGCATGCCGAACGGAATGTGAACGAATAAATTTAATTTTAAGTCGATTTTAGTTTTTTTGGTTTTAAAGTCATAAAAAGATGTGATGCCATCAACTGGACTCGAAATACTTGCACGACATGATCACAGACACTTAGGAATCATAAGAATGAAAAAAAGAATTTCACTGTTTATTTCGATCTTCATCACCAACAATTAATTAATTGAAAATAATAAATTGTTGGACAAGATCACACACACACACACACACGGACAACGCTTACAATGTAAGTCTTACATCTGTCCCAGATCGCACCTTTTGTTCAACAATAAATTTGTTTAATTACAAATAATTCGTTATTTTTTGTTGCTGCTGCAGTTTCTTCGATAAAATAAAAAAAAAACGCAACAAAATGCTCCAATGAAATCGCTCAAGGGTAAGTGATAATACACAAAACTGAATATTTCAACAAAAATGATATTTAAAGCCCCCCCAATAATTCTGGATCACTTCCATCAAACCAAACCGAATGAAATAAATGGAAAAAAAAAATGAAAAGAAAAAAGAAGCAAATAATTCATTTGGAAAAGATCGCGCGGTTGTCAGTCATTCAATGTCGAAATGCATGTTTATTAGATGGGCTTTCATTCTCATCTCTTCTGTTCATTTTTATCTCTTTCCTTGTTGATCGGTCATTCGATCATATATTGTATAAATATAAATCGGATTCGAACCGCAAAAGGATAAAATTTGTTCGTTTTTTTTTCTTCTTTTTTTCATTTCCATTTTTGATTAAATGCACAAATATCTTATATCTGGTTCTGGGCATTGGGCATGGGCCATCAAAAACCATTGCATTCATCTCTAATCAAGAGAAAAATCAGTCGTCATTAATAAATAATCAAATTCTCGTTAGGGCGGCTGGTTTTCGTTGCACATTTCATCAATACACGGACAGACACATTCAGGCGCACATTCGATTGCTTTTTTGTTCGGTTTCATTTCTTTTTCCATTGGATTCGTTCAAATTTTACGTGTGTCTTTTTTTTTTTGGTTTTTTTTTCTTTCTTCTGTTCGTTGTGGTTCGATTTTGATTTTGTAGCCCGTTCAATTTTTATTATTTGGTGCGTTGTAAAAATTCCTTTTGATGGTATTTTAGCCGTCACATTTCGATTTTTCATTTTTTTTTCTTTTTCGTTCTTCTTTTCCTGCCTCCTTCAGATGTTTGAGGCGCATTCGGATTCGAAGTTGAAGTGATCAATGGGAAAAATTACAATAATAGCAACAAATACACGAAAACTTATAGAGAAAAAAAATCGACCAAACGAAAATGATCGAAAATAATATTCAGGTTGATTTGTAAGACACATTGCAATCGTTATGTATCACGTATTTATTGAGTGTATGGTGGATTTTGAGGCCCATCCGTTTAAATGATCAAAAAATATATTCTTGACTGGATATACGCAATAAGACTGAATGGAATGGGATATGTTCAATTTATTAAAAATACACAATTTTTTTATTCTTTCATTTTTCGATTTGAACCAGGCAACAGCAGAAATCGAAAGAAAAAAAAAACAAAATAAATTGAAGAGTTGAAATGTAGAATGAAATGAAACTGATTGCCTGTTGGCTTTGGTTCGATTTGGTTGTCTTTTACTGATCCGAATATTTTTCGCTCAACTCGATTATTATTATTACTTGGGTGTGTGTGTGTGTGTGCGCGAATATATTGCTGCTGGCTCTACTCAATTCTGAACGATTCTTGATGCTTTGCTGAATTCACGAGTAAAAATTACAGAATGTTCACGGCTCAATCATAATTGTTATTGCGAGAAAATGGAGAACGAAAATAACATTCAGCCACATTCGGCCAACCAATAAGCCAGCCATAATAATACATGGAGAATGAAATTAAGCGAAGAATGAGAAATCAAATTTAAATTGAAACTCTCACATGTATTTATTGCTGATATCCACCCATTTCGAATATTTATAGGTTTTGAATGGCCTCTCAATGGCCCAACCGAATCATTGGCACAAAGGGAAAGAGAAAAAAAAATATTGCTTTGCAATGTTCAGTGCTCCAAGTGCATATTTATTTCGCTTGTCGAAAATGAATCAATGCATTGAACCAACGCACAACACACAGACACTCACACCGATTTTTGTGGGATTTTTTTTTA
>GL501485.1:378883-399819 GCA_000149185.1 Mayetiola destructor | reverse complement strand
GGTATTTTTCGAATCGATTATTTTTTGCATTTTGCTTAAATTCGTTTTTAAACTAAACACCGAACAACACAATCGAATCATTGCAACGAGAAAGAAGTCATTTTCGCAAGAGCACGAACAAATTAACAATGAATGCATCGCAAAAACAAAACAAAACCAAAAACCTGTATGTATAAAAGCAACCAGATGAAAACGAGGCAATGAATATCAATCACCAATGAAAAGCACTCTCATATTAAAACCCAAAAGTCACAAATCATCATACGCTTCTTCTCCTTCTTTTTCTTCTTCTTCTTTTTCTTTTTTCTTTGCAAACAAATTACAAACGAAATATATAAATATATAAACCAATCGTCATTTAGTTCAGTTTTTCACGATTTTCTTCTCTTCTCTCATCATCGGAAATGTTCACTTAAAACACTTGATTCCTTGATACTCTTTGGTTTTTAGAAAAATGGCACTTTATCCTCCCGCCGTTTCTCTATCTCTCACAAACACATTTTTCTTTTTTGATTTTTGCACAAAAGTAAAAAGCGATTGATAAATCAGCTGATTTTTTCCGAAGTTTTTTTTTCCTCGTTTTGTTGTCGGTTGGTGGACTCCGGGATTTTTTTTTTTTTTGGGAGAGACAGTGTGTTAGAGTTAAAATTACCTGTTGCCAAAATTGTGCTAATAAATAAATGCGTTCCTTTTTGAATAACCAATCCATTGATTGAACAGCCGGCAAATCCATATCGGCTGCTCCCGCACTTTGTGGCAATGTTGGCTGCATTCGATCTGTTTTGCTTGTAGCGATGTTCTCCAGTGTCACCAAATTTTGTAGACTTTGGAGTCCACTGAAACCCTCCGAAGAGGGTGTATTTGTTAGAGATGCCGTGATTAGAATACAATTAATAACGATATTTAAAAAAAAACCAAACAAAAATTCTTAAACGAGCGTTTCGCTTCTCTATTTGTTTTTTTTTGCCTTCTTTTTTTTAAATTTTTGTTTTGGTTGCTGTTTATTTATTTTATTTCAATTTGGATTTTATCCGAATTTCGTCGTTTTATTTACGAATTTAGTATGCATCAGATGGCTTGTTCTTCACTTGTGTTTCGGCTTTTTGGTTCTTTAATTGCTTTGTCAACGCATGACATATCATGTTTTTTTCAATCTTCAACTGCTGATTTGTTTTCATTTGTTTGCTTCACTTTGGATAGCACAGTTCGCATAGAATAATAAAATTCACTTTTTTCACACAAATTTCCAAAAAATGGAAAAAAAACGGAACAATTATAATTAAAATTCCATTGTTTTGTCACACGAAAATAATTTTTCCACTTTAAGTATGCAGTCGTTTAAAGTTCTTGCATGTTCATCGATTTCCAAAAAAAAAAAAAAAATCACAAAAAAAACTAACTTATCATATGGGACAGTTCAAGGTTCGTCGAATAATAATTTTCAATCACTTCGATGCGACGATGAAAAAAAAATAAAACGAAAAAATTGTTCGAAAAAATTCATTTGATTCACAATCGAAATTAATTGAATGATTGTTGGTGATCGTTGGTTGGTTGTCACTTGACTGAAACGAAATCGCTGTAATCCACTTGTTCAATGGGATCCAAATTGTTCCAATGTGTTTTGGTTTTTTGTTTTTTTTTCGCTTTTACATTAATCGAGTGAACAGGTTGGCCTATTGACAAGTTTTTCCCCCTCTTTATTTAATTTCTGTTTTTTGCATTAATATTATTTCACAAACAAAATCTATCAATCGCTTCAATGACAAAAAAGATATTTTTCAAATAAAACAACGTCAAGCTCCGCATTCGATGTATATTTTATCGATATATTGATGTCAAATCAAAGTAAATTGAATGTATAAACGGTATACGGTCCAATACAATGTACGATGTTGCCTGGCATGCAACCAGCAGTTGACTAAATTCAGCTCAAAACAAAATATTCACTGTTGCCCATGCAACATTGCATATACAGCCGAACAGCAACAGAGTTAAAGAACAAACGAACGGTTCAGATACATACGTATGAGTATAAGCCGCCTATGACCGTGCTTCGTGTGTACGCCTGTGTGTGTGTTTGTGTGTGTATCTGCGAGAGCGAACGAATAAGAGAATAATTCGGAATCGAATCAAACAGGAATAATAACAATCATAATCAAAATATATGTATATTTTTTTGTATATACATATTCGATGGGGCAAAAGAGACTTTACGATCGGAATAACGACAGAACGACACACAATATCATCGACCGATATAAACGATATATATCGGTGGCAATATCTCTCGCTCTCCATTTGTACACTAATAATGCGGGGAAGAGTAAAAGACACACACAGCAGTGCCACAATAGTAACCAATTTGATTTTATATCTTGGTGGAAACGCGCGCGATTCGATTTTGATTCCAAAAATCAACTAACAAATACATGCCCATACGGCAGCAGGCAATCGTTTATATACGCAGAAGGTATACGCATACACAGGGATGGACGTAACACAAATATACATCGAATATACAAACAGAAGAACAGAAGAAGAAAACGAAAAAAAAAACCAACCAACCATTTAAACCGAATCAATTTTCCTACATAAAAATTGAAATAATACGAACGACATACAGATGATGATAAAGAAAAACCGAACCGAAAAAGGCATCGAACGAAGAAAAAGAATTATTCTAGAAGGAAGACACAGGCACCAGTGACATTCGTTATGTGTGTGTGTCGTTCAGTATTGGATGGATAAACTGTTAAAGCAGTTGAATCAAAGACAAACATGAATACCAGAAAATATATGATAAAATAATCCAAAAAAAAAGAAAAAAACGCAAGAGAATATTTCAACGCAAAAATAAAGAGTACAGAACCGAACAACAATCATCGCCGAATGATATGGAAAAGAAAAAAGCCGAACCATATACACCAACACATTGACAGATACAAAGTGTTCAATACAAAATACGGAAAAAATATAAAAAGAAAATCACATTAATAAGAATATAAGTACACGTTCTCCTGTTGTATCGAAAATAAGCGCACAAATGGGACGGCAGTCAGCATTCAATAGATATTTAAACATACACTACATATTCTTATGTACGTATAAAGGGAAAAATAAATATTCACTCGAACCATGTCTCAATGGAGTGGTTTTTCACTCAACGGCCGATTGAGATCATTTGTGTGTGTGTTTTTGAGTAAGAGCCGATGCCGCGAGCCAAAATCTGTGTATTTAAAATCTGAATTTGACTCAGATGAACGTTGGATTCATTCAACGAACGAGATTCCTTGGCTTTTGACAATTCGAACGATTGATCGAATCCAGATGAAACTTGCGAACCTTACCGAACTCAGTTCTAGGTTGAATGGCTGATAAGGAAGGGTGTTTCATGAGTCTGTTTTTCTTTCAAAACTGCAGCCTTTTCCAAGTCCAAAGTTTTTCTATATTTTTCAAATAAATGAACTTGATTGACTGAGTGAGATTTGTAGCCGTATCCAATATTGGTATGGAATATGTTTTTTGCTGAATGATAAAATGCCAATGCGATACGAAATCACAATAATAAAATGTTTTGTGTCGACATCGAAAGAAGACGATCCACACAATCAAAAATTGAATTGAGTGAGCAATGAGCACATATAACCGAGCACCAAACACCGAACACCGTATACTACATATCCATATCCATATACATAAAATGGTATGCGCGCTATGCTTGACTCAAACGGTCGTATTCGCATTTGTATTGGAATCAGTTTTTTTGTGTAATTGTATTGATAAATCTGAATATCTATTGCTATCCCATTTTAACAATAATTATTGGCTCCGCCTGTTTATTGTGTATATTCGGTGTGCATGTGCACAATTTGTGTATATTTTATTTGTGGAATTTTTCATTCGTTCGGCTCATACATATATATATATATATTGACATATTGGCTTGGATGGATATGGATTCGTACGCACATAGTCAATGAATGAATAGCTGCCGAATGTTTGTCAATTGGAAAATTTGTAATTTGTTGTTTTGCATGATTTTATGTTGTATGAAATAGTTTTTTTCTTCTATTTTATGTTTTGGCAAATATTGTCGCAATTTTCAGTATCGATTATTCGGAAAATGATTGATAATGATTTATTGATTGGAATCGATGAGTGATCAATTTAATAGAGAAATCCAATTTGTTTTAGGATAAGAAGGAGAGGCAATGATTGGATCCGATCACCGATGATATAGGATTTGATTGGATTGGATTGTAGAATATTATTTGAACGATTGTTGAGATTATGTGTATGGACTCGGCGCGCAATTTGAATGCGCACCATCTAACACATATTAGAATTTCAAGTATAGTTTTTTTCTTCTCCGTTGCACATCGCACGAATAACGTTCGGGTGGTTTTTCTTTTTTGCGTTTCGTATTTTTACAGCAACTCGAATCATTTTTCAAATAAATTCTTCTTCTTTTTTCCCCCGTTCGTCTCGATAGATTTCTTTTTTGTCGTATATTTTCCAAGCTGTGTGTACCGAAACAGTTGTATTAGTGTATGCATATTCGGAATGCGAGTCCAACGACATATTTATCCTTTTTTTCCCATTTACTTTCTCTTCGCACATTTTTTTTTACAGTTTTCACAGAGTCCTTCTCTTCATTCCATTCTGTTCGTACACCTATAGAATATTTATACTCGTATTACATATTAGAATGTTGCAGCTAATTTTGGCCGGAGTTTGAAGTTGAGCATCAATTGCAAGAGAGTGGGAGTACAACAATACCACATTAAATGGAAATAACAAACGAATTTTAAAGATGAAATAAGTAAAAAAAAAAAAGAAATCGCAATGCTCAGTTTGGATTTTGGGCAAAAAAAAACGGCCAAATGAATCCATTAAAAACGAAATGGTTGATATGGCGGGGCTAACTGGAGAAAATACATTTAAAAGACTGTAAAAACTGAATCGAAAATATATATATATGTGTGTGTGTATGAAAAATCTATGATAACCCATTCCCATGTCATCAATACAATAATTATTCCAGTGCCATATCTTTAATTCTTCTTTTCGACTGGTCACCAACCGAACCGATTTTTTTTTTTTTTGAATTTCGTTCGTAATATGTATTTATGCATATATGCAGGCTACTGAACTATGCTTCTTTTGGCCACATTTTACATCATTTAATTCGGCTTCTGTTTTTTTTTCATTTCATTTCTTTTCTTTTGGGTGAAACTTTTTTCTCGATCGTTTTGGAAAAATTAGCAAGTTTTCAGTGTATGAATTGGGCGATTGTGTGCATTGTGCATGTGAATGGAAATGTGAATTGGGTATGGATATGTGATATGCGTATGGAAAAAATAAAAAAATAAAAAAATAAAAATATTTTATACTTGATAATGCACTGCCCTGAACATGGCTCGTTAAGCTTCGCTGGACATAAATTGTGGTTCATAGTCGTTCATAAATACACATGCTTTGTGATGACAATGCTTATTCATGGGACTGTTGGTTTCTCTCCATTTTGCCATTGCCACTAAACTCAGCAGTGCACAGTTTTTCTTCGTTTTCTTTTTTTTTCGTTCTTTTTTCTTCGTTATCTTCAACCATAGACGACTATTTGAATGTCATTTTGCTCTCGATATGCGGTTTTTTTTTTTGGTGTATCAGGGCGATCCAGGGCCATCATTTAAATATTTATGTTGTGGGATATAATTTCGGCTGAATTTATTCATTTCGTATGCACTATTGTTGTATTCACAATCCACAAGCGTATGAAAAGGACAAAAAACGTTGAATGACTGAACAAAGAAAGAAACGAGAAAAAAATATCACTATTGACTTTCATTGAATCGAGTCGAAAAGAATGTTCATGCTCATGCATTAATATCATTTCGCTAGAACAAACAAACCGGAAACGGTTTCAGAAAAATCACAGATAAAACTCTTTTATTTTTGCCTCGCTTTTGGCTCCTCTCTTTTTTCCCTGCATTTTGGACTCCGAATGCATCGATCCGCGGTTGGCCATTCGGAACGTACGAACAATATCTGAACAGGTTTTCAACTTTGAATTTCCGCATTCTGCAAAATATGTGTTGATGATGGTTATGATGGTTGATGAACAATGAAGGACTTTTTGAATCAAATGTAAGAAAATCCATTTAATTTTTCATTCGAATGTGAGTTTTTTTTTGTTTCGTTTGTGGCTCACGGTAGCATTCAACACCGTTCATCCATTCGATGGTGTTGATGGTTAAGGCAATTGGCAGTGCTTGTTCTCAATTCGTTTGAATGTGAAAAATTTCTTTGCATTTTAGGTTCAAGGTCCACTTTGTGTTGGTAATTTTGCAGACGATGGAAAATAAAACAAAAGTCGCAACAAAAGAAAATGACGGAAAAAAAGAGAAACTACGAAACAGGCTAATCCACAATCCACACATTTGCCATTGCAAGTGTTTAGCGTACGCGAGAATAGAAATTGGTGTTGTTTTTTTCTCCCTGCTCCAGTTCGTATTCCATCGTCTTTCATCCCATAAAATATTTTATTGAAAGTGAAGCACTTGCCGCTATCACAATGCATGTGGAAAATTTGTGTTTTCGGATGGATGGCCATGGCCAAGAGCTAAATATAAAATACTTGCACACTGTGTTCACACACAAAACATAAAAAGAAAAAGGAAAATCCAAGTAGCTTAAGCATTACGTAGCACATTCAGTCCAGGATAATGAAATGTAATGAATGGTAAAAATGAGTTTTGGACCTTTCGCAAAAAGTAAATGAAATCTGAAAGGATGCAAGCTTCAGTGTGTAGTGTGTAGTGGTGATTTTTGAATTTACATTGTGCATATAGAACGGAAATTAAAATTAGTTGAATAAATTGTTTACTTTTCAATTCAAAATGTTCCATGGGCCAATAAACGAAGCATATTATTTTGACCAATGAAGTTCCGGCATCCCAATATGTATATTTTTACATTTATGAGCACTCGAAACCAAAGACAACTGATTCAGGATTCATACGTTATAAAATTGAATTAAAACTGCCATAAATTATTCGAATCTTATTATGAACAATCGACAATGTGGTCAATTATCGTATGATGATTGTTTCAAATCACTGAACACAATATTTTATTAAATAATGAAATTATTCCAAATAATAAATTTCCAACCAATTCTGTGGAAGAGATTTCCTTCTTTCGGTCAGTTATGGAGGCAATAAAAAAAAAATCATTTCATTCATTTCAACACACGAATAATAATCATAATGATTTCGAAATAATTTATGAATTTAAAGAAGGAAAAAAAAAATTACAAGAAAATCGTGTTACATATAAATAAATATATATTCATGTTGTCCATTCCGAGAAGTTTCAGTTGTGACCAAAGAGGAAAAACAGAAAAAAAAATCTTTTCTGTGAAGAATAAAATGGAGAAAAAAAATTATGGTCAAAATTGAATAAGTTAAAAGTTCTGCTGACTCTAGTTGACTCCACATATTTCCGAATAAATTTCAATGCCAAAGCAAAATGTATTTTTTTTGTCGCATTAAAAAAAGAACCCTTTTTTCCGCAATACTATCCATACCATACCTTCGTGTGTACACACATAGTATATTGCATACGAATTTTGAATGACTCACGTGTAATTTATAAACGATTTACATCTTTAATAGTTCGCGTTTGGGAAGTTGGAACAACTGAAGAAGAAAAAAAAAGAACCGGTAAAACACAAAGCAGACAACAGCCAATAATGCGAGCAACAAGCAACAACATATGCAAAGAGCAAAGCGCAAAGCGCTAAGCGATACTCGTTCAGTTGCTCATTATTATTACTGTTGCTGTTGCTGCTGCTGCGACGGCACAATATCATGAGAAATACACAAATGAGTCAGGTAAAGGCTAACTACGGGCCAATCTAAAGATTGAAGATTTACTGAAAAAAAAACAACAAAAACTAAAATAAAATTATGATTTCAATTTGCGCCGTGATCAATAGACGTCAAATAAACCGCTTCTGATATGATGCGATCTTTTTTTCATTTTCTTCATTTTCTTCATCAGAATCCATATTAGTATACTTGGTACTCATCTCAAGTCGATTTTTGTTATTTTTATTATTATTTTTATCATTATTAGTGTGTGAGCTGAACGATCACACGGCCGACATACATGACTGGTACTATGTGCCATACCGAATAAATCACATGAAATGATATGATAAATGGTGACAATTAAAACAAACAAAACACGATTATTTTTTTCGTTTCGTTCCGTGAATTTATCGTCGTTGTTGTTGGATTGGACGAACACACACACACACACACACACACACACACACATTGCACCAGTAATGCTCTTGAACCAGAGCGAGAGACTTTGAATAGACAATGAGTAAACGGACAAACTGGTCAATGTGGCTGGTGTTTTAATATGCGCGACAATGTTTTCAGCCCATCAATCGATCAATTTAGACTAAAAAAACTAAATAAATACACCACATTATCGATTTGAAATTCAGATTCAGATTCAGATTAAAATTCGGTCTTCATTCAACATTGCCAATAAATAATTGATGATTATTTATTTTATCGAAATCAAATCTAAGATTTTTTGTTTATATTTTCAGTCTGTTTATTATTATAAATATTATCGTCGATCGATCTATTGAAATGAAAATTAATATTTTAGACTCGTTTAAAGTCATGCTTTACCATCGCTGTTTCGATCTGTTGTTGTTTATTCAAACGAGCCTGTTGTGTGTGCGTGTCGCATACATATCAATATTTGTATTTCAAATAGAAATCACATCATTTTTATTTTTTAAAAACATTTCTTGTATTTTATCCATTTTATTGCTGTACAATTGAAGAAATATGCTTCGTTGTCGGCACTTTAACATCATCTTATTTTCGAGATATCAATTTCATATTCAGGAAATGATGGCGACACATTCAATGTCCATGTTTTTGTTTCTCTCCTTAATCGTGTGTGATTGTGTTTGCTACGCTATACTGTAATTACATATTTGAATTTTGATTTTGAAAATGAACATATAAACAAAGATGTTCATTCATTCTTTATTTTGATTTCATTAGAAAACAATTTATAATGTCAAATACATCGGCATTATATCAATGTTAAACATTTGTCGATATCATTTTTATCGTATTCATGGAGCATAAATGCAGGATGCTGTTTGAAATTGATAAATACACTTGTTGGCTGCCAAAACATCAGACAGCCGAAATCGAAAGACACACACACAATTTCAATGTGTACACAAATCACATCAAATCATTCAATTTCCGAAACGTTCTGCATTCAGAATTCAAATGCAAACAAAGGCAAGTGCAATAAAAATTCGGTACTTCTTGTGAACATTTTTTTTTTTGGTAACGAAACGATGCACACTACACACACACACGTAACACGTATTTGCTTCGAGCCCGAAATTCAGATCAAAAGAGACACAGAGAAAAAAACGACGAAAAAACAAAATAAACTTGTTCATTGATGGTGATCGGTTTCGTTTGATGTGAATATTTTTACAATGCAACAATTTGTAATATGTATTTGGATTTGGAATAAGAAAACGGAAAACAAATGTCGAAAAGGAACAATGCGAATGAGTGTTTATATGTGTGCGCGTGTATAGTGTACAGTGTACACAAGGAAGCAATTTATCGACCAACAGAGCCAATTTGATTCTCAATCATTGGATTGACCGAAACGTAATCGAACCGAATATGTGTACACACAAAAATATATCAAAGAACAGCGAACTTTTTGAAAATATATTTTTATTTTCGTGTGAAAATAAGACACTGGCTACGGTTTTAAGATTTACACTGTTTTGCAGTTTACTAGCGAAAAGGAATGAGCAAAAAATGACGATGAAGTCAAGTTCATAGATTAATTCCCATTCTTCACATGTCGTTGCAAACATATCACGTTTTTTGATTACAAATTGTACAATATTCAAATGAAGCTATTTTACAAATCTTGTGAATAATCTTTTTCGTTCGTTTTTCTACCGCGTGCTTGACTCCCTTCATCCATTGGCACTTTTTCGCCGTTTCTTTCTCTTTCTCTTTCAATTTCATCAAAATTTTCTCTTGTTTTTTCCATCCATTCATTTGTGAATACATTTTCGATTCGTTGGCAATGGCTTAACTGGTGTATGTGCGGTTCACCATCCTATTTCGAATCCAAAGAGGCCCCCGAAAAATCTCTGGTTCAGTCATATTCAGCATACAACAAAAATGCTCACACGCTCGCCACACATTCATTGTCATCATTATTGCAGCGCTTCAAAAACAAAAAGTTAATTTTAATACATGAAGTTGCAAGAACAAATCGACAATTTCAAATCTTTTGCTATTTTGCTAATATGCATACTGCATACGCATTTTGTACGTTTTTAGAATGTTCGGTTGAATGATGATATGTTGCCAGTTGCCAGTTACCAGTTAGGAGTTGAGAGATGATTTTCAATGATGATATTATTAATATTAACCATCATCAGTTATTTCAATACTTTCCACTGTACCCCGGTTAAGTGTATTAATATACATATATCAGGGATGTTCACCCCGAAAAATTATCCAAAAATAAAATTATTATTAATCGTTGGTATGGATTTTGTGTTTTTGAACATTTTTAATCTCATCATCTTTTTCTTTTCATTTTTCGATGGCATTTTCTTATTATTATTATCATTATTGTCAATGGAAAAACCTCGATTTGATGTGAGAATGTTTGATGCTTTTTTTGCATATCAATCTTTACATTTTCATTCACGTTTTTCCAAACGATTTTTTGTTTCATTCGGTTTTGGGTCGTCGTTTTATCGTTCGTATACGTCGGTTTAATTTCGAATTCAGATTTCATTTGCATTATCTCAATGTCACATACATGTTCATGTTGTTCGCGTTGCTCATTGCAGACGATTTGTGATCTTTTTGGATGTTCAGATGTTTTACATTATATTATCGCATATGGATGGATGGTCGGATGAATGGATATGAAAAATGTATGAATGATATGTTTGAATGTTGCTTATCTGATTGAAAAATATTCACGAAAAATAGAAAATTGTGAATCAAGTACACGCCATCGAAAGTTGAAACTGGAGAATAAAGTGAATCGAAAACTTAAACGAAATTTGCTGTTGCTTTGGATTTGAAAACTCTACAAACCAAATGATGACAAACCGAACAGTTGAACCGAACGAAATTCAAATGAAAATCGTTGTCAGCGAGAGAAAAATTAGAGTGTGTATTGTGTATGGAGTGGGATTGGTGAAGGGAGAAAAATCTGAATTACGATAAATCTCAAGCGTATCGTAGCTGCAGAATTTTAATTTTAATGAAAAATTATTATTTTTCATGTCTTTTCGCGTTTTCAGTCGTTTTTTTCTTCTTTCATTTTTTTTTCTTTTTTTAATTTTTATGCTTTTAATTGATTCAAATGAGAGCGAAGACGAATACGTTAAAAAGGTTTGCAAGTGAACAAGTGGTGACAATGTATGAGTATGAGGCTTGGGAATGAATGAAAAGAAAAAAAAACAAAAAGATGAAGAAGAAAAAAATGTCGCACGTAGATCTAGGAATTCTCAAATGAAAGCAAATGTTCACGCATTAGAGAGTTGCGAAGCTCTTCAGAGACTTGGCTTTGTACACTCGGTTAGACCCTCAGTATATCACTTTCAGTTTGAAAAGCAGAGAGAGAAAGAGAAAGAAAACGAACGAAAAGAGAATCAAATCCCTTCAATGATAACATTCATAGCCGTTTGTCGTTGATTTGGCTCATATATTAATGGGTGACTTTTGTGCCTCTCTTTCCATTTAGATTTTGAAAAAAAAAAAAAAATTCTCAGATTTATATGCGAATGCCAGTGTTCGCAGTGTGATGGATCTTTTTTCTTCTACAATTTTTCTACGTTCATGTTTTTCTTCTTCTTCTTCTTCTTCTTCTTCTTCTTCTTCTTTTGCATTCTCTTGTGTGTGCCGGTTGGCCGTTTGTCGCTTGTATACATTTCGATTTTGACATCAGTCTTCCGGGCGTAAAGCTTTATCTTGTAAAATATTATTATTACCATTTATTTTGTTGAAATAAATTTTTCTCTATCATTTTCCTATGCAAAAGCACCTCTTTAGATCCTGACTTCACTTCAATCTTGGTCCCACTCTCACTCAAGTGTGTGTGTGTGTGTGTCGAGAAATAGTAAATAAATAATATCTGCGTTTGCCCGAGTCAAAAGTCAAAATAAAAAATGTTTTTCATTGCCACCCGTTCCCCCGTTGTGACTTCGAGCCAGATCTGAAAAAGAAAATTTAAAAGAGAATCAAATATAATTTCAGCTCATACATGGGACCGAATTCACTGGTACAAGTGAAAAAATTAGGTAAAAATGATGGAAATGGCTACAAAAATTACGAACAAAAAATTGGAAAAATTAAAAGAAAAAAAACAGGCGGCAAAAGCAACCATCCAAATAGAAAAACTCTTCATCAAATGATGGAACTAAAGCAAAACGGCAGCGCATATACAATATACACCCACAAAGCAGCGAACAAGAAAGAAAAAAACACGAATTCAGTTGAAAAATGAATACAAGAAAAAAAATATTAAAATAAAAAAGTCAGCGCAGCGAATGAGTGTGAATGAATGGAAAATGAAGAATTTCCTTCATTTTTTTTTTTTTGCTTCTGTGTTGAACTGATGATGATGAAGAGAAAAAAATACGCATAGAAATCAAGCAAAAAATTATTATCAAGTTGAAAACGAACATGATGAAATGAAATTAATGTATACGAAATGAATCCATCTCCGAAAGAGGAGGGTAGCATTAAGATGGAAATGAAAAGACGAACAACGACCATCGGAATTTTTGTTCTGAATCATTTACATAACGGTTTTCATCACCGTCAACCGTCAACCTGATACATGGGATGAGTTAAATGGGACATCGGATGCCAAATGCCCAATGCACTTCATTTCTCTCTGCGTTGGACTTCAGTCTTTGGTGTTCATCATCGCCGTCACAATTTTCGCACATCGAACGGGCAATAAGGAATGACCAAACCAGTGAAAAATGTTCTGTAAGTGGAAAAAAATTATTTATTTTCATTTGAAGTGGAATGGGCAATGAGCGCATGGGAAATGAAAGAGGAAAATCAACGATTACGGTAATGTCCAATAAAAATCTTAAGCAATTTTTTGCCTGAAGTTCATGAAAAGTACGAGGCGATGAGTGCAGCAGCAACCCGTTGACTAAATGCTAAATGTAATGGAAAAACTTTCGATAGACAAAGACAGAACGGCACACAAATGAATCTGAAACAGTAGACAACAATTTGCCGGTGTGTGTACTGAAAGACAAAGAAATTCGATAGGGCGGAAAAAAAAGGAAAATAAAAAAATAATTCCAACACATATATTTTGTGCAACTGGAGCACTATGAACCTTTTGTCATAGAGAAATATTTGGTGTTTTGTGGATGGTTTAATTCACGCACACTTTCAATCGTTTTGTAAGAATTTGTTGTTTTTTTTCACTATTCGCATTTTTCCTCTCTGCACTCTGTTGCTTTGTTCTTTAGCATTTGCTATCGGATCCAACTTTTGTTGTCACGCTTAATAAAAAATGAGTGTGCTTCAAATAAACGCGAAAGAAAAATTCTTCAATGGTTTTTTTCCTCGGCCGACTGGTGTCAGAGCGGAAAAAATGAATAGAAATGAGAGGGAGAGAGAAAGAGAGTAAAAAAACAAGTAGAAACGATATGTTTGAACGTCCATTTCTCTAAGTGACACTCATGGCTTATCTTTATTTGAACATTTTTCCATTTTTCTCTTTCGCCGAATTGCAAATCACGACACAAAACGGTTTGTAACATCAGGGTTAG
Source organism: Mayetiola destructor (assembly GCA_000149185.1). Lineage (NCBI taxonomy): Eukaryota > Metazoa > Arthropoda > Insecta > Diptera > Cecidomyiidae > Mayetiola > Mayetiola destructor. The sequence continues at coordinate 385,907 of GL501485.1, read as the reverse complement.
AGAGAGAGAGAGCAAAAAAATGTGCACCTCAATGATGGAACACACTGGTTTCATTTCGTTCTATTCGCGAAAAGTGTTCTTTTGAATCTGATTTCTGATGCTAATGCTGATGATAGACATTGTGTGTCTTTTGTGGCAAAATGAATCCAAGTTCAACACACAGCATGTTGGCCCGTCGTTTGAGCTAATGCATTTATGAAACACCACTATACAATTTTCCATTCATATACACGGAATTCAGAACATGTTCCGTCATGATCCAAAATTTTTTTCCCCCTTCCTAAACGAAGTTTATCGACATTATGTTGTTGTTTACTTCAGACGATGTGCTCATTTAGTATTGCTTGTTCATGAATTCAAACCAAAATGAACATCGAAGATTTTCCATTTATTATTTATTAGCCGAGTTCCGGACGCTACAGAATAGAATAGTCTGCCAATGAAAAATTCAATGATTCATCAAATGCAATGGAATCATGGACACGGAAAATGCAATGAACTATGGTAAGGGCATTTTGAGGCGATCATTGAACAAATCCAAAAAAAAAAAAACTGCAAATATTCAGAGCCACATTAATAAAAATGCCAAAATGTGAACGTCCTCTGTAATTTTGTGCATTATTTGCAAAGGCAGAAGTAAGCATGAGAATCAAAGAACAAACAAAACAAAAAGAGATGCCACTCAAATGAACGTAAAATGCTGATGCCGATGCTGATGCTGATGACAATATTTTTGCCCACCGCTCAAAGCATTCGATGCAAGGCGCATTGTAACGTTTTCGGATGGGCGACGAAAAAAGAAATGAGACGAAAAAAGATTCAGCGTGCACAATGCACACAGCACACCCAAAATCACACACAGATAGAAAAAGAAAGAAAAAAGCGCCATCGAGTTGTGAGCTTTGTTTTTTTCTTTCGGGGGTATTTCGGGAAAAGGAAGACAATTATTTGCATGATGTTTCGTGTACATAGCAAAAGATGAAAAAAAAAAATCAAGTACAAGCATTATCGTTATGCCAATGCCATCAGCATTTTTCTAGCATCCAATCAAGCTTTCATGCAAAAATTAACAATATGCAAAAAGACAGACGTTTTATTTGTCGGTCACATTGCATTCCGTCGAAAAATGTTTCGTTTTTTCGCGTTTTTTCTTTATCTTTTTTTTTTGGTTTGTTTGTGTTGCTTCAAGTGAAATAAAATGCATGGAAGACAAAGAGTGGCGGCAATAGAAGGAATGAAAAATGAAATCACAGTGGTTCATTTGTTTGCATTTGTTTCGGTGTTGTTTATTTTCTTGGTTTTTTTTTTGTTTTCCTTCTCTATGGGGCCCATAGCTGACAAAAAGAGATGTAGAGCGTGAGCAAAGAATGTTCAGCGCAGAGAATCCAAATTTTCAAGAGAAATTTAACATTGGATAGCTTTTTTCGAACCTAATTAGGAGCCCATTTCATTCAAGTATTTTTTTTGGGAAAATGAGTAATAAGTCAGGAACCGAAGCAATCGAATTGCGAAATATTCACATTTCAAAAGTTGGCATGCATTTCAAATTGAACCAAAAGCCATAGCCATTTCCAAATAATATATTTTATCGATATCATAATAATAATGGAAACCCAATCCAAATGGAACGACTGCTATCAATTTACCGAGTTTGATTACAGCTGCATTATTATTGTTTGCTGTTATTCTATTACAGAGTTCACATTTTTTTTTCTTTGATTTGGGAATTTTTCATCTGTTTAATTTATTGTTGCACAATACAATCAGTCACCGCAAATCATTGAATAGACAACGAAAATGCACCACTACTAAAATGGGTTGAATGTAATCAAAAAACAAAGCGAAAACGAGAAACAATATATGAATACATATGCAATTTATCATGAAATAGATTTTTGCATTGTTAATTTGATTTTTTTTTCTACTTCTCATTTTGACAACAATAGACTGTAAACGGCAACAATTAACACATGAATATGCACAACTGACTCAGATCACAGGCGAATCGACTCGAATGGAGCACAAGTGCATTATTGCATCGATATTTGTTACGGTTTTCAATGCAATAATATCACACGATTCGAAATAATATGACAAATAAACAAATTCGAATTGCAATTAAATCCATAAAAATATTGCCATGCACCGTCAAACACCATACGCTGTTTCCATAACAAAAGGTCGACTCTGGAAATATGTAACATTTCAAATGACAGACATACACAAGATACCACCACGGTTCGGTTAATTGTTTTAAATTGTTGATATTTAATCATAACAAAACGAGGAAGAAAAAAACTCCTATTCACATATTTATGACTAAACGAATATGTCTGCCAAAATAAACAGACATTTGTTTACACTTTTTCAAACACTAGTGATGAAAGACTATTGAGACTAGGCATGCGCTTCATTTCAAATTTATCAAAATTTGATAATGATGTAAAATATTTTTCATAATAAATCATCAGGTTCATTTTGGATTTTGGATGACATCGAATATGAAACGTCAAAACTCTATAACCAAATGCAATTCGAATTACAAAAAAAAAGAAAAAAGAAGTGAAATGACTGAAGAACTGTGCCTTTGCGATGGCTTCATTTTGATCCATTGTTTATAAAATAGCAGCCAATGAATATTGTGTTTATGAAATTCGATATTATTTGAATTTTTGTAATTTTTTTTTTCAACTTGCACTCACTTTGGGCATTGCACTGCAGATAATATTGGAATATGGAAACTGTATGTGAGGAAATAGGCGACATGAGATATGGCATAAAAAGAACATCTGTACCCATTCATATTCCATTGCCATAAGCTGGCATTATATTGATCATTGCATTATTTAAAAGTAATTTCGAACCAAAACAAAAAAAATGATAATTAAATTTTTGTTTGTTACATTTTATGCTGAAAATGTGAAAGAGGACCACCAAGCTGCTTGCTGTACTAGTTGGCCTGTATTTATTCATTCCAAATTGATTGTAATCGTTAAACCTGATTTCAATCTGGATTTTAACCCGAAAATATTCCTCATGGAATGATACACATGACGACCACCAAAGAGCACTGCAACTCGTTGATGGTCAACTTAACGGCAAACAAAATCATACTCGATATGATCATATCATACTAAGTGCAGTAGCTAAAAGTTGTTAATTCATGTGATTTTTTTTTGTTTCTTTTTATTATTTGAGTTAATGCGCATCGAATGTCCCTTCAATTTAAAATGACGGTTCGAATGGTGATGATGTTAGTGATCAAAGTCAATTTTTCCAGTCCAAAATGAATTGTCACCCATTTCACATTTTCATCATTTTTATTCATTTTAAACAACGAACGCACTTCGCTGCATATAAAAAATGTGGACATTTTTATTGTGCCCATGGACAATAAAAACATGTAAAGATGAAATCAAAACCAAGTGCACCGTTTTTGTGTGATAGAAAATTTTTGATTGAAACGGTCGACGTTGTTATTATAAACGTGTTCGACAATATCCCAAACAATAGGAAAACTAAACGATTGAATGTATTGACTGGAAAAACAACAGTAACAATAGCATTTATTCGGGTCGATTGTCGATTCAGCCGTCTAAACAGTAGTTAATGACATGGACCACACACACACACACACACATATAAACACATGAGGTCATTAAATAAATAATAGACGCGCATCGTTCATCGTTCATCGTTCACACAAGGTCTCTGCAATGTTCTGCATATATGCAAATGAATGATAAAAAAGAATAATAACAATAATAAATTTAAATGAACGGCCGCAAAATAACGACGACCAAGTCTCGATACATTTGAAATCAAAACATCAAATCACCATCAAGAAAAAAAAAGGAAAAATGAAAGAGGACATTCAATACATTTGAAATGAATGATAATAAATTTTAGCGTTGCCTTTCAAATGATATGGAAATTTTGGTGATATTGCTTTTCGGCCTGCTTTTAAATGAAACACAACTATAAAACTATATTTTATTCGATTTGGGAGCATGGGAGAAATCATATTGAGCCAAAAGGATGAACGATGAACGATCTCACAGAAAGATATTATTTTAGATTCTTCTTTTTCCATTTAAATTCAAAATATTATTAAGGTTCTCAATGTTTGATGCGATTGTACAGTGTGAACTGTGTTGTGTGTTGTGTGTGTGTGTTGTATGCGACAAAAGGGTTGATTTTGATTTATTTCGATATGGATATGCAAATTATGCTAGTTAAACTATTAATGTTATTTTATACAATTCGAATGGTGTACATACATAAGGTATCACCAACACACGCTCACATATCCGCCTATAGTCAGGCCATACAGTGCTTACTTATCGTTCAGTTTTTGTTAGTTGTTTGGAAAGCGAAAGAAAAAAAAGAAAAGGAAATCAGCAGCATTGAATCTGATGAATTAGTTGTGAAAGCAACGGCGGCACATACATGTTGAATTCATTTCGAATTTGATTTTGGGCTAAAGGGATATGTGTGATTTTTGTGTAACATTTGAACTAATCAAAAGACTAAAACATGCATGCACATCGACACAATCATCAAACCAATGCTGTTTCGAATGAAACAGTTGAATTTTGTCGAAATTTTTTCTCTTGGGTACGTTGATCAATGGCGTTGAATTGAAACACTTTTATAATAATGTGTAATATGTGGAATGAGATCCAGTGGTTGGGTTGTTTGTAGTATGATTATTATATGCAAAATATGTGTCGAATATTAAGCGAATGTACGATTAATTTTCGTCTATTTTTAGAACTCCTCTCTTCGAACACACACACAATAAAATCCATTTAAACCGAATAAACTGAAAATAAAGGAAAAATGTAGCTCGTTGACATTTGGTCTCATTTGGGCATCAAATCATTCAATTCAAACAAAAAGACACAAGAATAATTTCATCGAACCATTAATTTTTTCCCCTGCATAAAATACTTAATGACACTATTTTTCGATTTTGATTTCATAAATCGTTGGAAAATTCCATTCTTCACAAAGACAAAAATTTAAAATGATTAATGATAGAAAAACGAGCTCTATCTTTCTCTCTGCAACTATTTATGTCATTAGTTTCAGACAGGATCCGTTTCGTTGGTGTGATTTTTATTGCAGAATAATTAATGCTCAAGTGACATTAAGAATTCAGAATCTACAAATAAAATTGCAATAGAATCGATTGTTATTCCAGAAATGGGCGCAATTGGCTTTCTCAGGCCACCTTAGCTCGTCGTCGTCGTCGTCGTCTTATATGTAGTAGTCATTCCTGTAAAACCGGATTCCTAAAGCAATTGCGCCGTTTTGATTTAATCAAAATTTTGAGAAATATTTCAAATTCCAGTGAAACAAATTGGATATTGAAAATTGAAGAGATGCAAACATGAGATATGCTTAAGGTTGACTGACAACTAGGGTTCATCAATTCAATTGAATTGAGAATTTGATAGAAGAATAACTATATGAGCTGCTTACTGCTTACTCCTTAGAAACAAACAGCATAACTGAATATTGAATGTTGAATTATAAAACCAGCGGCTGCTACCCCATAAAAAAATAAGACAAAGAACGGAAGGATAATCAAAGGACCTTTCAATAGAGTGGTGAAATTTTCATCTCAAAGATAGATTTTCTTTGATTGAATTCCTTCATTTGCTCTGCATTTTAGTCGAACCAATATATCACGCACACGCACACACACACACCAATTTATTCAAAATATTGAGGTGATTGCCAACAACAGAACGCAGAGCGCCGAAAGCAGAACACAGGACCAGCAACAAAATGTGTCATGTGTCGGTTTTTTTCCATATATTTTCTATTTGCTTTGCACTCTGTTCTCAATGTCTTTCAATAAAATAAAGGTACAGATGGAAAGGGTGATTCAAGTTTATTGTATTGAATGGTTATTCGTTTCACTATCACTCAAAAAATAAAAAACACAAAAAATGTACATATATGCATGCTGCATAGAAAGGAAAACCCGTGACAGGGCTAAGAAAAGAAAAGTTTATTCATGAATCAAATGCGTTGCGATGTAATGCGATGTATGTTGTGATGCTTTATGCATATTTTATATAGGAAATCTTAAGACAGATCTATATTCGCGTTCTTTTCAATCTTTTTTCTTTTTTTTGTCGATCGAATGCAATACAAATGCTCTTTGATGATTCGGGATTGGAAAATGATGATGGTGCGCAATGAATGATCCGTAGTTTTTTCATCATCATCATCATTGTCATAAATCGTGAATTTTCAACCATTAACTACATCGATTGGGTCTTATGCAAATTAATACGACCGACGGACAGCTGTGTTTGATTTCGATTTTTATGGAACAGAATAGTTTTTTTTTCTCTCTCTTTCATTGAAAATTTATTCGAAAGGATATCGAGGACAAACAACAATCAATTGTTTGCCGAAAAGATTTATAATTGATATCGTGAATCGTAAATGGGTGTACGATGTGTATTCAGTGTTCAATTTAAATCAATCGAAATCGGAGATGTGATGCTGAAGGCTAAAGCTGATGAGCGAATTGAAAAAAGAAAAAAAACAACAATTGTATAGATTGATGATGAGCAGATGATGTTCGGGATATTTTTATAGAGGTCGAAAGGTTTTCAAGAACCATAAGTTTCAGTGACCTTTTGATGAGCCTATCCAAATCATAGGTAAATTTATCCGAAAAAATAACAATAACCCATTGATCATTATTATTCATTCCAGTCCGTTGGATCTGGCCGATCAATATTGTGATTTTGTTCATCGAATGGCGAGCAATGAAATAATAATCCTTAATCCTTTCACAGCATGCCGTCATCATCAGCGCAATGATTTTCAATATTTCGAATTTCAAAAATGAAAGAAAATCATGGAATTTCAGTTTCGAAAAAAAAAAACGGTTAATCATCTGTCTTTCATTTGCATTCGGAAAATCATGAACAGTATTTAATCGAAATGATTGACAGTATCAAATTACAGTTGAGCACAGTGGCGTAACCAGGTTTTT
>GL501485.1:362155-373756 GCA_000149185.1 Mayetiola destructor | reverse complement strand
TTTTAGTTTTAAATTCTATTAAATATGATAATAACTGCTAATTGTTCAGATTCTAACCAAAATTGTTTGAAATTGTTGTTGTTTCAAAAAATCATAACAATAACAAGATCAGTATGGATGTGCATTAATCCATGTGCCATCGTCATGAAAACGCATAATCTGATGCCTGTGTCGATGCCACAAAATCGAATATATATTTTGGATTCCATGCACTCATCAAAATCATGGAACCGATGCTCATTTCGACACAAATTAAATGTTATGTGGTCATGATAGAAGGAAGTAATGATAGCAATTTCAAAAGGTGATGCTAGATATATTCTTGTTTCATAAATTGAGTAACAATATATATGACAATCGCCTGAATAAACTTTGTTCTCAAAGTTTTTGAGCAAATAATAATGCAAATAAATTAAAAGCGCCTCTGGTGCAATTGTACAATTTCAATTCCGCATTGACAAATAAGTGAAGAACGTGAAGAGTTTTGTCGTTCGGAATTTAATCATATTATGAATTCAGCGGCATTTTCGCAAATTCAAAAATCAAAAACTGATTATTCATTTCGTTGATGTGTTTGTGTATTGAATACATTCAATTAGACAAAATGCCAACAGAACATCGGTGAATGTTGTTACTGGTGTGTCAAGGTGATCCGGCGATGGCCAATCGATGTGCTTTCACGTTGAAAGTGAACATAAATACCAAAATGCCAATTTATCCAAAAGTTTTGGGGTTTTGTGTTTTGTTTTTCAATCTAAAATTTATATGGATTTTGGAATATATTGTAAGTCGCAGAGTTTATGATGTGGATTAAATGCTACTAAATTGTGTACTACGTTAATTACACATGTACAAACTAGATGGTAGATGGGTGGCAATCAGAGGCCTGAAACAAAAACACAAAACGGGGGGGGGGGGGACTAAAGACACACACAATCGCCTCGAATATATTTATATACCAGCAATAAAATAATACTTTATCGGATCTATGCGGTTGAGTAAAATTTAATTTAATACTTTGATTCTTATTACGTGAACAATTTGTTGCGGTGCAAATTGCAAAACTTTTTGATAATGAGGCAATAATTCGTTCGTTTTGTTTTGTTTTTCCATGCCCGTTTGTAGCTGAACTATCGCATTTAAATATTTTTCTCTCTGTCGCTCTGTCTCTGGCATTTGTTGTTTATTTGTGAATTCCTTATACCCGAAAATTCGACAAAATCTTTGCCATTCGATGAAAATATGCTCTTTTGTGTGTTGCAATAAGATTTGCAAAGAAAGGAACTGCAACCGAATTCCGAGGAGTTCAGCGACATGAAGGGTTCAAATGAAGAATGGAAAACATTTTGTTGTTTTGCATTCTGTTAAGTCGATGAGACTAATTCATTTTTCTGGCCCACCAAAAATTGCATTACGATGGCTTCAAACTCATTTGCATCATTTGCATTTTCGTTCGAAGGATAATTGCTTTTATACGTACGAAGTTTGGTTAATTCTTTTCAAAAACAATCCACATTTATGTGTTTACAACCTTATGACATTCAGCAGTTAATTTGAAATTGAAACATGTTTATAAATTTTGTGCGCTGACGCAATTAATAAAATCCATCCAACCAACAAAATATCCATTAAAAAAAAAAGCGAAAAAAATAAAAAAACAATTTTTGTTTATTATTACGCGATAAACGTGTTCGACTTCGACGTAAAACCCATCACATTTGAATGATCGCGTCATTATTAATTGTATTATTTACATATTATCACATTATTATTTTAGTTTTTTATTCGCAAAAATCATATAAATTATGAATTTGCATTCTATCGTTCTTCAACAATTCGAATAAATTTTCGCTTGACGTTCTCAACTGTTCAATCACCAAATCTCTGCTGCATTAAACAGGAAATCGAAGAGGAAAATAACTGATTAAGAACCCAAGACTCAGTTGCTAAACATTTAATGGCAGACAATTAACAGAATTGACCGGGAGGGTGAGTTTTAATCCAAAATTTTGAATTGATAAGTCATTTCGATTGATATTTTTAGTAATTTTTCTAACGCAAGCCGTGTGAATATTCCATATTTTCGGTCAAATCTGATGATAATGAAATAAAAATCTATGAATTTTATAGTCTAATCATTCATGTTTAGCTTATACCGAAAGCATGCCAAAAGGCATAAATTTGAGCTAAGATTTTGATGATACTTTGGACATAACCTTGAGATTAGACGCAAATTATATGGAATTGTTACATTTGCGACTTAAAAATATCAAGCGGATTTTTATTTTTCTCAATTGTTTCAAGTTTAAAGTAATGTCAACAATAATGTTCAATAACAATTATTATTTCGTTGGTTCAAAAAGCAAACAGACGAATCTTTCATTCACGCAACTTTATTCGTACCATATGTGATGACGTCAATTGAATTCAAATTTTATTTTGTTATTATAGCCATAGTTTAATTCAAAATAATATCTGAAATGCAAAAAAAAAAAATCGAATACAAAAGCAACTTTTGACAATTTAAATTTGAAATAAAATAATACATTTTCGTATAACTTGTTTTGTAAAGACGCGACGATACGTGTTTCGAAGCTTTGTATCAGGATCTATTTCATCGTCGCTGTTTACATAGACTTTTCTCTACTATTTTTTAATATTCGATTACATTTTTAAACCTAATGAATTAAACGATATTTTCATCTCAACTTATTCGATATTTTCTGTGGCTTTTATTGAATAATAATAATGACGGAATCTTTTGCCAATCCACTACTGAATGTCCCATTTTAACAATTCAAATTGATGTGATCCGAAAATTTTTCCATTCAATTCGCCGATAGCTTTGGTCAATACATTAATGATTTGACCGTTTTTCGGAATTGGCTTTTCAAAATATCATTTCCCCTTTTTCAATGGCTCTCTTCCAGTCCATTATTTTGTTCGCACATATACGAACCAAATGATATTATCAAATTTTATTTTTGAATTGTTTAAACGTATGCAAGACACGGCAAGGCATGATAATATCTTACAATCTCTCAAAAACACTCATTATTTGAACAGATATTTCATCTCAAAATTCGGGTGAATAACTGATAAAGAAGAATTATGGATATGAAAATGTTCGTTTTATGATCTGTTGGCCCTCGTTCGTTATTTGTCACATTTATTAGGTCTGGCTGTGGCAAGAAAAAAATGTTCGCTTTTTGTATGTGTTGAAGAATTGTAAAAATTTTGATTGAAAATTTAAATCAATTCAATGACCAACAATCAGTTTGGATCGGAAATTTCCGGTGATCGAAAGCTCTTTAAATTACAAATGATTTCATTCAAAAAGAATCAATTCACCTTTGGATCGAAATATGGTCAGAAAAATGCCTTCTTCGCATCCATATATTTCGTTTGACTGATATCATTCGGAGCAGACAAAAATTCCGAATTATCATTCGTTTAGATTTGAATGAAATGGTTTCGGTTGATTTGTTCTCACAGGCGAACAATAATAATAATAATAATTTGTTCTTTCGTTATTATTAAATATCATTATCTGCTTATTTCTGGTTTACCGCATTTGCTGTAAATGTTTACTGAACGTTGAAAAGAGAAAAAATAAACTGTTAAAAAAAAATTGTAGTTAAGTTGAATTTCAAGTTCGCAATAATGCTCAATGGCCCCATGGCTGCTCAAGATACAGAATACTGTAGAATAACAATTAATACAATTTAATTGTTTTCACTTGATTCCGCAAGTGAATTTTACTTTATATATTATTTTTATTATATTCTTTTCGTGTCCAACAAATCAACAATACCACATATTTTATAATTATTATAACTATTGCCCGTCCGGATCGGTGTTGGTATCGCATACCATAGCTTCGGTATCGCAAAAACCCATTTAATATTTTCTAACATTTAACAAACAACATTCAAATTTACTTGCTCGAGGAACAACGAAGCCAAATATTTGGAAAATCAAACGACAACATGGAAATGAGCATGAGATTTGTGTTTGGTTTTTTTTCTTCTTTTTCAGTGGCAAAAGTCAAGACCAGTCATTCGATTAAAATTATTGCAATTGTTCTTGGTATTGTTTGCTATTGTTCATACCAAAAATTTCCACACACACACACACACATCATATTCCTATATGGAAATTTTTCATACACGAAATTATTCACTAGCTAACAGCAATATGAGCTACTTTTCAATTCAATTGTGACCAAATTAATTTAATGTTCGTTTTGTACCAAATTTCGTCAGTTCAACCAACTACTATCGTTCAGTGTATTTATATTCAACATTGAATGTATTTATTTGAATAAATACAAGAAAACATGAAATGAAATTAGAATTTCGGAACAAACAAAAGAAAACGTTCAACCAAAAATTTTAATAATTACACGCATTATAATTATTATTTTTCACCGAAAAACCAGCCTCACATCTTACATACAATACATACATGTATATGTTGTAAAAAAACATTGAGTAAAATGAATACCGAATAACAAACACACACAAAAATGAGTTTGAAATATTGCTGCCGGTGATACAAACATACATTTTTGATTTCAATCCAGAATATACAGATTGAAAGGTTACTGCAGCAGCAGCAGCAGCAGCAGCAGCAAATCCGATGTCATGAATCAAATCTGCATTCATTGAACATTCATAATAATAATTTACCATATTTTTTCTCGAGAATTTTTTTCTTAAAAAAATAAAATCGCGTCAAGTGAATTGACAAAGGAAAAAACAACAACAACCAAAAAAAAAGAAATCTCGAGTTGTGCCTAAAGTTCCGATTCATAAACTATTACATATTCATATTCAATACCTGAGTCAAATATACACACTAGTTAAGCAAAGGCAATAGGCACACAAAAACACCCAAACTTGCCAATTACGAAGTTTACAGCAAATTTCGCAATAAAATTGCGTTGCGCGTGTATTTTTTTTAATTAGCCTCCAATGACTATTGTGTCGCAAATCGCGAAAAGTGCACAGTGCACATAATATCTATATTGATGTATGAAAAGAAATAAAACAAAAAAAAAAGCATGAACCGAATTGTGGTTTGTTCAGACCGATTTTTCATTCATAATCTGGTGCAAAATATCGGCAAAGTGTTATTTTTACAGTTTCATACTTATTTCATATGTTTCCACCATGATTGTCGGTGTGACGACACTCAATGAATACCTTTATTTGCCATTGGCAACATACTGGTTTTCCTTTTTTTCTTTTCAATTACAAAAATTGCAATCCTTTTCCAGCCTCGTCAAACAGGAAAATTAATTCCCAAACAAAAATCTGTCATCGAAAAAAAATAAAAAATGAAAAATGCCGAATCTCTGTGATTCTATTAATGATGCACCGGCGGATCAAAAAAAACAGTATGCAGTATGCACCATGCTCCTGTACATAGCATGCTTTATTAAATTTCAAGTGCATTCGCAAAATGTATCGCACAGATGATAAATGAGGGATGATGAAACAAAAGTGTGAATCTCTCGATCAAATTTATGAGATGTGTCAATGTCACCGAATATGGAAATTCCCATATTATGAATTGAAATCGCAACACCAATTCGTTGCAATTTTGACAACCGGCAAACGGCAAACATTGAAAATATGTATATCAAGAGAAATAAATGCACAACCAAAACACTAATCCTTTGCCATCGTTGTAATGATCTGTTAGATTTTTGAAATTGGTATGCCACATTAATTCATGTTTTACAGGCCATACAAAATATACACACACCATGCATTACAAACATTTAATTTACTCACTCATTCATATTCAGTCATCGGCTCGCTGTCTGTCATTTGCATCAGCATAGATAATAATAATAATAACATTTTCTATCATGCTAAAACATGCTCATTCAAACGCTCCTTACGAAAGGTCGCTAGCACTGATGTTATAGGCTACAATGCCAAAATGTCAGTGCAAAAATTAAACATCCAAAATTCAATTGAACACCTGAATTGGCCAAATCCATAATGTTATTGACTTGATGTATATTACACACAGCCTGATACAGACACACCGATACGATGTATATTTGTTGCAAATGCAATATGGAATGCATTTCGGGGCTCTCATAATGGAAATTAGTTGCAAATTATTGCAAATACTCATGGAAATGCCAAAAAGGGGTTCATTCATACCTGGCCTATGTAACGTTCAACATTGAATGTTGAAAGTGTTAAACGAATTATGGCCAATAGATACCATTTTAATGTTATTATTTTGTCGTTTGTCGATTGAGTTGATGATATTTGATTTGCACAAACACTTCACTTTTCGGAAACCGAATCCTAATTCACCGAATGCCAAACAACAATTCCATAATATGACACATACATGAATAGAAACAACAAACAACAAGCAAAGCAATGCACTGTGTGTGTTCGAAATAACAGTTTGACAAAAAAACATTTTTCCAAGATGAGCAGAAAATGGTAGGGTTCATTTGGGCTCATTTCAATCGGGGTTCCTTCACCATATGCTATAGCTAGTCAAATGAACAAATGAACAATTTAACAATTGCAAAATTGCATCCTTTCGCATTTTGCTCCGTTTCTTCTTTCAATTCCATTGTGCCAAAGGGATTAAAAAACTAATATTTAAAAACCAAAACTGCATCGATTGAAATTCCATTGCCAATTCTTTTGTTGTTGTTTTTTCTCTTTTCCCCCGTCGTATCGAAATCGTATTATATTGCATTGTTGAGTGTGCAAATTTAATCGGCACCCTTGACTAACCCATCGATTTCGATTGCAATTGCAATTGAAATCGATATATTGAGGCCGGAAATATATGTTTGGTGCCGATTTCGGTAGAAGTTAGTCATTATGGGTATCATTTTGCATCATTAAATTGTGTATTTTGAGTCGTTAGCTGTCAATACAATGTTATTGTTGGATATTGTTTGCCAATATTGTCATTTTTACCTGCGTGTGCTTTGTGAGTTGTTTATTTTTCTTTTTTTGCAATTGATTCCATGGTATCATTGAATTGATATGTGCATTTAGACATAACATTTTGTGTAAATTGGAAATATTGGGGTTGCCGTTATGCCAGTTTAGTATGGGTGTTGAAATATATGCATAAATGTTTATATGTTTGTCTATTATTTTGGTTTTGATTTTCCTTTTTTTTTTTTTGGCTCAAGGCCTTGAAGGCACTTCAAAATTGGAAATTTGGCTTAATGTTTGCCCGATGATTGTCTCCTGTTTGTTCATTTTGCATATTAAATACATTTGTTGGTAGCGTGTATTGTGTACTATATCGTTGGGATATTGATAGATTCCCAAGGCGAAAATTGTAGATTTGCATCTGTTTCGAATAAGAGCAAATGGAATCATTTATAATGAAATCGACATTTGTGTGTTGAGCGTACGTTTTGTGTCGATTGTTTGTCGAATTGTTGAGTAGACAGCATTGAAAATATATCTGATTAGAATTTGCATAAATCGGTAGTCGGCATTTTTCACCATTTCTCCAAGCGTTTTTTTTTTTCATTGTAAAAAAAAATGAAAAGAAGAAAAGAAATTGTTCTATCTGTCATTCGCAACAACATTTCAATTTGATAATGGATTTATTTTTGTTGTTCATATGAGCAACATTAGTTGATGGTATTTTTTATTCTTTTTTTTTTTTTTTGTGTTTCATTCAGTCAGGCAAAATGTGATTTCATATGAGAATTGAGTATTGAGAATTGCGTATGCAACAAAACACACATAAAAACTGAAGGGAAAGATAAAAAAATTTCATATGTGAATTGATGTCGAACATAAATCAAAATGCTATTAAATTCGAATTTTGAAATGGTTATTGATATATCTAGCGCCATCTTGGCCCGGGCTCTCGATTTCTCTGGATAGAAGAAATGGGAAAAAGGTCGACACAATGAAATAAGAACGGAAAAAAACAAACAGGAAGATGTAAGACAAACCCAAAAACAATTCGATTTTTCCAAATTTTTTCTTTTTTCCCTCTTTGTCGCGTCTCTTTCTCCGATTTGAATCCGTCGAAATACTCTAAATATTGGTTCAACACAATTTCGAAATCGTATTTTCCTGTTTTTTTGTGAAATGTCATTTATAAATGTCAAATTAAATCATTTATAACCATTGTGTTATTTTATTTTGTTTGTCGGCTGCATCACAAGCAGCCACAATAGTAACAACATAAAGCCAGTTAATGTGATTAATTTCGAATCAAAATGTTTTGTGATGATAGGCTTTGAGCAAAAATGTGATTATAACATGAAAATACAAAACAGAAATTGTTTCGTATATATACACGGATAAAATGATGATTTGTCATGTTGAATTTGATGAAAATCGAAAGGACATTCAAATTTCGAAGAATTTTTCAGTTGTTCCGACAACTTTAAGTAGCGTTGGTTGAGTTCTTTGGGTTTGTTGATAAACGTTAGGGAAATTATCGTTTTTCCTGGCAAAACCACACACATGCAAATCTGACGAACCCTTTTTTTCCTCGCATCCATTTTCCTTTCAAATGCAGCAGCGATGGCTCCGATCAGCACTTGATGTTTCATTTTTCCATCAATGTTTGGCATTCTTTTGGCCATTCCATTTGTGGATGAATGAATAAAGTTATTTATCAATATTAGATAAGTTTCTTGTTGGTTTAAACATTTAAACATTAGGCACATTACACATGTTTGTTGGGTACCGCTTTTTTCTTTGGCATGGAGAAAAATTACCGGATGCAAGATATTTCATTGGAATCATTAATTCTATATGGTTCAGTTGTTGTTGGTTGTTGTATAACATTTGATTTTTGTAGCAATTTTGAAGGCCAACCGGCCAATGGCTGCGGATTTGCTAATGAGAAATTTCCCAAAAATAATCACTGATTATTATTAGCAACGATAAATGAACAAAGTGACAATTGTCAATTATATCAAGACATTTTATCGACTAATGCATTTGCATTCAACGACAACAACAAAAACTTTTTATTCCACATCCCTGTCGAATCACTCAACCCAAATGACGGCCAATGTACAATGTTCAAATGTATGCAAATGCGATGTGGCAAATAAATTTTTTAAAAATGAAACATTTACCTATTCCCGGTTACGATGGGAAAAACGATACCAACAATGCCAACATGAATTTAATATATTTAAGAGCCGAACAATGCACATTATATTCATTTTTTTTTTTTTTGAATTGAAATGGATCCCAAGCTTCCAAGCAATCAAATATCGGCATGATAATCATATGCAAATGCTCTTTTCGAAAGTCTTACTAAATAATATTTGTTTTTGGTTCGCATTCAACATTGAGCTCACAATGTGATCACAAATCAATTGCATAAATCAAAAACCGATTGAATGATTTGTTGGTTGTCGAACACTAAATGTACACGTTTGATGTTGATTGCACAAGACGATCCCATTTTATGCTCATTTTTAGGTTTTGAGAAAAAAAACACACACTCAAAGGATATACAAAGAACTACGTTCACCGTTCAGCATTCACTGGAACTATTAAATTATGCACCGCATATTTTCCATCTTTTGCATTTAAGAAGGTTACTTTACTACCCTTACGCAACCAGCCTCTTCAGTTTTGTTATGTATCTGTTTCCTTAATGTTGCATCGGAAAACAATGTGGCTAATGCTTTTTTTTTCTTCTTCCCTTTCTCGAAATAATTATATTCAATTTTTGATGTGAGAAAAAAAAAAGAAACCGATCGGCTGGCACATTTAGTAATGGATAATGGATCAGGGTATTCGATAAAAATGATGGAATCCGAACCCATTTCTGGGGTAGGTAAATTTCATTGGAATTTGCATAAATTCATTTGATCGATTCGTTCAACTTGAGGCCACTTGTATTTACTTCGGTAATCGACTGAATGATCAATGTTTCAATGTTAAAAGAACAAAATGAATCATTTCCGTTTTTGACTGGTCGGCTGGTTGGCTGATTATTATCGGATGGCTTGGTGGCTCTTTTCCAAGAATAAGAGCGACCAGCGGAAATATTTGTCTGGACATTATTGTTTATTGATGCTTTTCCAGTCTATCTTGATTTTTGGGCGACAATAAAATGTGAAATCTTATATTATTTATTTATTTTGTGCCATATCAATTGTTACAATTGATTGATAGCCCAAGTTTCAATATGTACACAATGTACTTGCATTGTATCCGAAAAACCGTAAATTCCTTTTCATGAACTTGATTTGCCAATGCCTAAATTGTGAGAATATTATAATAATAATACAAATTCATAAATATCAAGTTTAATCTGCATATTTTGATT
Source organism: Mayetiola destructor (assembly GCA_000149185.1). Taxonomy (NCBI): domain Eukaryota; kingdom Metazoa; phylum Arthropoda; class Insecta; order Diptera; family Cecidomyiidae; genus Mayetiola; species Mayetiola destructor. The sequence continues at coordinate 363,433 of GL501485.1, read as the reverse complement.
CTCATGCACATTAAATTTCCTTTTCCTGTCAAACAACGAAAAAGCGGAAAGTGAGTGAATGGAATTGATTCTTGAGTACTATGGAGTACATATTTGTATATGGCAAATTGATGAAGGGTATTTAATAATATTGAATGGAACGAGTGAAATATTTGCATATCATTGATGAAAAATAGATTATTTTTTTTTTCGATTCAAAGACGCGTCAAAAGACATTTGGACACAAATCAGGCTCGAAAACTATAGGTGGCAAACTGTAAATCACGAAAATCAATTTACATATAAAATGAATTGAATTCAGAAAATAAGGGAGAAAAAGAGAGGGAGAGAGAAAATGCGAAAGAATAAAGAAGAAAACGAAAACGGTTGAAATGAATTGAATTGAATGCAATTCGACATTTGGCTGGCAAATGGAACCGATTGAAATGAATAAACGAAACACCAAAGATAAATCCGAGACAAATTTGGAATAATTTCTTTCAATTTGAAGAGGAAAAATGCAAAGAAAAGAATCAAAACGGAAAGGAAAGGCTGCATATCGAGTTTTTTTTTATAATAATAATGTCAATTGTTCGTTTGTACAATTTTGCTTCGTGTGCGATGTGCTGTAATCGGCACTGGTTTTAATCAATGTTTATATTAAATTAAATGAAAATTATAATAATAATAAAGGAACCACTCATATGGTGATCAATGTGATTCCAAACGTGATTTCGTAAATATTTCATTTTCGAATCACTGACTAAATCTCCTCAAAACCAATTTTTGTATGGAAGGTATTTGAAGGAGCGGAGATAGACCAATGAAATGTTTTAAAAAAGTCAAACACTGGGCCAAACAAAAAAATATCATTACTAATATTTGAGATATGGTATTTTAGTCCAGCGAAAGGTCAATGATTTCGACCTTGACCCTTATTTTTCGATTTTCGTGACTCCTAGACGTCGAAGAGCAAAACCAATGGCAGGGGAAATTGGCTAGTTTGAGCTTTGTCCAATTTTTGGACTATCACAGTGTTATCATCGTTCGAAACAGAGAGAAAAAAAATGATCATAGTCATGAGTCATCAGCTAAAAATTGTTTCGTGTAAAAATTGACACGTTTTTCCTCATTTTGTGCACCAATCACAAACTGATACGCGTAATTCTATTCCATCATCAGAAACAACTACCACCAAACTTTGTAATTCATAATATTATACATATTAATCGTATCGATTGTGAATATGCGTATGAACGGAATATTACAATATTCATGAATGTTTCAATACATATAAAT
>GL501485.1:305425-341215 GCA_000149185.1 Mayetiola destructor | reverse complement strand
AGACGATCTCATAACGCATCACAGGACAAAATCAAAGTGACATTTGCATGTAAACAAAAAGCGATACAATCAGCGCTAACTAGAGCTTTGACAGGAACTGTCAAAACGCCTATACATATAGCTGAAGCTTTGATGATTTAAATGATTTTGTTTGAATTTTTTTGCTCAAAAATATTCTTTTCGATTTCAAAACATTTGAATGGATAAAAATAATTAATTTTGGAGATTTGTTTTACCTCAAACATCAAAATAAAATCATAAATGTAATGAAACGTCTAAATTCAGGTGAATAATTTTTTATATAATTCTACTTTCAGCCTCGAAAGTAGCCTCGGGGTGTGACGGCTGAAATATTCCGTTCATTCATGTAATTGGTAGCGCCCTCATCATGAATATGAATGCGCGCACTTCTGAATAATCTTCGAAATTCAGATACATGACACGGTCATCTGAATGTCAAAGTCTGTTTGGGTTACCGATAGCTGCCCAAGGTTGCATTCTATACCGAGTAGATGACGCTACTTAAAACGATGTGACATTTGATCCAAAAATTTAACATTGTCAACATAGAACACACTCCAAGGCTGCACAGATGTCACTAGTCTTTGGTTATTGCTTGTGCCCTGTGTAACGCATCGATCCCAAGACAACGCCAGCATCCTTAAACAGTAAAACGTAAACATGTTTTAAACAAATATAGAATTTTTATTCCAATCGAATATCATAAAATTCAAATTGAAGGCGATCTAAATGTTGTATTGCTGATATTTGCTTTTGAAACCGGAAAACATGTTTGTTTTGTAAATTTTATTGCGTATTTTTCTAAAGAATATTTGTTTTTTTGTGAAACAATTATAGAAACTCAGTCGAAATGTAAATCGTCTGACATTGAATGAAGGGTTTAATCAAGGAAATAAATTTGAATCGTATTTGAAATAAAAATTTAAGAATTATTGATAATACCAAGAAATGAATATCCTAAATGTAAATGAGTATCTTCTGAGCCTCAATTATTATTCGTTCAATTGTCAATTGGAGCAAAGCACATAATGATGAATATCACGGGCGCTTCTAAATGGAGCTAAAAGCGACTAGAAAAACAAATAATGAAAAATACAAAACAAACATGTTTCCTCAGTTTCAAACGCAAATGTCGGCAATACTATATTTAGATCGTCTTTAATTTGAAACAACGCAACTATAATTGTCACATGCCAGAAAATTCGCATTTAGTAAAATCTACTAAAAGCAATCAAAATTTATGCAAAAATCTTTTTCAAAAATAGTTGCACCTATTGGTGCACGCTTATTTGCCAGTGAATCCACAAAATGCAAATTTTCTGATTGGATTTAGAGGCGGTCATGATATGACACTCCAACAATAAATTATTGTTTCCGTCACTTGTTCTGGAGTTAAAGACAAACAAAATGAAATGTAAATATTGTAATATTCCATTTATACGCATATTCACATTCGATACGATTAATATATATAATTGTTTCGATTTGAATTAAAAAATTTGGTGGCTGTTTGTTTTGATGATGATAAAAGAGAATTACGTGTATCAGTTTGTGATTGATGAACAGAGAGAGGAAAAAACGTGTCAATTTTTACACGGAACAATTTGTAGCTGATGAATCATGACTGCGTTGCCAACGATCAATATGTTTTGCTCCGTTCCGAAAGATAAAAATTGTCACCAATGATATATACTTGTCCGAAAATTAAAATGAGTTGAGAATTGAAACTATGAAATGTGTTTTCTGATGAAAGATGTATTAATACTTTTTTCACGTGAAACTATCTAAACCCGGGTTGGCCAACTTTAGAGTACAAAAAAAAAAAACAATGACTTGCTGAGGATGATTCTATATTTTATTTTACATTTTTGAATATCGAATGCAAAAATCTGTGGGATTATTGCATATTTTCTGTTCCTATCTGACCCATCAATCATCGAGAACTCATGAATCTAAACTCATTCTCTTATAATTTATAATTCTTAACGAATATTGCCTTTGCTCTCTACAATCGATGAATGCATTATGCATTTTCTCTTTATCAATTATTCATCAAAAAATAAATTTCATACTTTCAATTCTCATGTCATATTGATTTTTGAAAAAAATATATTTGTAAAAACTTCGTTAGTAACAATTATCACCTTCCAAAACAGAGCTAAAAAAAATTATCATAGGCAACGCAGTCATGAGTCATCAGCTGTAGATTCATTCGTGTAAAAATTGACACGTTTTTTCCTCTCTCTGTTCACCAATCACAAACTGATACGCGTAATTCTCTTTCATCATCAGAAACAACAACTACCACCACCGTTTGTAATCCAAATCGATAATTTTATACATATTAACCGTATCGATTGTGAGTATGCGTATAAACGGATTATTACAATATTCATGAATGTTTCAATACATATAAATTTCGAATATTCATTCAATATTCCTTCATTTGAAATTTCAATTCGATTTTTTCGTGCTCGAAAATTTTGTCAATAGCTGATACTTACACATATTCATGCGGCCCATAATTCATTCGTTTCTTCTTTTTTTTTCTTATATAAACGGGCTCTGTCTGCTCCATCATCAGTTGACAACAAATATTCAACAATCGAAAACGAAAATGAAGTTAGTTTTAGCGATAGTTTTGTGCATTGGTCTTGTGAGTTTACTTTATTATTATTCATTGAATTGCGCAAATTTTTACGTCTTTTCATCAATAAAATATTTGTGAATTTAATTCAGTATTTGTGTGCAGTCAGTGCGACGGACGGAGAAGACGAGGATGAAATTGAGATGAACGGAGGAACAGCGAATGCTATGTAAAAGAAACTGCTTTTTTCCAATTTTTATTTTTTATTTTGCATGAACCTTAGATTACTCAGTTCTTTTCTTTTTTTTACTCTTTCATCTTTTATAGCAAGTATCCGGATTTCTATAAAGATTTTTTCGTCAAGTGAGTCTAAAGTTCTTTTGCATGAACCTCAAATTACTCAGCTCTTTTTTTTTTACATTTTCATCTTCAGCTTTGACGAACATAAAAACTTAGTCGAAAAGTGAGTCTAAAGTTTCATAGTTTAAAGTTATTTCGCATGAACGAAACTTAATTTACTCAGCTTTTATCGTTTACATTATTTTCCACTTCAGATATACAAGTTTTAAAGTCACCCAAGGGTTAGTCTAAAGTTTTAAAGTCTAAAGTTCTTTTGCATGAACCTTAAATTACTCAACTCTTTTCTTTTACACTATTTTCTTTTTCAGTTCCCCCGGATTTGACCGTTACATCAAGTGGTGAGTCTAAAGTTCCGAAATCTAAAATTAATTTGCATGAATCTCAAATTACTCAGCTCGTTTCTTTAACAATATTTTCTTCTTAAGGATTAATGATAAATATAGAATATTCCTCAGAAAGTGAGTACGAATGTCAACCATTTCGAACATTTTATCAGTTTTTCCTTCTTCCTCTTCTTCTTCTTCTTTTTTTCTCCAAATATATATATATAATATCTTCAGGTGCAAAAGTTATACGTACGTTCAAGAAGGTAAATATCATTTGTTGAAAAGTTCATGGGACAACTTAAAGAAAGCAGACGCCGAATTCAAGAAGAAATGCGTTTTTGCATATCAAGAAACGTGAGTAACAATTTCCGATCGATGGATTCGAAAATTGAAATTCAAAACTTCAATAAATTCATTTAGATTCGACCAAGATTCGTCAATGAATTGGAGTTCCGATGAAGAAATTATGGTTGAAAAGGCGTTTCCTGTTTTTGACCTGCAATTAGAACAATTGTAAGTTTTTAAATATTGTTTTTGAGTTTAAAAAAAAAAACAAAAACAAAAATTCAAATAAAAATATTTTCTCTAAATTTTCCATTCAATAATAGCATCGATGAACTTCAGAATTCGTGAGTATTATTTCAATTTCTGCATAACGATGTCATTTTGTTTCCAAAATTTTAATTGAATGCTTTTTCCAAATGGTTTAGTGGAGTCGGTGGCGATGAGAAAGGTGAATTGCAAAAATTCTTGAAGAGTAAAGAAAAGTTCCTAGAACTTAGGATTTCGTGAGTATTATTTCAATTTCTGCATAACGATGTCATTTTGTTTTGAAAAATTTTAATTGAATGCTTTTTCCAAATGGTTTAGTCCAGACTGTGCCGATCAGTTGAAAGAATTCGTGGGTAGTTATAATTTTTTGGAATTCTTTGGATATTGGTTTAAACCGGATTGTGATCCAGATGACATGTGAGTGTAGAACGAGACAAAAACGAATTTGAAAATTGAGACAATTATTCGATTCCTTTTGTTTGTTTGTTTTTCGAATAGGAATAAGGCGATTCAGGAAATGAAAGGTGAACATAATTTGGATAATGATAAGGCAGCCAAAGTAATGGTTCTTTTGAAGAAGTTCAAAGAGTAAGTGAAAAAAAATATATATAATAATTAAATTTTAACGTTCACAGAATGACCAATATTCGATTTCAAATTGAAAAATAATTATTTTCAGTGGCAAAAAAGACAATCACTATCTGCCAAAACCATCTCTGACAAGAAAGATGAGCAAACTATGGTTTAAGGAGGCAAAATAATCAAGTTCAAAATAGATAAATCTGTTAACTTTGAAACAATATTGAAAATGTAATTTAAAAATGATTTTCGAACATAAATGATTATAGCAAACATCTATGTGGATGTTTATTGGATTTGTGAAGTTTCATTCTTTTTCCATTCTTAGCGCAAAGACGCATAAGCATTTTTATGGGAAACATGTCTGTGAGAAATCAAAAAAAGGTAAACATATCCAAACTTCTCAAAAACTCAGTACTTAACCAAACTTCTTAAAAATAAATATGTACCTCACTGAACGAGCCGAAAGAGGGGTCAATTTCAATTTTTGGGTCAGGTCAAAAGAACTTTTTACAGCTTCGAGGTATTTAAGCTTAGCTGTCAAAGTTCGCTCAATATTATGAAAAAAAAAAAATTGGCATCTCCATTTCGAGAACATTCAATGAGATCAGCATGGCACATGTTTATAGCAGTTTTCAATTGTATTTGGCAACTGTCAAATGTCATTAAATCAGCATTGAATATTTCATTGAATATTGGATTGAATAAGCGCGGAAGCAAAAAAATTAATAAAAAAGAAATATTTTCCAAGAAATATCATTAAATTAAAATTAAAAATGCCGGCTGTTGTGATTCTAAAATCAAATAAGTAGATCTCGGTTTCCCGACGAAAGGATTCGTGAAAAAAATTTGAACAAGAAAACAATTATTTTTCATTCAAACAATGATGGTGACCAGCCGAATTTCGGTATGAAACCAAATCATTTCTTCCAAAGAGGAATCGCGGCGTGCTATGAAGCACGGATTATTGTTTTTCTGGGTAATTTATTTCCTTTGATTTTTTTTTTTTAGGTAACCGAGATCAATTTATTTGATTTTAGAATCACAACAGCCGGCATTTTTAATTTTAATTTAATGATATTTTTTGGAAAATATTTCTTTTTTATTATTTTTTTTGCTTCCGTGCTTATTCAATCCGATATTCAATGAAATGTTCAATGCTGATTTAATGACATTTGACAGTTGCCAAATACAATTGGAAACTGCTATAACCATGTGCCACTCATTTCGGTGAGAGCTTTTAATTTATTGTAAGTGGGGATGCCCTCGATACATAGAAAAATGTCGTCATTTGCAAATCATTCTTTGAAAATCTGAATACGCACAAATTATGTCTGAATAATGTCCTTTTAGTCGGTCCAAAGAAAAAAATTTGTCCTACCCTAGAAATGTATTTCTCAAAATTATGGCAAAAATAATTGTTCTGCCAAAAATTTATCTCAATCGATTGTTTTCCTATTGTAGAAGATTTTAAAACTGATTGAAGACCATATGAGCCCCAGAAATTCGAACAATATTTATGAATGCTAATACATTTGGTATCGTTCCGTTGGGCTGTTTTAATCAAATAAAATCAATGAATATGAATAGACTAAAATGAATAATTTGTTAATAAATGATGACACGTTTTAATGAGATCCATTATTGTAATAAGGGAAAAAATTTATTCGTTTTCATTCTAATGAAAACGGGACCTGTCTGCTTTGTCTCCAGAATACAATAAGAATAATAGTTCAACGACTGTAAACGAAAATGGGCTTAGCTTTGGCGATAGTTGTGTGCATTGGTCTCGTAAGTAGTTTATAATTATTTATCAATTTTCGCGAACATTGAAATCTTTTCATTAATGAAATATTTTTGTGAATTTAATTGACAGTATTCATGTGCAGTCAATGCGGTGCCACCAAAACTCACGTAAGAAAACTGTCTTTTACCAATTTTTATGCTTTATTTTGCAAAAACTTAAAATTACTTCGCTCTTTTCTTTTACGTTATTTTCTTCTTCAGGTTTAATGAAAAATATAAACAGTTCCTCGATAGGTGAGTCTAACGATAAATTGTTCTCAGAAATCTCACTATAAAAAAGAATTAAAAATAAAAATGTATAATATTTTCAGAGCATATGATTCTTTGTGTTTCGTGGCTAAATCAGCAAGATATAATTTAATTCCCAAGTCATGGCACAATTTAGAGAAAGCAGACGAAGATTTCAAGTCAAAATACATTCTCGCATTTGAAGCACAGTGAGTTACAATTTCCGTTGATGGATTTGAAAATTGAAAATTTAAAACTTAAATAAATTCATTTAGATTCAAAAGAGCCCCAGATAAATTGTATTTGGGTAGCAAAACCAATGAAATGTGTATGACTGCGTATAGGACTCTTGAGGATCAAATTGAAATTTTGTAAGTTTTTAAATGTGGTTTTTGAGTTAACAAAAAAAAAAAAAATCAAAATCAAAAACATTTACTCTCACATTTCCATTAAAAAATAGCATCGAAGATCTTAGAAATTCGTGAGTATTATTTCGATTCCTGCATAATGATGTCATTTTTTTCTGAAATTAGAATTGAATGCTTTTTTGCACTTAATTTAGTGGAGTCAATGAAAAAACGCAAAGATCTTTGGATAATCTGTCGAAAGGAAATTATTTGTTGATATTCTTTGGACTTTGGTTTGAACCTAAAATTCAAAAAAGTGTCTTGTGAGTGTAGATTAAGACAAAAACGAATATGAAGATTGATTCGTTTTGTTTTTCTTTTCTCTTTCCGAATAGATTAAAGGAGATCGAAAAAATAAAAACTAAAAACAAAACTTTAAGTGACAAGGCAGCCAGAGTAATGGTTATTTTGAATAAGTTTTCCGGGTAAGTGTTCACCAAATTCAAAGACAATATTATTATTCGATTCCAAAATGAAAAAAAAAAACAATTTATTTTCAGTGGCACAGTTAATAGAAATTATCTTCCAGAATCACCTCGTACATATATCACTAGAAAGATCAAGAAATTCAAACTGTATTAATATTGATGATTTGATTAAAAAAAAACGACAAACTTAATTGGCATTCACTGAATAAATTTGAATTATTTAATTGCTTTCATTGCTTCGAAACTGAAGCGAAACGAAACAAGACACATTTTTTAGTTTTCGAATGTTTTACAGCAAATAGAAAACACGTTGAAGATGGCAATTAATATTTAACGGCACCGAATAAAAAAAAAAAAAAAAAACAACGATGATTGAAAATGACCGGTTAGTTTGAAGACACAAAACGATGCAACGCGGACCATATTTATTTGAAGAGAAAAACATAAAACAACAACAAAACGTCATCCAAATATTCAAAGATTCATCATGAACAAAAATGGAAAATAAAAAAAAAAATACAAATTTCATTTGTCACTGAATCATACGTGAGAAAAATATTTATTATTAAAATGAAACTATGAAAAAAAAGGAAAAAAACCAAACAGAAAAACATATATAAGAAACGAATCTGAGTGCAAAGTAAAGTAAGATACGAATAAAAATAATATGATATGTGATTGAGGCGGGCACGTATAGTGGCAATGTTTACTTCCAATAAATTATGTTGAAAAATTTCCGACAAATATATTTACGAGCGATGGAGATGTGACAATGTCATTGCTTTTTTTTTATGGATTTTTTCATCTTTTTCTATTTGTTTTTTTTTCTATCTTTCATATAAGCTATGTATTTAAGTACAGTGGTCACTGACATATGGCATAAATGATATGATAGCCACATCCACATCACAACAATAATATGAAGAAAAAAAAATAAAATAAAACGCTTCAACTATGAGTCGATCTAAGTTCGTTCAATTCAACGAAGAAAAGCGATTTAATTGTATGCATAATGATCGTTGATCGTATTCCAATGCATGGACACATTGGGCATGGACAATGGACACGAGCATGGTCATCATTGCTATGATTTCTATCAACTTTGTACATAGAGAAAGACAGAAAATGGAAAATCAATTGCAATTTCATTAGAATTTTGAATGTATTTTCATTTGAAGCCAACGAGGACGGAACGGAAAAACCGAGAGACACCAAATCAAATTGTACGGAATCGTTGGATCGTCATTTATATGATTTTCAAGTCAAAATTGATAGAAATGTTGCGATAAATACACACATGCACATCTTTTGATTTTCTCATTAGCAATCAGCACAAATGTATTTAAAGCAAAGAAGCTCATCATTCTTGAGACAATTTAATCATAGATTTTATTTATTTGATTATATTTTAAGATGTTTGCCCTTTTTTGCTTTTCTATTTGCAATGTGCATTTTAATTTTCATAAGAAAACCGATTGCCATTCGGCATTGTTGCTTCTTGTCGTTTTTTCTTCTATTTTCATTATTATTATTATTAAAATGTTCGAAGCAGCGAAAAAATTACAGATAATCAAAGGTATAACCAGGCAAAACGGTTTCACATAAGCGAAAAAAAAGAAGAAGTAGTAGAAAACTTAAACACATGAAACAACAGTAAAAGAAATCCGAGAAATTATTGTCTTAAGAAGGTGGAGAGTAAAGTCTTCAAGCGGTCAACAAACAAAAGGCAACAAACACAAACGATTTAATAGAAATATGATTTGTTTGTCATCGAGCCAACCGGCCGAATAGCTTAAGAAACCTAAAGACATAAACAAATGCAAAAACAAAGAATGAGATCGTGAGAAATTTGTTTTTTTCTTCATTTTCTATTCGCTATTCATCGTCGTCGTTTTTTTTTTCAATTTTTCAACATGCCAATATAATATCGTGCTACATAACTTCATGCAATTTATAAGACATTTATTTGTATTTGGGTTGCATCTCTGTCTATACCATTATTATGATATTTTTTTGATTTCTTATTAGCTCCAGTTGAGGTATTTTCCATTTGCCGTTTTTCTATCATTTCTTTTTATTTTTAGTTTTTTTTTTCAAGTCGCCATCAATTTATCGTTATTATTTTTTCAAATCCATGTTTCTATTTTTTGCTTTGCTATCTTCTTGTTATTTTCCAATGACTGATAGTTGTCTCTTAATATGTGCACACATATTAAATAATTGCAACAAACCCTCATTACTCATTTTATTATCATTGTATCTCTTTTCACATGGTGCATGATTTGGCCAGCCAACTAACCATGGCCAGCATTAGACTGTGTGCAGAAAACGGTGTACGGAATGAGATTTAATTAACAAATTGTTATTCGATTTGATTTCGATTCAAATTCTTCTTTAGATATTTGTGTTTGCAGTCCAGTATTTACTTTTGGGTTGACCTGAGCCCATTGTTCGCTGATGTATCGGATCACTTGGTTTCGAACAATTGTCATGTTTGTATTCGTGGCTTTTGTTTCGTTACCCACAATTCATAATATCAATCTGACCTATCAGTTTGGCGAACGACAAAATGATTGTCCCATTTTTCGCTGACAAATCACAGAAAAGAAAAAGAGAACACATTTTATGAAACCGGTCATAAAATGTTACATATATATGTTTCATATTATTTATAAGCAAACAACAAATTAGTTATAATAGTGATTTCTGAAATCGCCTTCTGTAATCATGTAAAACAATGGCTGGGAATCGAAATTGGTTATAATTGATGTTATTGTTTCTTCATTGCTGTTGCCGTTGCCGTTGCCGCTGTTACATTTTTCTCCATTTATTGTTTTTGGTTAAAAGGTAAAACGTTTAACAATAAATACCATTTAAGCTTTCATCCAAATGATCATTTTTTTTTTATTCTTTTTTTATTTCAATTGGAAATTTCGAAATCAGAAGGACACGCAACACACACATTTCATTTGAATTGTTTGGCAATTGTCGTGTTTCAAATTTTCGAGTAAAAAAATCCCACCAAAGAGAAAGAAAATAAAAACAAAGCGGTGAAAATTTTCAAAATTGAATAAAATTTATTGCGAAATTTCAGAATATATATGAAATCATAAATCAACAAACATTAAAGCAAATTCCCCGCTCAGTGCTGTCATTGTAGAACAAGATGTTCACTTTTTTTTCGTTTTTGTTGATTTCATTAGCAAATGTGCAACGCAATTCATATCATCAATAAAATATTTATAATGTGTTTTTGGTTGTTGTTTAACGCCAGATAAAACACCTCTGAAAATTGCCGTTACCCATATTCATGCACAAAATTAGAACGTTTACGTTATAATTTTCATTCAAATGCTTAATTCTTGCATGTTCAATGTTTAATGGTTCAATGTTTATGCCTTCGGCCTATTATAATTCGGCCTGGCTGCCATCAAACCCACGAAAACTCATTGAATAAAATTGAAACTGATGATGTGGACGATGAGCCACGTTTACATATACATTTATATATTGCATATAAATATTATTATGTATTAACGTTGCAATGCCAAAAACCGAACGAGACAACAGGAAAATGTCACTAAATTTATTTACAATCTTCTAATTTGCGAAATTAACCGCATTTAATTAAAACAATTTATCATGGCATATTGTACTGATTTACATTCTATTTTACGTAATTTCCTCAGGCTTCAAGCAATAGCATAGAGTACATTGACTACCATTAGAGAATTTCGAATTGCGAATCGCGACCAACCGAAAAAAAAGCGGAAAAAAATCTTGGAATTTATTTTGACAATTTTTTTCTTTCTCATCACATTTTGTTCTGATTAGAATCGAAATTCTGGTACATGTGATGTTTGCATGAAGCGATTCTATGAACACCAAGCTGGTGTTTCAAATTTCATGGCATCGTAATTTATTTATTTCTGTTGGGCATATACTGAATAAATCGGGCAATTTTTCACCAAAAAAAAAAACCACCAATTTGAGCATTGAACATTTCACTTCAAAGCCGCACCGAATACATTTAATAATACATATGTAATAATTTCTCATATACAAAGATGACACATGACAACCCGACCGAGTAAGACCGACCAATGTTCGGTGTTTTACTTTCATTAGAATTTTTGTACGGTTTTATGTGTGAATTTAGTTGCAAATCAGTTTCATAGTTATTGCTGGATGCCATGATTGTGAGATGAGACCACAGACAACACACGCTTGTTAAAGTTAAAGAAAATGAATGAAGCCGGCAGCTAGAAAATTGTTTTCGCACATCGCTAATTAATATACAGCCCAAGCCTACTGAAAATGTCATGTAAATCAGCAATTTAATATTGTTGCACATTGTACATCGTATCATATTCGTTTTTTTTATTTTTTTTTTTTTTGGTTTGGGTCCTATCATTTTATTTAGCTGTTGCTACTCCTGCTACTATCTACCTGTTTATAATAATAATTATTATTTTTCGGGTCTATCAACCAAACATACAAGCAATAATAGATGATTTGATTTTTTAGCGAATAATAATAATTTTTAGACTTTTACGTGACATTCCATTATCATCGGATTTTTTTTCAATTGCATATCTCTGCCGATATGCATACACGTGTGTGTGCATGTGTGATTTAATTCTCCCATCTCATATGGTTAGGTTTATTGTCTTTAAAAAATTTCAAAATTGAAACAAATTTCCATACTTTTGTTGCGTTAATCATCATTATTAATTCAGGATCATGTTCGTGTTTGTGCACTAATTAAAATACTTTGCCCGTTTGACAAGCTCTTCTATTTCAGTTCATTCATAACTAATGGTACAAGGTAGGCAAATTTTAATCATTGAACAGCAATTCATTACAGAAAAGTTTTTCGCTTTTTGTTATAAATTGGCATTTTGTCGGTGTGTCAAGATTCAAGGTTCTATATATAGTCAAATGTATTAAGCAAACATTAAAGATTGAAGACAATTCAAAGATGAGAGCCACGTGTCCTTAGAACAGAAAGAAAAAGAAGAAGATCATTTTAATGTCGACATAAATGTTTCCGTTTACATTTGAATTTTCTCTTTCGATAAGGTTGCTTCTTCCAGGTGTATTTGGTTTGTGTGTGAGTCTGTTGGGATAATAATCGAAATTCGAGAAGAAAAGAACTTTTAAAATCAACGAATATTCTTCCAACAAACGTATCGGTAAGTATTCATTCTTTTTTTTCTCTCTCGTGTTGCTCTTCATTTTTCCACTGAAATCGAAATCACCTGATGTTATCAATTTGATAAAATATGCCTATGAAACATAAAGAGCCAAAGTGTCAGGCAAAATAATTCAATGTGTGCAAATCGCGCGTGGTAGCCTCTTCTTCGTAATAAGGTATCTGATGGCCGTTTTTTTCCGTATTTTGTATCTGCAAATTTTTTTTCTTCTTCTCATTATTATCATTCCGAACCATTATTATTATCCTCTGCCATCCCAAAGGCACCGCTTTAGCGCGTTTAACATGACAATGATGAAAACAAATAAGCCATACCTTTACATCTTGCGTATGATTGAAATTGTGAGTGTCACATAAAACATGAGTTTGAAGGAGCATCTTCTTGATCTGTTTCTCTCTTTTCCACAAATTGATTTCATTAGATTTTTTTACGCATCTTGGAAATAAGTTTGTTTCAACGAAACGATTGGTTTGCTTTATAACGATATCTCTCTTAAGTCGTGATGATGATATAAAAAAATGTAGTTTGTTTTAACAAATTCAACAGAATTATAACAAAAAAAAAAAAAAAAAAATAAAAAGAAGAAATTGGAATAATAATAAGCGACATCAGTAAACAAAACTGAACCAATGTTATAGTGTTTCGTGTTCCGTGTTCACTGTTCAGTAATTTCTACATCGTTCTTTCTTTTTCTTCATTCGGAGACCCGGTACCCGTATGTATTACTTTTTACTTAATCACATTCGATGGGTAAAAATAAAATGTAATGCGCTCGTGAGACTAGTTAACTTTACATACCCATTTTTATTGATACAAAATACCGAATTAGATTTTTGTGTGTGTGTGTGTGTGGTTTTTGTATAATAATTTAAATGGAACTGTAGTCATTCGCAACATTGGCTATATAACTATGAGGGAAACAGTAGACAGAAGGAATATCGTGGTATTAAAAGTACGTTTCGTATTTGTTATTTGTTAAAACACAGAGAGAGGAAAAAGAGCAAAAAAAAATTATTCCAATGAAAAGTCGCTGCAAACACAGGGAAATGTGAACATTGAGAGGGAGCTAGAAAAAAACGGATCCCAACAAGACATATAAATAACGCAAAGAAAAAAAACCAGTTTAATATGTGGCTGTCATTGTTCGTGTTCATCTTTAAACCGAATCCATTCCTTTTGTTTTTATTGCATACGCAAAATATCCATCCAATATTTTGCCCTGCTCACGTATGTGTGTGCATCTTTGAAAAGTTTTCCTGTTCAGGTATCGTCATCGACGATACACGACAAGTACTTACATTTTAAGCCAGTGATTTCGATTTACATACCCATTTTTATTGATACAAAATACCGAATTGGATTGTTTTGTGTGTGTGTGTGTGTGGTTTTTGTATAATAATTTAAATGGAACTGTAGTCATTCGCAACATTGGCTATATAACTACATATGAGGGAAACAGTAGACAGAAGGAATATCGTGGTATTAAAAGTACGTTTCGTATTTGTTATTTGTTAAAACACAGAGAGAGGAAAAAGAGCAAAAAAAAATTATTCCAATGAAAAGTCGCTGCAAACACAGGGAAATGTGAACATTGAGAGGGAGCTAGAAAAAAACGGATCCCAACAAGACATATAAATAACGCAAAGAAAAAAACCAGTTTAATATGTGGCTGTCATTGTTCGTGTTCATCTTTAAACCGAATCCATTCCTTTTGTTTTTATTGCATACGCAAAATATCCATCCAATATTCTGCCCTGCTCACGTATGTGTGTGCATCTTTGAAAAGTTTTCCTGTTCAGGTATCGTCATCGACGATACACGACAAGTACTTACATTTTAAGCCAGTGATTTCGATGAAACGATGAACACGCGGTGCATTTGCGTTCAATTCACATTTTCTCTTCTTTTATAGCGACATTGGGCACACAGGTATGGGGAACACCTTTATGCCTTACCATCTTTACATTTCAGAGAATGAAGAAACAAATCAAAACAACAACAAAAAAATGGAAGAAAGTGAAAAAAAACCGAAGATCCAAGAAGAGTACAGCAACAACAGTACAACAGGAAAAAAAAAACAAAACAAAATAAAATGATTTTTCAAGTATTTTGACATTTTAATAGCTACTCGGCTTGTTAAAAAATAAATTATTATCATACTCTTTGTGTATTTGTGTGCTGCCGATCCGTTTTCGGTCAACCAATCTCTAAAGTCCTAGAATTCGAATCGAAAGATTCCAAATAAACTGACAAAGAATTATTATGACTTTTTTTTCTTTTTTCGCAAACGAAAATAAACGTTCGCTGTTCGCACCACATAATTCTTGATTTGGCCATTTGTGTGTGTGTGTGTTGCTGTTTTTGTTAAACCACATCGCGCATTCATATCGTACAAATGATATTTTTGTGATATATTTTATTTTATTTTGACAAATAATCAGCTTTCGCGAAACAGAAGAAAAAAAACAACAACAACAACAACAACAGAATTACCGATTAGTCCGAAATCCGAAAATATAAAAGAAAAACAGCGACATAATCCTAATTTTTGTGTGTTCTTCATTTCAGGAATTGGACTCAAAAATGCGAGAACAAAAAAGGAGAGAAAAAAAAACCAAAATCATCATCGGTGTCATGTGAACTTATTTTCACATGGTCACTGTGGTCTGCGACAGAGTTGACAAGCGATTGGTCAATTTTTCGCACATAAAATGATTGTATCTTGTGTTGTGTCATTTTCTTTGTTTCAGTGGATACATTTATTTTATTTTTTTTTTCGTTTGTTCTTTGGTTCCGCTTTATTCGGTTCGAATGGCCATATGAAACCATTACTGGTTCTGGTTTCAGTTAACAAAGCCACAATTAATTCGATGACGGCTATTTGTCATTTGTTGGATCTGTCCTTTTTCGTTTCGCTTGCGCTAGCCTATCGTTAAAGGCGGCCACAATAACAGCAACAATAACACACTGAAAAAAGAGAAGAAAAAAAAGAAAAACAATTGATCTTGTTGATATGTGATATTATTCGATTGTTTACACCGGATTCACGTTAAGCCGAACATAAACACTAACTCTTAAGCCTATCAATGCAACTAGTACTGTGGACCATTGACATCACTGGTATCATTTCGCTTTGAAGGCATTGTTGTTTTTTTTTTCAATTTATTATATTATTTTTTTTCATTCGACTCAAACAATAAATTAATTAATCGAGTTGACGTCATGCGGATGGTGGACAGTCAACAACATCATTTTATTCGTCTATTACATAGAACAATGGAGATTTGCTTTTAAAACAAATAAAGGAACTTTGGATTTCAATTGAGGATTGTATGTAGCTCGGTTGACTTGATGCCTTGCTGTTTGGCCGTGTGTATGTGTTTGTGTGTATTGAAGCTAATCAATTCTTTAATATGACACTCTTCGGAAACTTTCCAACATTTTGAATGGATTTTAGAGATATTGAATAGTATCCGGTATTATTGCTTAGCTACGCCAGCATTGTTTTGGTGTGCAAATTTTACGGTAAACAATTTTTCAATACTTTTGATATCATCGGATGAACAATAAAAAGAGATGAATACGAAGCCATAAAAACCGTTGCATTTGTCAGATTATTATTCATGTGGCGCATCTAGCTCTATACAGTGCAATATATTTTAACCATTGATGAGAGAGATCCATTGCTTCGTGATGAATAGAAAAGAACCATCAAAATTGAAAGATCCGAAAATTTTCTATGAGTTTCAAATAAAAATAATCACAATAGAGATATATCAAATAACGAGCCATCGTTGTCTTCGTAGTTGTCTTCGACGCTGTGTTTGTTTCATTGCTTCACTTGATTTTCCAAAAAACAAAAAACCTAATTCATTTTTTGATGGCTTTCCTGAAAATCACACACCAAAACTTCGACTTCAAAGTTGTTGGTAGTTTGGTATTCCATTTCATACTTATAGACTACTATTTTTGATCGGAGGGGTTTTTATTGTTCTTCATATAGATCATTGTAAATGGAAAAGAATTTTGTTTTGAATTATATTTTTATAGTATTTTTCTTTTTTTTACTTTTCGTTTTTGGGATTTTTGTTTTTTGCAGTTACCTTGTCGTGTCTTTGGTTGCGTGCAGGTTATAAATTTGCTGTTATTACCGGCTACTGTTTGCCGTTTATTTGTTGATACTATTGTTGTTTTTGTTTTTGTTGTCGTTATTCAAAAAGTTTTCCTTATTTTTTTTTTTCGAACCGAAACAGAACAAGTGTATGAAAGTTTATCTTTGTTTATGTTCCATCATTTTGGCATATGGCATTTTGGAGGATCCGAGGGTAATAATTTTTCGTCTCGTTTTTCAAAATGTAAACCCAAAACAATAAATGGAAGAAATTATTGTATTTTTGCTTGGGAAATTGATCAATTTATGTGCGCTTTAAATGAATGGCAGAAATTTTTTTTTTATTTTTATTTGTTTCATTTTTGTTTGGTTTAGAATGTGAAGCCGATGAGTCATTTGAATACAATGGTAAAATTCATTCGAATTTCTCTTCATTTTCTTCTTGTACATGAATTTAATAATCTTTTGAAAATTGTATCAATCTTCAAATGCTAATTGCCTTTCTTAAAAATTTAAGCGCCGAACACTGATGGAACACACCGTCAACCAAATCGAATGTAATGTCGGAGATAGTCAAACACGATTATTCTGGTTATTTTTTTATGTTTTGTCATAAAAAATGTGAATTGTAAAATATCTCACATGCGTTTCGATCATAAGTATAAAAGTGCCGAGTGCCGATGATGATTTTTCTTTGTTGATTGTTTTTACTACTTCGGGTCCGAAGAAAAGCGACTTTTCTTTTGTATGTAGTTTCCTGGAAAAATGCATCAACAACACAATAAAAAAAGAAACCAAAAAGAAAACAGAAAAATGAAACGACGCTGTCACATACATTCCAAATGAAAACAAGAATTTAAAAATTAACTGAAACTGACGGTAGCAACGTGATAAGCCTCAATTTTGGTAAATTTCTTCAATTTCGTTTGTCGTTTTAATTAGATTTTAAATCATGATATTAACATCTTTAACGATAAAATGCAAAATTCATCAAATATCATATCTAAAGACATCACCAGGCAATGAGTCATCACCAGGCATACCAGGTTGGCACTTGGCACTGTGATATTTAAACAGTAGCCGTCATTGAATATTTTACTATTCGAATAGCGTAATTTTTGGAATTTCATTTTATTCTTCTTTGATGTTATTCGATTTGATTGTTGTTTTTTTTTTTTTTGTCTCTCGCTACAGCCGAATCTAGCCGGATAAGTTAACCACATACGCAGTCGAGGTTCCAAGATGTTGCTGAGAATCATAATGTTGTTGCTGTTAATATATTGCGTCTGAATTGTATAATAATATGCAATGTCATTTGGGTGCAATCAACGTGAACAACTAATGTATTTTCCTTTTGCTTACGAAAAAAAAAAAAATTATTGAAAAACGCTCAAAGTCGTGCAGCGAAGGTGTAGCAAGACATAAAATAAGACGGGACAGGTGCAAACACCCCTAACATTATCATGTTTTGTTCAACATTTATCTATTTGTTATAAAATTGTTTGCGGTTCATCGCTCCAAAAGTGCATCGCACAGTGAACACAGTGCACATTCTGCACAGGCCATCGTTTCTTTTTCTCTTTGTGTGTCAGTTTCTTGTCTTTATCGACAGGAAGAAACAAAACACACAAGGAAAACAGAAATGTGACGGTTTTTGACATTTTTTATGGCGCACTATTCACTGTTTCACTGCTTAATGTTCTTTCTATTCTCGTCTGCTTCTTCTTTTTTATGTTTTCATTGTCGTCTCTGATCTTTGCCCTTACTTGTCTGTTGCAAACGGGTAATTACTACATCATGACATTAATAGCACAACCGGCCAGGATCCTCAATAAGCAATCAATTGAATTGATGGAATGGGCAAATATATAACGTGAAATTTTTTAAATTGAAAACAATTCAACCGGGGTATCGAGGAATAAGGCTTTTGAAATAACGATCTTTTTTTTATTACTTTTCCTTCATTCTTCTTTTGTATTTTCGAAGAAGAAAATGAAATAAAAATCAATTGACAACTGCATTAAAACGAATGAGACCA
Organism: Mayetiola destructor; assembly: GCA_000149185.1. Taxonomy (NCBI): domain Eukaryota; kingdom Metazoa; phylum Arthropoda; class Insecta; order Diptera; family Cecidomyiidae; genus Mayetiola; species Mayetiola destructor. Next base: position 322,556 of record GL501485.1, on the reverse strand, counting down.
TTTTTTCTATCGAAATTTCTTCATTTATGACAACAACAAAAAAACAGGAATGGTAAGATCGTAACAATGGTCCTTGTCCGCGTTCAAACAGTGTAAACGAACAAAATTGGTGTGATACGGTATCATTGAGACTAACACATCCCATCTATTTGGTGCGCTCTTTTCGAATTTTTCAAATTTAAAATGTCCAATGATTGTTCGATGGGCTGGAAGTCAATGCCAAAAATTGAATATGCATACGAAACGATTGTCCACTTGATTTGATTTGATTGTTGCTCATGAATTCATTCAGAAATTTTCATGCATTATATTCTGGTAGCGGCGGAAAAAGGTCCACCATCCATAGTCCAATGGAATGAAATGGCAAAAAAGTGGTCACAAAGGAGATGAGGTTTTTATTGAGCAATAATTGAATTTACTTTCTCTTTTGTTCTACAGCATTTTGGATTCGATGGGCTTAAGCCCGTGCCTGAGCTCCGTCTATGTTAATGCAGCAATGAATGTGAAAGCGCAGGAAATGCGGTTGATTGTTTTCAAACTGAAGTACCGAATAACGAACATCCATCCACATAAACTGACACACACACACAAAGTGCTCATTGTTTTCTCATTCATAGAGACTGAACTGACTGAATAACTGTGAAGATGATAAATGAATTAATGGCATATTAATTAATTTATATTTCACCTTTTCAGTTTTGAATCGACCCTCACTCAGAGTCAAAGTAGCCAGTTTATCATGTTTAAATTGATCAATGAAACGATTTCCCAATTTTTTTCTCCATTTCTCTCTCTCATTTTGTTTTCAATTTTATAAAAAAAAAAAAACAGAAAATAATCGAGGCAAGCGATTCGCTATACGGTTCGTTTCATCAATTGAACTTTGAACGGGAATGCGACCGGGTCCTATTGATTCGAGTGGGCAATGAAGCGTATAATTAAAAACGGTGTTAATAAAATTTATTGAATGGTAAATGGTGATGATTTTGTGGTGGCGTTCGACACATCATTTAAACAATGTTCGCACACTTTGTCGCCGGTGTGATGCTTGGTCATTGAACATTGGTTAATTTAATTTTCCGAAAACATGAGATTCAATTTATTTGCTGAGAATAATATAGCTGAATCGGTTGCCATAAAATTAAATTGTAAACAAATTCACATTGACTGGCTATTGACTGGCCATTGACGCTGTGAATCATGTTTTGTCCGTTAAATGTTAAATAAATCCAACAACAATAACAAAAATCGCTTGGCGACTAATTAAAAATGGAATTTCTCTTTGAAACAATTTTTACAAAAAAAAAAAGAAAAAATAGAGCGGAAGCTGTCCGAAAAGCATTGACCACCAAACATACTATTCACTCGGAAACTCATAAATTCAGAAACTCACTGGAACTTAAATTTATAAATTCAAACTCTGAATTATTCATTAAATGAAATGAAAAAAAAAAATAGGAGAATTGAAAACAACAGGCAAATGAACTAATGTTAAATATTAAATATGCATAAAAATCGAATGAATGAATAGAAGAAAAAAAAAATACAAAAACTAAAATTATAAAAAAAAAACATATGTTGCATGGCGTAACTGTTTTCGATTTGAACGATTGATAAGCGCACCGATAAATTTGATGGTTTAATATAAATATTGTGTAATGTCGTCCACCAGCAACCAGCAACCATCAACCATTAATAAAGTAGTTCATTCGTTTGTTACTCAATTCTTTGCAACGTGTTTCAGTTGCTTTACGACGATCCGTTTGCCTTGGTTTTGGATCTGGATCCTTTTAATGTCGGCAAAAAATGTAAATACGATAAACTATTGATTCATGTGAAATGGAACATTAAAATGCAATATTGAATGGTCAAAGAATCAAATGTTAACACAACACTGAACACTGGACACCAAAGTCCGTCGAGTTCTAGGACCCGGTTAAAAAGCCATGAGTTTCGTTTAATAAATTCAATAAAAACATATGCATGAATAATGCTGTGAAAAAAGAAAATTAATACAATATTTGATTCAATATGTGTTTCAACCATTGACCACTGTCACTAAATCTATAAATTATGAATTCGAACATATTTCAATACAGCACGACACGCAAGCATAATAATAATGCACACTCTGGCTTAAAGTTAAATAGATTTTTGTTCGAATTCGGTTTAAAAATAATTTATCAAAGAAAAAAACTGAACGATTTTATGAACCGAACAAGTCAATAAGCCGAGGCGCGGGTTGTATTCATTTAGGAAAGCTGTTTTCCCTTTAATCTTGCGCCACTTTGTAGCGTCAACGAGAATTGAGCGGGGCATTTGTTCGATGAAAAAAAAAAAAAAATAAAATACAATTTGAATATCCAAGGAATTACGTATGAATGGAAACATTTCACGGGCTCAATTCCCGTTTGATTAGTGATTAAACATAAAATAATATGAACGTATAAATATGTAAACATTATACACAAAGTATTTATCAGATCTGAAATGGCCCGAAATGTATACGATTCTATATCATATTTATTATTATGCAAATGAATGACTAATTAACAGACCAAAAAATTCACACACATAACGACAGCCAAACCGACACACAAAATCGACCGTTGTGTGTTCGTGTGTATGGTTTGGTTTTTTGAATTTATTCGCCCGCAATTCAATTCCCGAATAACAATAAATATAAAATGAATGTATGATTAAAATCGAATGGACGATATTCGTTCACAAATCGTGAAAGGCAACGATTCAGAACCGTTTTCAATTGGTACAAAAAAATGAGATTATAATGCCACATGAGACTCAACGAGACCAAGGCCCAGGCAATCTCGAATGGCACATATTACCATCAAGAGAAAACCCGAAACCGAATCGATTCCGATGTCCGAATGGGAAAATAGCAACACACATTCATTGAACTTGGGACTTTGAATGCAAATAAAAATGTAAACATCACACACTACCACCTAATCTCACCGCACCTCACCTCATTTTGGCTGTGGACTTTGTTTTATATTAGATGTTCGTATCCGATGAATTTGATTCTATTAGCGCTTTTGGTCAACATTAAATTGATACATAAAATTATTGAGTAGAAAATTTATTGCCTTTAACACAAGCCGAATGGAACGCCAACAATGGCAATGGTTCTGATCCGATCCAAATTAATACATGTGAATGCGGTTTATGATGCGTGACCACTGACTAAATTGGAGATGGTTCCTTGTTCGCCTAATGAAACAAAATGTATTCGAAAACTCAATGGAATCGATCGGCTGCCACATAATATCAGATCATCTAGGCTTGTATACTAATGACTAAGATCAGTGAAGAGGAAGCGAATGGTCAAACTTCGACATTGATGAGCATTGAACATTTGCTAGAGTGGCGGCGGCGGCGGCGGCGTCGCCGAATGACTGGTAATAGATGAAATAATGGTGGTACTTATCGTGTCGAAACAAAATATGTATTCCATTCGGTTCTGTGTTGATGGTAATTAAATGGTGGCCGAATTGCAGAAACTTGGATCTTGGACCCCGAAAGTCCAAAAATGCAGAGCCAAAAATTGATTCGGTCAATATAAATATATTCCGATGAATGATTCACTTACCCTATTGAATGAAAATAAACAGCTTAAGCAACAGGCAATGAGACAATAAAATATAAAATGAAAAATGTTTTAATCGCAATGAAGAGAAATGAAATGAAAAAAAAAACTAACAAATGAAAAAAAATAGCCGAATACATAGTTAATGAGAGTGGTTTGGCTTTGGGTGCATGCTTCGATGATTTTTCGGAATAATTTTGTTCGTTTTAAAGATTTCTTTAAACTGATAAGACATTTCGATGAGGCCATGTGTGTCTGATTCGTGTGGTTTTCTTCATGAAATTCGATTTTTGTCGATGAGTGAAAACCAACCATGTACAGCGTCCAGCGTACAGCGCAACAACAGGCACTCAAATGCCACAAAATGCAATCATATTTTTTGTACAACAACGAAGAAATCGAAAATGTATGGGAAATTTATGCTAATTTACCACAAACAACAACATCATAATAATGGAAACATCTTCTGATCCATCGAAAGAGAAAGAATGAAAGAGAGAGAGAGAGAGACGAGCAAAAACGCATTGAACATTGCTCAATATCTCCAATCGCCTTGATTATCATTTGACGCACATAAAATCGGATGGCTCTGCCCTGCTCAGTTACACTGTGTCTTTATCATTAATAAATGATAGAACTACAGCAATTTATTCTTATCATAAAAGTTTAAAATTAAGTAGACACCGTTGTTGTCACACAGTTTATTTGCATTTTGCAGGCTACGATGAATGGTAGCTGGCTATTCGATTCCCATTATAAACTTTAATACATATATATTTTTTGTTTTTCTTGTACACAGATTTTGACACGCTATTTTGTTGTGTCATTGTTATGCCGTGATACTCTATTCTCGCGGATAATAATAATAATCTATGCAGGGCCGCAAAAGACGCAAAGAGAGCGTTCATTGAATGGAAACATTTGGATTTTATTGATGTTTTGCCATTCAAAAAAAAAAATTGAGTAATTTAATGCATACCGAAAAAATTTCTTTTCTTTATTCGTCGAAGGCGGAAGGATGATTGACAGAGGGGTGGAATATGAAATGAATATGCGTTCAATGTTTTGATGGTTTGTTGACGTGGTAATAAATACATCAACCGCCAAAAATAGATTAACACTTGGCCATCAAATTCATCCATATTTTGACATCTATTTTTCAGTAGCATTTTTCAATGTTCATTTTGTTTTCTTGTTTTTTATTCAAAATTTTTGATTTTATGTCTTTTATCCATTTCAATCTGGTCGGTTTCGGTTTCGGTTGGAGCTTAAATGGCAACATATTTCGATTATTATGATACATACAATGATTTTCCACAAGATGAATCTTAATGTCCGGGCAGACGTTTTTTTCTGTTTTTTTTTTGTTCCTTTCGACTGGTGCTAGGGAAATCTTGAAAAATTGCTTTATCTGCAATGATGAAGCGAAATTTTTATTACCCATTTAATGGTCCAATATTCTTGTATTCTATATATTTATGAAACACAACCATTTTATCTATTAACATTTTTGGGAATGAATTCGAAAATATGCCTGATTTATAAATCGATGTGAAAAATTGCGTCTCCTCTTTTCAGCGGAAAAAAAATATATGAAGGAATGATGAAAAAAAAACAATAAAAAAAAATAATTTATAAAAATTGGATTCGTTCACAGTTCACACACTAGTGTACATGCGCTTCGTTTTTCATAATTTAAAATGATGATCCCATTTATTTTTCAAAATGAAGCTTAATGATAATTTAGCTCAATAATTAAATCCACAACGACGATGAACAGAAAGAAATGAATTTCCGTTGTGCGAATGACGACACACAGCAAAAATAATAAAGAGAAAAGATGGTTTTTAATTAATCTTCGATTCCTTCAGTAAGATAAAGTCACAATGAACAATTATTTATTATTATTATTCTATCAAAGAAACAGAAGTTTCTCGATTCGATTGTTGTTGACATGGGGACACATTGTTCGGTAGGGGAATGAGTAGAGGTTCAATGTTTTGTCTCTAATCAGTTAAATTGAACTGCAAAATGACGTAATACATAAATGGCCGGAATTGCGGTTTATTCCAAACAGAAATACTAAAGCAAACATATTCTAAAGAACGGCGCTGTTTGAATCGATCACACAAAAGGTGAATACGTAGTATGTCGTTTGTGTGTGTGTGTGTGTGTGTGAATAAGAACGATAACTAGCCAAGCAAAACCTAATTAAATAAATATTATTTATATCATTTTCTAATATTTCCGTATCTACAGTTCGGCCCGTAGCTATTTATTCCAATCGATGTTGACTGAAGATCCAAACAAGGGAAACAATGTGAAGATGATGTGTTGGAATGGCAGAAAAGCAAGAAGAACTGTCTGATTAAATTAGCATAATACAATGAAATACGATTAATAATAATTATTATCGGTGGTTCGGTTTCAATAGCAGAAGTATTTTCCGTATTTATCGAATCCATTTGGTGTTTAGTTTACACGCAATTTATTTTTCATATTTTCTCATCGAATACAATCAACCGGATAAAACTGAACTGCTGCTACCTGTGGTAAATGAAAACATTGGTAAAAACAAAACAGTTTTCTTGTTTCGTCTTCATTTGAATCGATGCATAGCAATAGGCAATTGCAATTGCGATGTACTTATTCAAATTCACTTGATTCCATTTTGTTAAATGTTAAATGGATTTTTATTCACTTCATTCACTTTTCATGATTTGCTTGAAAATATACAAAAGAGCATAATAAATGTTTGCAAATTTATTCCGAACCATATGAAGAATGCAAAAGTCAAGACTGGCCGATTTGCTGAGCCTGATGAATGGTGGTGAATGTACTCTTTTGCTTCAGCAATCAATGGTTTGTATTCAATTATTATCATCATCGATATACATATATTACCGAACGAAGAACTGGTTGTTGGTGTCTTGTTGGCCGCATTAGCTGCTGGACTTTGTTACATTGTTTGTAACTGTGGCATAGCTCATTAAATATGACCCTTTGATTGCGACCGATTTATCAGAAGTTAATTAAATTTCACGAACAATGAGTTTATTGAATATTCATAGATGGAAATGCTACTGTATAATGTGCACTGTACACCGAACACATCAAATACCCAATACAGAATGGAAAATTTCCAGTTTCCAGTGAATTAGTGCTGTTGTGACGAAGATGAAACAATATATTTTGCATCGAATCGAATGGTTTTTTCCTGCCCTTCTTGATCGGCATGCCATTCGTCCGAAGGGAAATCGATGTATTGTTTTCTATTCCATTTGCATTCCAATTGCAACGACCGATTGAAACAAGTGAATCATGTGGTGCAAATCTTTCATGATCTTAGTAATCGCTCAGCATGTTTTTTTTCTCTTCTTTTTTTTTCTTGTTCTTTTGTTTCGCGTTTTTCTTTTTCATCATCTTTTTCAGCTGTCGTAGTTTCGATGATGGTATTCGTTCAGTGTTTGAACAATGCGATGTTAATTCGGACCGATTAAATAATTTATGTGAGAAAGATAATTTGTAATGTGGAATGATGTATGTTGAACTGTTCATCGTTCAATGTTTTCTAGGGTGGTGATAAACATTTGAAAAATGATGATCCAAAATTAAAACTTACCAGGCCGTTATAAATACTCCACTCAACATCAATGTGTTCCAACGACAGCCGATTATAAATTCGTGCCACTCTAATGCTTCATCGAATGAAAATGGTATTGGTGTGTGATTCAAAATAACAAATGTTATAATAATTTAATGAAAATTTCATATTTCAAGTGCTCATATTCCATCTAATGATATTCTTGTTTGTTTAATGTTGATTTATAATAACAAGCAAATGCGAATGGATAAATAACCATTTTTATGTGAATCAATTGAAAATTCAAGAAACAAAAAAAAAACAAAAAAACAAAAGAAGGCAAAATCAGAATAGTAAACGATTTAACGATCAATATTAGCACCGCGATGAGATGTAATTGTGTCTAAAGGTAAGAATTTATCGGTTTTTTCTCGAAGAAGAAAATTTCACTTAAATAACAATAATACATAAGAATAAGTACAAATAAAATGAAGCCTAGCATAGAATATACTAGCAAAAAGCGATAAAAAGAAAATATATCCGTAAATCGTAATTACTTTTTATGGATTTATCATCTCATATTCTCTGATTCACATTCAGTCAGTCAGCCAGTTATGATTTTTGATATTTAAGTTTTTCATGCGTGAATTTTTTTCACGCGTAATTTCTTCACAATTTTTCCAATTTAAATTGCACCAAAACATTCAAACACCGAAACCGAAGCATTTATGTGAATGAATTTTCTTTTTTTTGTTTTGGATTTCTAAAGAATGAATTAGAACTTTATTCAAGCGCATCGAACACTTTTTGGCTAAATTGGTGCTCAATGCTCAACAATCATACGAAACTATTAAATTAATCCAAAATATATCACTCGATGAACTTTTCTTTTCTTTTGAAAGAAAAAAAAACAAACGAAACAAATAAATAAATCTAAAATTGGTCTTAATGGTCTTCAATCTTTAACAAAAGGTGAAATTTAACTTTTACCCAAACTTAAAGAGTCACTTTTTGAACAATGTTCAGTTCTTCGTTCTTGGGCACTTCAATTCATTCTCAATTCAATAAAATTTACGGCCCCAAATGAATTTTAAGTTGTCTTTTTGGCCATTTCATCTGCTCGAATTGCACAAACTACAACTGCTTGCTGCTTCTAATAGGATTCTTGATTCACGTGTGTTGTGTGTGTGTGTGTGTTTTGTTTGTCCGTATTGTGGATTAATCGGAAGTAAATAATGGTCATTTCAGTAAAATATTGTTGTGCAAAGTGCACTCAACCACGTTTTAAATTCATGTAAAATTTTCAAACATTTCTGAATTTTCACAATTTACGATTGTTCTTAGTTTTTGTTGTGGAAAGTCTTCTAAACATCCATTTACCGTTCATTTGTTTTTCTTGAATTTTTGGTTGGCTTCGTCATCTGGAATGCAAAATTTTTGGTTCTTAACTTCATTGTCTACGATTTTGGCCCTGCTAAAGTGGTGTGAGAGATTTGGGATTTATATTGAAATTTTAATTTGTACAAAACTTCTTCGTTTCGGTGTCGAATAAATGAGAGAGCCCAAAAAATACTTAACAACAGACTGAATTTTCATATTCATTTCAATGTGTCGAATGCATATCAATTCATCACGCAATGCTTACCGTTAAACTTGCCGATTATTATTGTATTGTGCCATTTTCTTTCGATTTCGAAACGAATCTTTATCTCCAATTATTATCTGAGGCATCGGATAAAAAAGGAAATGTACGATCGTCGATTACGAATCATATGACGCAAGACGTAATACCGAACTATTTTAACGAATTTCTTCATTATTATTTTTGCATTTCAAATGTTCGTTTTGCTCCAATATCAAAAAAGTCTTTTGTAACTGTCTGTTTGGTCCGGCGTTTGTGGTGTGAAAGTCAATGTACCGTCATGCAGGTGCTATTTTCATGGCATGTATTTTGTTATTGTCAGAATTGGCAGTGTGTCAATGTTTCGGTCAAACAATAAAATGATAATGAATTTATGCATTTATTGTAGCTGTAAATTGAGCTCCTAATACTGCCAGGTCACAGGACAGCAATCTGAGAGTACCAGAGTACATGGGATCCGTTCATGCATCATTTAGTCTGATGTTTTAAAGTGATAACACGTAATGAGAGACATGTATACACATAACCAATTCGACATAAAAAGAATTTTGTGGCTTTTTTTTTCTTTGTCATCATCAAATACGAAAAAATTATTCAAAATGCAAGAGTAGCATTTCTGGCACCGAAATGATTGTATAATAAGGAATATAGTAAGTTATAAGGGTCAATAATATTCATGGACTGAATTTTAATTGTCATTCGATAGACATTCAACTTTGAACAATTCGGAATGTGAGCTAATTATTTTCTTATGTATTTTGTCTTTCACTTTGAGAATACAAATGGCCAGGTGTAGAGTAAACAATCAACAGTCAGCAGTTGAGTTAATGATATTGCCTCGTTTCTCCCATCATGCCATTCAATCAATTATTACTAGTTTCATATTCGTCGACAGTCAATTCCGATGCCTGCAGCGAACGGTGTTATCTTTGTTCGATCACCTCAACGACTGAGTTTTTTGGGTGGGGGGAAAATATTGCCGGTTAAAAACGGAATCTAGAAGGTTTGAGGATTGCGGTAAGTTTTTGAAAAAAAAAACTTTTCTCAAATAAAAAGTTACGAATATTATTCCGCAATCATGATTGCAAAAAAAAAAGTGCCAATAAAATATGAAAAGAACACACACAAAAAAACCTGACCGATCCACGATCTATGAGAAATATTTCCAGTTACCGTTGAGCAAATACACAATATAATAAAAATACCTTTGTTAATATTGTTATGAAATTTTTTTTTTCCGGATAAAAAACCTAGAATCTATTGCTTCATCAATTATAATAGTTCCGAAACACAATAAAATTATATGAAAAACGTACGAAAAACAGAAAAAAAAGACTGAATTATAAAAAAAAACAAAACTAAAATGTCTTGTAATGTCAATAGAATCTTAATCATGGGAATGGCTTGGCTCAAAACTCTTTACTAAAAAACCAAGAACAAGACAGAGAAGGAGAACTCATAATAAGAATGAATTTGAACCAAATACAAACACAATTTATTGTGTGTTTTAAAGCAAATCAAAAATGGAATGGCATGAAAAGACGAGAGCGAAAGACAGAGAGAAAAACGGCAGAATAAAATAAAATATTAAACCGAAGAGAGGCAACAACAAAAAAAAAGCGTCATGCATTCGAAATTATCCATTGTTCTTCGACAACTTTATAGTTGTATCGCTTGGCAATAGCTAGATTATCTCGATGAGAATTTGCCAGTTTTCAAGCTCCAATAGAATCAAATATCATGTTCGTGAGTTGTGAGTATCGATGTTGACTGTTGAAACTTTGAAGACCAATCGAAATTTATTCTATCATTGTATGCGTGTAAATGATCTTAAGATTGGTTGTTAATAAAAACTAAAAGAAAACAAGGCGAACGATCGAACAAAGGAATGCATATTCACAATTTGTATCACGCTAACAACAATTTTTAATTGTCATTGTTTTCCCTTTGCGTAATTATTTCGTTTGATTCTCTTTTCATGTTGCAAATTGTGCAAATGTATCAATGACTTTTCGATATCACATTTCGAATTTCATTGTATGCAATGCGCATTATACACGTCATATTACGTTTGTGTGACGCATCGCGTACTCAAATCGGAGACGAGAGGGAGGTTTCGATACAGTAACTTGTGAGGAGGCGAGTATAGGAAAAAAATTGAACCGGAATATTAATTTATTATTCGAATTGAATGATTTTTCAGTGAAGCCAAATTAAATACAGAAAAAAAAAGAAGAAAAAATTAATTGCATACGCAAACAATGTCAGCACCATCACCAGTACCATCAGCAGCGAAATATCAGTATCGCCCAAAAACGCATTTTTATGCAATTATTATTGTGCGGTTCAAAGATGAAAAGGAACACAGAAAAAAAAGCCTCTCTGAAAAAAAAGTAAAACACACAAAAGTCAAACATTGTATTATTTATAATATGTGCGGTGGCTGGCTGGCTGAATGGGCCCTTTTTTTTATTTTGCAAAAAAATTTGCATTTTTTGTTAAAGTGAATAAAAGACGCGGCCTTTTAATTTTTCATTAATAGGAAAAATTATTATTATACGATATTGCATGCTTGGTTGCATGTGTTGCGCCATTGAATATAAGTATGGAATATATACGATATGGCAAAAGAATCGAAATACATCAAACACATGATACGATTAACGAATAATAATATCAAATATGAAATGAAAAAATTTCACACACACACACACACACACACACTAAAACAGCCAATTGGCGAAAAATATGGAAATATGTCGAAGTGGATTTGGTGGTTTTTTGCTCGAATTGCTGTATTGGAGTGGATATTGAAATATGTTTGCATACACACGAAAAAGAAAAGAACATTCTATCAAAAAAATATTGTTGATGTTCATTCGTTCCGATTGTGTATATTGACGGTGGCGAGTTGCACCAGCAACCACAGCACCAACATCTAAACATCCCGATATGATTTTATGCAGTAGCGAAACGAAATTCTTCTTCTTTTCAATTGTTCTTTTTGGTTCTTAAATTAATATTTTTTTTTTATTATTTTTCATTATTCTTTGTCGCTGTCTCTGTATGTGTTCCCTGGAACGGTCTCATTCTTGTTCATTAAATTCATTCTTTTTTCCTCTCTTTTTCTCGTCGTGGCTGTACACAAGCAGTTCGTATTAAATCAAATTTCATTTGCATAATTATTGATATTTACAGCATTGACTATTGCTGGCACGCTCGCCATGCTTTTCAGTCAATTGTTTTCTGCTTTCTTCATTGCATTTCCCTTTGATCGTTTGAATATTTTTCTTTTTTTTTTAAAAAAAGAACGTCTTTCGCCTTTGTTGAAAAATAAGGCAAAAATAGCTATTTTCACTTTGTGCTGAAGTGCAGAATGCCAGAGAAATTATTATTTATTAAATACAAGTTCAATAAAAATGAACGATGAAAAAAAATTGGCATTTCTTTCATATTATAATGTTCCCAGTTTTCGTTCTGTGTTGGTGTGCGTGAGTGAATATAGACGAATTTTTTTTTTTTTTAAATTTCGTTGAGGTTGATTCAGCCGGCTGTATGTTTGATGAACAATGCAACAAATTTCGTGCTTCGTCGATGATGTGACTTGAATAGTCTGATAGCGCTTTCTTATTCTCTTTCTTGCTGGCAATTATATCGTATCGATATGCAGGCAAAGCAATACTTGCACTTTTATTCTTTTCAAGAATCGAACGATTCGCAATGTTGCCGGGTTCAAACTGATGAGCTCTGACTCAGTGCACAGGTCTTCTAGCTAGCTTTTTCTTTTCTGATTGAACACTGGTATACTGAACCAAAGAAGTAGCAATCGAAGCCAGACAGTAAAAAACGTCAAGAAAATGAATTCAATTTATAAATATTAATAAATATAAAATTTGCTATCAAATGTCTGAGAATTAAGAAATTAATGCTGTTCACGATGCTTTACATAAATGAATGAATCTTAGAGTGACTGGTATGAGACCAGTGCATGCATTCCATCCAATTCACACAATTGCATTGATGGAATTTCGTTCCGTCAGAGATTTTTAATTTTTCATTATTCTTCCGGTGCCTGCAGATTTCTTAAGGAAAAAAAAAACGAAAACACATTATAAATATTCGTTGTGCTGCGTTTTTGTAATTGAGCACATGAAATTTATTGCGAAAATTTATTATCGAATCGCGTGGGATATTAAATTGAACGATACAATGTTTCTCAATAGCCAGTGTAAATATGGTAGACTGACATGTTTGTTAAAAATGAATGCCGATCTCATTTTTTATTTGTTGCGGCCGTTTTTTTTCTCTTTCTTTCTTTCTTTCATTATTTCGTCGATGAAAACTGTATACTGTAATTATATTACATTTTGCATAAATTTAATTTGGAAGAGAAAAAAAATTCCATTGAAAAATGCTATCAATCGGAAATGATTGGTTGGCTCCAAACTCAAAAGCTCAAAAATTAAAAATGCAACGTGAAAAAAAAAAACGACAAATGGTAAACAGTTGGTAATAAAAATTCTGCGATGCTATCAATACACACATATACATCGAGACTTACATATACGAGCGGTGTGCTATGTGGTCAAATGTGCATAATCGGATCTTGTGTTTAACATGACACCAATCTCCCCTTTTATCATGTTTGTTCATTTATTGGTTATTCGGCTCTCTGGTCTGCTTTTCTCTTTTTTAGCACCCAAATTTTTATGCACCGCAGGTTGCATTACTACATTCAGTTTTTTTCTTTTTCGTCTGCACACTTATTAACTACCTTCTCGTATTGCTATCGATCTCCAATTTTGGATTTAAGAAGATAGTGGGTAACTCTAGCGACTTGTAACCACAGAGTACAAATCCAGGTTTTAATGAATTTTAAGAGATCTATAGGATTCTGTCAGGATTTTTTAATAACCGTGAGTTTCATAAGAATTTTGAATGTTCCTGGGCGTTTTTTGATTGGATAATAACTAATTCAAAATCACATACGAGTTTTTTATCATCATTGTGGTGCATATATTTGAATTCGACACCATCGAATTCTGTTTTTTTTTCATTTCATTGTCGCTCCATTTATTCCAATTTGATTTCGATTTTTCACATGCTTCCGAATGCATTTTCTAGTCGTTCGGTTCACAGGCCACGCGCTGGAATTCAACTATGTACGAACATATTATCGTGAATTTAAACACGAATTGTTTTTTCTCCTTTCATTCATTGGCTGACTGGTTGTTTGTTCGGTTGTTTTGTGCAGTCGATAGGTTCGAAATGGATTTATTCGGTTTACTGGATGCAAAAGTATAAGGATGAAATGGTGCATATGTTTGAATTCAATGAATGAAAATATTCAAAAAAAAATGACCAGTGCTTAGTGCTTACAATTTACAAATAAAAGCCTGCAATGTGAAGAGAGAAAAAAGTTGTATGTATGCAACATCCACAAATCACTCGGAACCAATTTCGGGGCCAACCATGTCGCTTGTATCGAATTCCATAATATCGGTAAATTAAACACATACCATTTGATTTTTGCACTTTCTCATTCTCTCATTTGTGTGGCAAATGTGTGAATTGTATAGCAATTACAGGCTTAGCAATTCAAGCCCGATTCGATCGAATTTCTGTGCATTGTGTTCGGTTATGTTAAAAATTTGATGGTGGTGGCTTGTCGGTATGGTTTTTTTCTTCTTCTTAAATTTTCCATTCGGTTTTTTGTCAATGCCCTGAATACACCACACAAAAAAAGTGAGAACATATTCAAAATTTTCGGTTTGCATGCAAACGAAGAATGTTTGTTGATTCGTTTGTTTGTTTGTTTGGTGGTTGTCGTATCGACTTTCAGTGTCGTTTATTTATTGCAATTGAATAAACAGCGGCAATAGACATCCACAAAAACCTATTTTGCCTATAAAATCCACATACACCAAAATCCATTCAGTATAATTAATTGCTTTTATATTATCTTTTCGATGGAAAATTTAATTGTTTTTGCATGTCTGCTATAACTGAAACTGAATTTGAGCGCCTGAATGGACTCGAATCGATGATGATTCCCATTTGGATGGTGATGAGAATCATTCAAAACCTCAAACTCTTAATTTTCAATTCGGCTTCGATTCCGATGATGGCATTTTCACATTTTCGGCATTCAATTTTCCATACATATCACAAAACGATTGAGCATTCAGCATGAAATGGACGGGGAAGGGAGGGGGGCGTGCATATGTGTATCGGTTTATGGATGATTTTATGCAAATAATATTTCGTTTGTTAACATAATACAAAATTCAGAGTCGCTCTCATTCGGTATCACTTTATCTTTATGCGGCTGTTATCAATTTAATAATATAATTGTGAATCGCTAATATTTGAAATGGGCATGAATGTGTTGATGGTGATAATGGTGTAAAGAATAAGGAATGTACTGAAATCGAGCCCAAAGATTGAAATGATTTTGGCTTCGACTTCAACTTGTAATTTGTAAACATAAACAATAAACACTTCAAAACTTACAAAAGAGAAGAACAAGTTGTGTGATGTGTGGTGTGTGTGTGTGTGCCTATTTTCGGTTCGAAAGCATGTATGGTTTGTGGGGTTTGTTTGTTATCTTAGTGCCGTCAACTTAATATTGGTGCGTAAATAGTTTTTGATTATTATGATTAAAAAGGCGTCGAATTCACTGTTCGTAAATGTTGATGGTCCTATGTAAATATTTTCCATATTTTGGTGCTGTTGATTTCGATTTATTAATTTTCTGTTGAGCGTTAACCATTTGAATTTACAATTTTGACACCCTTTCGAATAGTTTTCGATTGACTGATTGAATTAATTCGTGGAATTTGTGATATTTTTCTCACAAACTTTTCGTTCGTGGAGCGCGATGCTATTCCAAAAAGATTCTTAATCCAGCAACAAGATAATTTCCTTATAATCCAAGATTGATTATTACCATTTCTACGTTCAACTAATTCGAGTTTGATCATACACTGAGCCGAACGTCGAGATTCAGAAGGCGAAAATGTCTGCCAAAATTGTAATCCAACAGCAAATCACATCGAATCTTCTTTTCCATAAAATGCATTCCCATTCAAAAGATCAACTGAAACCGAAGCAACATTGATATCTGAAGCTCGAAAGAGATTTTCATTTTCAATTTCATTTTTTCGCAGAATATTAACAAAGCATAAAACTAACAAATCATTTCCACAAAATGAGAGAATTCATTGAATTTGGAAAATCATCTTCAACGATAATATTCGTTTCGAAAAGCTAAATTCGAAGAAAATGCAAAATGGAATGTGCCATTGAGTTTTTCGTTCTAAATCCAAAACTGAAAAGAATTTTTTCTTTCTTTTTTGATATTTACTCACGTTGATCGTTCCGCACCATAAAACTTCTGGCAGTGCAATGGAAAATAATTGAAAATCACATATTTTGTTATTATTAAAATGTGCGTAAATTTTGAAAATATTCAACGAAAAGATTAAGCACTCAAATGCATAAAATGAAAATGAATGTCATTGGACAGAATGGAAATATACTTCAAAAATACTATCATCATCATTGAATTCAGATTCTAAGTCGATCCCCTAATTCCAACTGGGAATGAGACTATTGCCAGACAATGGCATGCTAACAAAATGATAGCGAAAAAATAGCACATCAACCAACCGACATTCAATTTCTATGCACGAAATAAATTTTCAATGATTATTTTATTAATAATATTTGTGTTGATGTGTACAGAATGTATGAAACACAATGTTAGAGATGTTGAACGAACCAAGAATCTTGAGTATGTCGAAGCAAAATTCAATATGAAGGAATGATAAAAAAAACAAACGTTTTTCGTCGATTTTCCCATTGAAATAAACTATTAATACATTTCATATTCCATATTCGTTGAATATATTGTATATTTAAATGGAAAATGGATGATGGTGTGGTGGATTTTCATTCGCTAAACCGATTGTGATTCGAACAATTTTTTTTTTATTCATTCAGCGCAAAATATTGTAGTATAACATACCATCGCGTTTGCGTTGCATCATAACCGATATTATTATTTTGCTCTGATGGCATTGGAAATGAATATTTTCATGATGCAAGAGTCTGAGAACTGTATATTGTTTTAGTGGTATTTTCATTGTCAATTCCGAACAAAACGAATTTGCATAAACAACAAATGAAATCCTTTCGTTTGGGAAAATTGATTCGTTGGTTTGGCTCGATATGAATGACTTTGACTTGGCATATTTTATGATGAATATGTGAGGAAAATACACTGCCAAGCTAAACT
>GL501485.1:281344-295194 GCA_000149185.1 Mayetiola destructor | reverse complement strand
CGGATAAAAGACAAAAGCAGTAGAGAGAAAAAAAATTGAAAACCCCCTCACCGTTCATCTCACCGTTCACCCTGACTATGACTGGCATCGCCCGTTTCTGTTTCTTTTTTCTGAATATCACCGCGATCAACAACACAATGTGCATTGCTGATCTATTTAACCGACAACACATATTCTTATTTCTCATGTTCTCTCTATTCATTTCGTTTGCTTGATGAAATTAACTTAATGCATTCCGAACGAACCATGGCTAATACAAAAACACTGGAAAACCCAAGAATAAATAGTGTATTTATACAGCACCATCACACACACGAAAAAAAAATGAGACTAAATTATAAACAAACATAAATATTAATCAAAAAAAATTATCAATAATTTATGCGGCTCGTTTCCGACAAGCCAAGGGATGTTTGCTATACAATAAAATCAAATGAATGTTTCGTCTTCCACTTTAATCTTTACCATGAGTCAGTGTTTTAATTCGTCGCGTATTTGGTTTGGCATTTTCAAATTGGCCGCGAAACTTGCATTTTTATCAAATGGAAAATGAAAAAATGGAATGAAAGAAAGAGATGAAAAAAAAAGAAAAAAAAATATGGTTAAAAGAAGCCATCGGCATCACCCTACCTACACCCCGTCTACTTACCTACCCGATGTGTAAGTGAATACGAGCAAAAAAAGAAATCATTTTCCGATGATGATAAATCCAAACATTTTTCGAATATTCATAATAATTCACGATGGTCTGAAATAAGATTCCATTTCAATTTCAAATGGAAGATCGGCTCTGAGCGCTGACAACGGAAAGAAAAACGAAAATGTCGAATATTTTTCTTCATTTACTTTTGATAATTACTATTTATTTCGTTTTATATTTGTAGCCAGAGATATTGCCCCTGGAAACATGGATGTTCGTCCACAAGTTTTTTGTTTTTTGTTTTTAAAAATACATTTATTTTTTTGTGTGTGTTTTTGTTTTAGCCGCGCTACCACACTTCAAGTATTCCAGTGGTGGTGAAAAATGTCTATTTGGTAATCGAACACGTTATAAATATTACCCCATTAATTCATGCCAGTTTTTGGGCCGCTATTTTGCATAACATTCGAGTCTCGTACACTTTTTTTTTATAATCACGCTCATTTAAAAGTGTCTTAAATTTATTAACGCTATCTCCCATGACATGCCTTAATTGTAATACTTTTTCAATTTTTTTTCTTTTTTTTTTCTTTTGTGCGTGTTTGCCTTTAATTCATTAACGCTCACCCTCACATTTTATCTCCAGTTAAAGGCTTCGGTTTTTTTTTGTGTCCGCTTCATCTTTCTATTTGAGCTCAAACTTTGTTTATTGAGGATGAGTGCGACTAAGTTATTTAAAACTGTCATTTTTTCTTCTATTCGTTCTTTCGTCAGTTGTACATTTTGTTGACGGCTCATCGTGTTTGCTTTTGAATTAGAACGATATTTCTTATTCCCTGATCCGCTGGTCCCTTATTCCAACCGTTAAAATTCTATTTAGAAAAGTTTTTTGTACGTTTTTTTTTTCTTCAAATTTTCAATTGACGATTGTTCGTATTCGGTATTCGGTTTGATGGTGGATCATGTTTAATGTAATTATCGCATTCAATGTTTTTCAAGTGGCAATCGTTTTTGATCTTTACCAATTAATATTTTGTCGTTTTGTCGAATATAATTTGCATCGTGTAATCGAGTCGTGGATGCAATCGCAGAAAGTCTCTTTTCTCTTCATATTCCAATAACGAAATGCGCATTCAATTCTAAAAAAAAAATTTAATTGTGTGAAAGTTCAAAAGAAAATCCTAATTGGAAAACGAGTGATGTGTTGAACCAACAACCAACAGCGTTAACTTTTCTCTTTTGCAATATGCAACAAAAATAAAAAATCTCGTTTTTTTTCTCGATGCAAGCACAAGATGCGTACAATTGTTCAGTCAAAAAGCTGGAAAAAGGGGCTGTGCAACGAATACACAAAGGTAAAAATCATATTTATAATAAATGTCATGTTAAATGATATAGACGAGAACACCAGCCACCAAACGCTTCTGAATAACACTTAACAAATGAAATTATATTCTGCATTTAAAATGATCTCAAAGACTGTGAACAAAACAAAACAACATCATGGATTTTGCGAATCTAGTTTGTGTGCGGCTGAAATGCTCATTGCTCATATTCCATCACACACACACACACACTCACATCTCAGCTACTTCTTGCTGCTTGCCAAGTTTGAAAATCGAAGACATACAAATGCTCAAAAATAATTCATCGGATCTTGGGATTGATGTGGCTCATGGCTGATGCATTCACCAAGTCAACTTTTAATCATCATCATCATCAACATTTTCTTCTTGTGCTCAAGATTTCTTTCCTTTCTCAATGCACCTTTGACATTTATGTACAAAATACGATTATTGTTATCACATACATGTCGCGCATATAGCGCCAGATTCACAATCACACCAGTTCACACAATCGGTGAATTCAAATGTCGGCAACGTGAAAAAAAGGAGGATAAAGAACAAAAAAAAACAAAAAAACTGGAATATTTAAGAAATGAAAAAAGAATTCGAATGCGTAGATTTTCACAACATTTATCTCAATAACAATTTTCATGTGCGGGAAATTTTCATCAATGTGTGACAGAAAAAAAACGACAGCCATCCACATGAATTGTGATATACACAAAATGT
The DNA here is from genome assembly GCA_000149185.1 of Mayetiola destructor. Classification (NCBI taxonomy): domain Eukaryota; kingdom Metazoa; phylum Arthropoda; class Insecta; order Diptera; family Cecidomyiidae; genus Mayetiola; species Mayetiola destructor. The sequence goes on along the minus strand of GL501485.1, from coordinate 292,479 downwards.
CAAAGGTGAACAATTTGCTTAAAGAAAACTCTTGGCATTTGAATGAAAAATTTTCGTTTGAAATTTTAATTGTTTTGAACGACAAATGAATGGATAAACGGTAAACGGTAAATGGCAAACGATGTCGAATGTATGGAAAAACATGAGAGAAAAAAAGGAAAATGTCAATACGTGTATAATGTGTATATATGTAAGACCGATGAGAAATCAGCTTTGATTTCAACCATAACTTGAAGATGGAACAAGTGGTAGAAACCGCTTCTCTCATTTGTACCCCGTTCAACGTTCATTTAAACAACACATATACATTTTGTATGGATTGAAACTAAAAACGATTTTTCCTTTGTGAAAGCTTTGCCATGAAAATGCAGAACAAGAGAATAGTTCAAAAATTCTTCAAATTCATTTCCATTCACTTTGCATCGCTGTTGTGTTCGTTCTTGCTGTTTTATTTTTCGTTTGCGGAAAAATACTTTGATCTTGAAAACATTTATTGTTATTCCATGCTACATGCCGTATATCAGCTTCATTTATTCACTTCACATTTTAAACCCTTTCTTCCAGGGTTTACGGGTTTACATGTAAACTTAGCCTAAAAGTGTACACTGGTGTACACCAATCGTTTACAGCATAAGCAACCCAACAACCATCATGTGTTGCATATACAAAAGATTCGAGAATCGTTCTATGTGTGAGTGTGAGATGAATGCGTTCAATGATTCGCAAAAATTCTTACAATTGTAACAAAATAAATACGAGATGAAACATTCATTCCGTTATTCGATTTCGACATTGTAACAAGTAAATTCGCTTCTCATCAATTTTTTGCTATTCGAAGAGAAGAATCACAGAAAATGTATTTCGTCGTGGAAATCCAAGACTCGAAAGAGAAAATAACAGTTCCACTGAAATGGATTAAAAATGTGGATTTATGTGCAATTTTCAACTACGGCTTAACATATAAAAAGAACACAATTTACACCGTTTTCATTTGCGCTGATCAATCGATGGAGCCGGATTTCAGTTTGAACATTTTGAACCAATTGGACAAAAGTCGACCGGCTTGTTACCGCGCAAGGATTTTGAAGTGTTCTGGTAATTATTTCAACCATCATTTTTCAATCTTACGAGTATTACATTTTCTGCATTATTCTATTATTTTGCAATCAGAGAAAAATTATGTGAATCATTTGATAAATAATGCTACAAACCAAACAACAGAAGGCCAAGTAGGCGATGAAATCGAATTGAATGATTCAGACGTAGATGAAATTCAAAATCTATTGGATAACAGCGACAGCGATATTGATTGGTCAGATGACGAGCTTCCACGGCCAAAAAAATTATAATTCCTGACGAATTGAATTTTTGCAATATGATGTAAATTTTTGTTAATAAAAATCAAATTGAACAGTTCATAAGATGGACAAATAAAAGAAAACACCCATGGTTACGCATGAAATTTTTTTATTACGGATTCGATGACTGAAAATAAGAAACTACTGAAAGGTCGTTTGCCTCAAAGTTTTCTGAGATGTATTAAGTTGATTTATCGTTTTTTGTTTCGCCGACCTTTTCCATTTCACGCGATATCTTTTGATGGATATATTCACCAAAACGAACCACACGGCGTGAGTCTCCCTTAACTCTTAGCAAAAATGTCGCTGAAATGTATTGAAAGATTGAATTAGTACACTCAATATGAGCTTAAAATTTTGTTTTGGATATGATTGTTACTAATAAAATTGATGAATACCTCGAATAAATCGCAAGTGCTCTTTTGGCAAATTATTGCATTGTAAATTTTCTTTGCCGACTACGAAAGTCAACAGAAGGGCCACGAATTTTCCATCGTATAAGATATTGTTGAAGAAAGCCTGGGTATTCCATGCGATGAGAGTTTTGACGATAGAATATTTCAATGAAATATTCAATGCAAACCTGAACATATTGGTTTCTGAATCGAAGGCTGCCGAGTATTCTTCTGGGAAATGTGCATGTAAAATACTCATCAAATATTCCACATCACTTCTGTCAACGATTTTTTTTCCACTTTTTCCCGCGAAAATTCCCGTTTTAGCTAATGGAATTAATTCCGGTATAGTTTTTTGATTTTTTTCGACACGTTCAATACCAACATTTTGCTCGTTTTCAACCCTTTCCTTTGATATTAATAATAATGAATAAATATCGGAAGCAATAAAAAATTAAAGCGAAACAAAGGACATTACCTCTTGCAATGGGTTTCGGGAAGTTGAACATGCAACTGAAGCCACATTAGCAATCTGGATATCAACATTTTGATTGAGATTTGCACCACTTGATCCAGCTTCATGGTTCATTTGATCATGTTGATAGATAGATGCACAGTTTTCATTACAACTATCTGACTCTCCGGATCCCTGTAAACATAGAAAAACATTTTTTTAAATTTAAATTTTATACGGTCGTTGATGTATCGAAACCAGGAAGTAGAACAAACTTTGTCTCTAACAATTGATACGGCCTCTGCCAAAACTTCGACTTCTGCTTCATCAATCGATGTTAATTTTTCATTGGCAATCTCTTCATCATTGTCATCGAAACGGGAGGTTACTTGCTATGATTCAAAGTTCAAATAGAATTTTTTTAAGAATGAAATCGAATATAAATTTGATAAATTAAGCACAAACCTCTAAAAATTCATCTTCACCAGTTTCGTTTCCTTCGAGCAGCTGTTGGATATCATCGATTTCTGAATCATCCAAATCAATGAATTGATCGTGCATCGCAGCTATTTTTTGTTGAATTTCAGTACGCAAAGCCAATTTTTCATCATTTTCAGGAGCCACATTTTCGATATCTTCATCGCAAACAATAATATTGACGAAATCGTTAATGTTTTTTCGTTCGGTTTCGCGGTAAGATTTTGGCAAAACATGACGTCTTTTATTGGCATATTGATTCGCATCGGCATGTTCGACTTCAAAAGAATAACAATTTCATTAAAAAGCTATGAAATGTGAATAGTAATCACAAACAGTTCAAATAATGCTCACCAAAGAATTTCAATACTCTCGCTTTGTAACAACCTGGTACCATATCATCAAATTCATCCTTTAAACCGACACTGAAATCGGGATCCGATTCGAAATTTTTCGAGAAAAAAACAATATGTGTTTTTGATTGATCAATTGCATCGTTTGCCAATCTAACTGGATCGAAACCTTTCAAGAATTTGATTGGAATGAATTTGACTTCGAAATTGCACTCGAGCACTACAACTAAATACATAATTGTGTTTCGTAATATAGATCGAAATGAGAATAATTTTCAAAAGCAAAAGAAATTTTTTATTATTTTATTTGCTGAAAAATATATGTGAACATTGACTATGAACACAAGTCTGCAAGTGTCGAGATTAGCGCGCTGTCATAAATATGGAGGCAAAAGTGACGTTTGTCCATTTAGGTATTTCACAATATTTACTAAAGGAGGGAAATTTGGATTTATATACTTTTAGGCACAAGTCGATATTTTCGGTTAACAGAATGACGAAAAATGATGAAAAATTGGTTATGAATTATGAAGAATATTTTATTTATTAAATGAATGAGAAAGTTGATTTTATTGAAAAAGTAAATAGTATTAAATTTTCAAACCACAGTCGATTTGAATATTGCATTTGATTTAAATATGAAAATTCAAAACATTGAGATCACTGTCGATAAATAGGTTTATTGAGTCGAACCAAAAGTATTTCCGACAATAGTTTGTCAGACATTTGGGTACGGAGAGGAGTTAATATTAGCGCGAGAGCTGAAAAAGCACGTTCCACACTGGCTTGTGTTGGTGAAATGGCAAAAATAATGTTTGCTAGCTTGTAAAGTTCAGGCTTAAAAGATTTTTGCTCTTCCCAATATATCAAAACTGATTTCGTTAGCGGCTCTTCATCCTTAAAGTTGTTGAGAATCTGTTTTATATTGGTATCACTTGGTGTAATGATTGCTGTTGGATTATTATTATTTTGATTTCGAATTCGATTGATGAAACTCGAAACTTCATCTAAAGATGATTCGCATTCGTTTAAATCCTCTTGATTAGACTGGACTGGTCGGTTTGTATTGATGCGTCGAAATAATGACACCAATAAGTCCATGGCAATTTTCTTCTGATTCTCGTCCAATGTAATATTGTATCTTGGATCTAAATATATTGCTGCGTACATTATTGGTGTTTTCATTAAAATGCTTTGAAATCCTTCCATTCTCGAAAGCAAATTTTGCGAAAGTGTATTAACACTACTTAATCGTTTTGTTTTAATTTCCAAATTTAGCCACATTCCATAAAAATCTGACAATGTCGTAGATGGGCATTGTAGTTTCTTTGTCACGAGTGCAAATGGCTTAAGAATAGAAGTCAATGTATCGACAGATATCCAATCCGAATCACTCAAAAGTAAACCATGAATATTTTTATATTCTATATGATTCTGCAAATCATCCAAGAAACTCTTTAGCGATGTTAGCACCAAAATCTGTGAATGAATGCAAAGAATTAGAAACAAACTGATAAACAGAATCAAAGTTTCCAAAAATAAATTTATACCATTTCATATATTGTATTCCATCTGGTGATCACATCTAAAATAGGAATATTCAGCTTCTTGGACTTGAGTAGATTTCGATATTTTGTCGTTCGTAATTTTTTCACAAGTTTTCTTACTTTTTGTAGCAAGTTTTCAATCGAATTCGTTTCATTAATTGCATGAGTAACGACCAGATGCAAACAATGTAAACCACAACGTATTCCATGAACGAGCTGGTTCGATCCAGTGATCACTTCAAATTCAGCTTGAACGGCCCTCAACAAGTCGTTGTAATACATTTCGTCGAAGATTTCTTCATCCATTTCTTCATCACTATCAAAATTGTCAAGCAAAAGCTGATAGTTCACCAATGATTCATTGTGTATTCCTTTTTCTACTTCGTCGAATAAAGAAGCAGTTTTTGTTAGATTCCGGCCATTGTCAGTAGTAAATGCTATGATTTGATTTGTGTCAATATCGAATTCTTTTAGATTTGCTCTGATGATTTTAGAAATTTCTTCGGCGGTGTGAGACATACGCATAGTATGCATACCGATTGTGCGAACTGCAATACAACCATCTGAAATGAAGCCAATATTCACACCAAGTACAGATCGGCTGTATCTACTGGCTATATCAATCAATAAACACACAAATTTTCCCTTCGTTTCATCTTTGATTTTTCTTGTGATTTCGGTTGATTTTTCTTCAATCTTCTTTTTCACCGTTTCGGGTGTTACATTTAATCGAATCCCTTTCAGTTGAAGCGCGACCACGTATGGTTTAATCAATTTTTGAAACGATTCGCTTTTCAGTGTGTTGAGTGACAATGAATTGAAAATAACCAATTCAACTACGGCATCCCAAATATCCGAAACGTTGACCTTAACACGAAGTTCAATATCTTTAGGTATTTGGCAATCATTTATCTGTATTTTCTTTCGCTGGATATCATTGTATATCTGAGAATGGCTCTTTTTCAAGTGCCTTATTGCTGATGATTTGGCGGTATAGTTTTTGTCGCATTCACAACACAATTTACAAACAAATTTTTGCTCTAAACCAAAAAACTTTTTTTCGAAGCACTGAATAAAAGATTCAACATTTTCTGTTGTGAATTCGTCTTCGTCGTCGTTATATAGCTCTAAATTTGCCATTACTTTAATTCTTATCAGAATTTTAAATTTGAAAACTTTATTCTCGGACTATGAATCTTGCTGTTTCTTATACGACGGTTATGCTTTTGCGCCAACGAATAACTAAACAAGTGTCAAATGAAATTTTTTGGTACATTGAACGCATCCATTTTCCAATTATATCTAGTGGATTCACGCATACTTTCATAGCCCGGTGAATGTTAAGTGTGCACTATGTGTAAACCGAAATTGGTGTACACATCGGTGAAGTGTACGAATGTGTACTAACCACAAACTCTGCTTTCTTCGATTCGGTGCCATTGTTGGTGTTCAGTGTGAGACGCTTCGATCTTGTTCGAATCCAAAGAGACTTCGCCTCGACAGCTATATACAGATCATGAATGTTATAAACCGAAAAAAACCCATCTTTCTGCTCAATGCCTGTTTTTCCTGGTATTTTACCCTTTTTTAGCGTTTGTTTGAATTTTTGTTTAAAATATGTGACAAACATTTATATCTAGTATTTTCGGTTATTTAGTGCATATTTTTCAGTTTTGCCATTTTCATGCGAATGGAATGCATTGTGGAATAATATTATTTATACAGTATTTGTCTTCATTATTTTAAACGAACCAATTGAAAAGGAAATAACTTCCAGAGCCCTTTTTTAATGTTTTTTTTTCTCTTTTACGTTTCTTCATTCCTTTCCATTCCTTTGGCAAAATGAACTTTTATCAAAATCACATCGTGCCCAGAGAAAACATGGTATGGCCAAGTCATTAATCCATTCACAGTCGGAAAACAAGGAGAACAAAAGCGCCAGTTTTCAAGTGATACGAACGCAAAATGAGTTTACGCTAAAAAAAAAAATGTTTTTGGAACCAGGTGAGATTTGCACCTTCTTGTTTGGTTGCAATCCGTCTCAAATCCTCGCACATACACTGAATACAGGTCAAATTCTGATTAAATTGTTGCTCCAAATTGTACTTTAAACACTTGAATCCGTAATCACTTTTATTTGAATCATTTTACGCGTTAATTTCCGTAAATTATTATCCAAACTATAATGTCAACATCATTATTATTTATGTGCTCCCATGAATAAGATGTTGATTGTCAAGAGGAATAGAAGAAGAAGAAGAAGAAATACCATAATCCAAGACCCATTCAATCAGCTAGCAACAAAAGACAACAAAAATACGTTTTGATTTATTGTCTGTTTGACGAATCATTTTATTTTTTCCAATAAACAAATTTATGGGCACATTTTTTACCTCGTTAGAGTCAAACAACACCAAAAACACATTACAATTACAATTCGAAAAACTTTCGGTATTTTGTATTATTATTTTTTTTTTATATATATGTGTGACAAAAAGATCCAATCCCGCACAACTTTAACAACGCATCAACATTGCCATTGTCATTAATGGTTGACAAAGCATTTTTTTTTTTTGCTTTTCTTTTCGAATGAGTAGAAGAAGAAAAAAAAACCCGCAACATTGGATACACCGTACATGGTGTGAGTTGAGTGTTCAGTGTAATTTCATACGTTGGTACGCATTAACAATAATAAATGAATAATTATCATCGTTCAAATGAGTTTTATTTTCTTTTTGTCCAAAAATTTTTTGATTCGAACGATTGACGAGGCCCAATTTTCAACTGAATCCAAGAAATATATGACAAACGACGCCACAAACCATTTATTAAAATGCAAACACAAAATAATAATATGAAAAAAAAAATCACAAAAACACTCAACCGAAAAAAAGGTAAATAAATCTTATTTTGAAATGAGCTTTGAGATGATTTGGTTGCGTTGGCCTGATCCATACCAATGGAATGGGTATAATCAAAAAGCGTATAGTTCAAGAATTATTATTATTATATGTATTTATATATTTATTTAAAAAGAAATTACATGTAAATACACTCCTATTGGATGGAGCATGGCAATGGGGGGAATGGTAGGAATAAAAGATGATAATTGACATACATATGGAAAAGGCCATAAGCAGGTGAGCAATGAGCACGTCATTGGTGACACTTTCTCGAAATCATAGTTTTCTTCTTTTTTTTTCACGGAATCCATTGATTCCGTACATGGATCACATGCAAACAATGTAAATAATGGAATATATTGATATGGATCGTTAGCGCTTAATTCTGATTTTCTTCCATTTTTTGTTGTTGGTTATTGTTATTTTTGCTCTTCTTAAATTCATCATTTGTGCATATGATTGAAATTGACATACTTATTCCACAATTCACAAAATCTCTTCAATAAGACAATCAACGGAATCAATAACCAAGAATAAAATTTTCAGAAATAATATTACAAAAATTATCCATCAAATGGAACGAAATAACAATGTTTTTTTTCGCCTTCGCCATTGTTGAAAACGAAAAAAACCAAAAAAAAAAAAACCATTTATCCATATTGTTCGTTCGATGTTTGTGTCATGACTGAATGCGTCGAATAGCTTGAGTGAATAGCTTTCGCTTCAATGCCCATTGAGCCCACGAAAAAAAGAAGCAAAAACTGTATCGATTGGAGTGTGCGCTACAGTCATTGTCACAGTAAATCCATCGCTATTCGACGAATCGATTGGAAGTAGGTTGGTACCGACTCGAACCAATTGACTCATATCGTGTTGTGCGTATGAATTGTCAATTTTCCAATTTTTCAATACATTATTGAAATTTTACATATACCAAAACAATGATAATATGCATACAATATTGAATCGTTTTCCATCCCATTGGTGAATGTGAAAATTGGAAAAGTCACACCTCATTTATACAGCTTGACCGATGAATGTGGCTCCGTTGCGGCCACCAACGTTTCCCGAAAACCATTTAGTTGTTTTCAATTTTCGAATAATAAATTGTCGCAAATGCCCGTCAAAAATAAATCATATGGAAATTAAGTTAAGGCGGCATGACTTAAGACAACTTTTCTTTGGTTGGAATTCGAATTGTGCGAAATGGCGAATGAAAATGAAATGATTTGTATGTTATATTTTTATTTAATTTTCTGTTCTTTTTTTTGGATTGGATTGGCATTTCAATTTTCTTTTGCAATTGCACGTTGCATAACGAATTATTCGGATAGAGGAGAATGGAAAAAATGGAAACAATTCGCAATTCAGTGAGCCCAACGGGAAATGCAAAATGAAACCGATGACGAATCGTGAATGAAATATTGTGTTGCAAATGTCTGTGAAATGAAAGCGACTTGGGAAAAACGACACGAAAACGATACGTGAAAAATAAACGGCGGCCACGAAAAATTTGTAATTTAAATAAATAAACAGAGAATGAAAAATAGAGAGAGCGAGAGAGCAGAGCAGAGCAGAGCGAAAAAGAAAAATGTTATAACAATGAATATTGAGCATGTTTGTGTGCACACTGCCATCATTTCATCCTGGAACAAATTTGAAATTGATGCTCTTTAGCATACTTTATGCGTATTTACGAATTATTTACCGTCGCCATTGTGTATCACATTTTGGCAAATGTGTCATCGAGAATATCTATCTGTTGGTGGAATATTCAAATATCCAAAAAACACCGAAAAGTACAAGACACAAAATGAAATATATGTGATAAACATGTTGAGAGGCATAATACGTGAGAGCACATGAGGCATAGAGTATAGATCGATCCCTAGCACATTTGGATGGAATTAAAGTTTCTCTTTTTTCGGTTGTTGTTAAAGCAAAACATGTGAGTCGGTAAATCCAAAGAAAAAAAACAATAAATAAATGGTTTTAAGTATTAAAACATATTTTTCCGCACTTTGCGTTAAGAATGAAAAAAGAATGAATTTTCACAAATCCAATGAGCATCCATATAGATGTTTGCTCCAATCATTTATTCCCAAAAATTATTTTCAAATTACATTTTTAATATATAATTTCAGAGTCAGCAGAATTTTTTATTTTCAATAAGACGGGGACGCCCCAAAAAGTTTTTTGGTCATACTTTTAATCTTTGATGTTGATTTTGGTGCTGTTTCGGGTGTTGCCGGATAGTTTTTATCTTCTTCGCCACTGAAAATAATTAATTTTCAATTTAAAATCGAATATTGGTCATTTTTTCAACGTTAAAATTTAAAGTTGTTTTTTTTTTCACTTACTCTTTAAATTTCTTCAAAAGAACCATTACTTTGGCTGCCTTCTCACTTAATTCAATTTTTTCTGCTTTCTTTTCTTTTATCATTTCTTCGATTGCATTTTTCCTATTCGAAAAAAAAACAAACGAAAGGAAACGAATAATTGTCTCAATCTTCGTTTTTTCGTTTTTGTTTTATTGTACACTCACATGGCATCTGGACCACAATATGGTTCAAACCAAAATCCAAGGAATCTACAAGTATCAACCTTCGTCGAGATTTCTTTCAATTCCTTTGTTGCGCCGTTACTTATTCCACTTAACCATTCGGAAAAAGCATTCGATTAAAATTTTTCGAAAAAAATTTAAATGGTTATGCAGAAATTGAAACAATACTCACGAATTCTCAAGATCATCGAAGCTATTATTATTGAATGAAAAATTGAGGGGAAAATATTTTTCATTTAAAATTTTGTTTTTTTGTAAACTCAAAAATAACATTAAACAAGCAGAATTCAGTTGTACCGAATTCAAAAGAAATCCAACACAATCAAACTCCAACTGTTATCAAACACTCTTTGTTGTACAATCGATCCGAATTGAAGCATAACAAATGAAAATGAGAATGGGACCCAAAAAAAATTTGCCCCGAAAAGCTTTTTATAGAAAAAATTATTAAATTTTTTCGAGAAACATTTTTAGTCGATAACATTTTCCAAGTTTTATCTATTTCAAAAATTTCAGATCGATCGGACAACAAATAACAAAGCCATTATAATTTTTCATAAGTGAGAGATGCAAAAGGAAAGAAAAAAAAATATAAAAAAAAACTATACAAAATACTTACAAGATATCTAATTGTTCTACAAGAGTATTAAACGCAACTTCTTTGTGATGCGACGAAGCTATTAGGTTTGGTGATATTCTAAATGAATTTATTTTCAAGTTATTCAATGTTAATTTCAATTTTCAAATACATCGACGGAAAATGTAACTCACTTTCCTTCAAATGCCAGAATACACTTCAACTGGAAATTGTAGTCTGCTTTATATAACTGTATAAATGAGTGACTCAACAAATTATATGTTTCTTTAAGATGCAGGAATGGCAAATAAATTGCAGAACTGAAAATATTATATACAAAAGTGTGATATTTCTGAAAACGATCAAACTTTATGACTCACTTTCTGACAAACTGTCCATATGTATCCTCAACCCTGAATACGGAAATAATGTAAAAGAAAAGAGCGTGAGTGATCAAAGATTCATGCAAAATAACTTTAGACTTTGGAACTTTAGACTAACTTGTCGA
>GL501485.1:237424-249696 GCA_000149185.1 Mayetiola destructor | reverse complement strand
CTTCTTCTTCTTCTTCTTCTCTCTCTCTCTCTCTCTCTCTCTCTCTCTCTCTCTCTCTCTCTCTCTCTCTCTCTCTCTCTCACACACACACACTCTCTCGTTCTATTCCATATTTCGATGTGTGAAAGAGATATTCATAAAATATGAGAAATTATCATTGTTGTTTCCTCAATTTTCCATACTCCTTCATCATCTCCTGCTCTTGCTTCGTTTCATTCTTTTGGACAATTTTTTTTCGTGTGTGTTTATATTCATTGAAGACTTGGCATTTTGTTTCGGTTTTTACGTAATGTGAATTATAGTGATGATGGCAATGTAGAGGTATGAGTGTATGAGATTGTGAGTATGAGTTTGAATGTAATACACATGTGTTGTTGGCTACGATTTATAAGCAAAAGAATTGTCTCTCGAAAACCATTTAGAACATTTGTTGAAGTTGAACGTGCGTTTGTGTACATTCGGTTCTTTATATTTAATAATAATTCTTTCGTGTTTTTTATTCTCTTCTTCTTCTTCTTCTTCTTCTTCTTCTTCTTCTTCTTCTTCTTCTTCTGTTGTCGACTGTTTGGCTGTTTTAAAGTTTCTTTCCATTTGTTTTGAATCGTTTCGCATTCGATACATGAATATCAGCTACTTGCAATCCAGAATGCAAGACAACACAAAATATTTATTATCATCACCAATTAAAATCTGATGGTGTTTTGAATCTTCTTCGTTCAACGAATTATGAACAAAAAAATTAAATAAAATTTATGTATCAAAAAAAAAAAAAGAAAAGCGATCCAGAGAAATCCACCAATACATATACGATACAAAGATAGAAACAAACAAAAAAGCAAAGTGGGCTCAAAGTTGTGAGTTCTGAGTTCTGGGAAACGACACTAATTTTGTGTTAAAATTAATATGTGGATACCGCATGCATTCAATGCGTCTCATCATAAATTAAAACACAAATGCGAAAAGCGAATCACAAATGAATAATGAAGAGAGAGAGAGAATGGAAACAAAAAATCCAACTAAATATGTGTAATTCATTGTTCGTTTAATCGGTGAGATGGTGGAGCGTTCAGTTGGTTTCGGTGCTGGCCGTTGTTCGCTGAATTGATGCTCGCAATTATTATGCATGATGTGTGTGCGTTTGATGCAGTTTTTTTTTCATCTTTTTGATCATGATATGCTTATTGCCCAACTTGAACAATTGGCCTACAACGGTTTTGAGCTCTCGTCAATGGATGGACTTTTATCGAGGAAATTTCTGTGAATTGAAAATTCAACAAATACGATGCAAAATTGAGCAATTTTTATTGTCAATTGTCAAAAATTTCGAGTATTCAAAAAATCTTGTAATTTTCCATGTTCTTGACAAACTCCAGGAATACAATCAGTTTTTGCAAATAATAATTCAAAAGATGGTGATAGGATCCAATGAAAAGTCCACCGATCAGAATCAATTTCAAAATCTTTTCATTTTGCATCCGGTGGAACCGAAGAACTAGAAATCCATATGAAACAGCCGTTTATCCAAAATCAACACAAAAAAAAAATCCGAAAAATGAAACAACGATTATTTATTATTATTATTTGTTGGTGTTTCGCTTGGCTAAACTGCTCTGCATTATTGAACTACTCTACACACACACACACACACACACACACATGGTCTGAAATGCGACGAAGTTCCTAATATTCTTATTTTAAGTATTTCTTTTTTCATAAAATGGATTGTATTCTTCTTCATCCATCCATCCATCCATTCATTGATCCAACGAACCAACCACACTACCCATCTATCCATCTATCTATCCATCTATCTATCCATCCATTCGAACAAGAGTACAAATATATTTTAATTTTTTTTCTCTCTCGTCTTTTCACCGAACTGTTCAATTTAATGAACATCGTCATACTGAATTCGAATATGAAACAGACATTTCGATTCGCATCGTTTGTTTACTTAATCATTTTAACGACGGCAGATTTCTTAAAGAGATAATCAGTCTTTAATGTGGATCATCATACACATCGTACTTCGTACTTCATACTTTGTTCAAAGTCATGGCATGGGCCTTCTTTTGTGTGTATATTTGTTTGCATGCCATCACTATAAAACATATACTTACATATTATTTCCGCACATAGGAAATGTTCATTCTTTTCTCGTAATTCGATGAAAGAAAAAGAAAAAGAAAAAACCGAAAATTGAAACGATACGTGTATTTGCATTAAATAAAACAACAAATATGAATGAATGAAAAGCAGACAAAAATATATATCAATGGATCATTTTCATTTTATATGTTTCGATGTTTCGATAATAAATAAATAATTATTTTAACTTTGGCTGCATAAATTGATGTTATCCATGGCTCCATTGAAATGTATTTGCGTTGTAATTGTTTGTTTCGGTGACAGCGTCGACAACATCAAACCGTCATCGTTGCACCGCTTATTATTTTTGCTCTTTTCTCTTACTCTCTCTCTCTCGCTCTTTCCCGTTCATTCTTTCCTTTCCATTGTTTTCATTTGCATCAGGCATCAGGTGAATATCAATAAAAACCACAATCTCATTTAGAATGTTTGTTTCTCTGTTCCTACCCATTCAACTGCCATTGGCACCAATGCCCCTATAAAATGTGTATGTTGTAATATGTTTGACTGCAACGTGTATGCAATACATATATTTATCGAAATCGCGAGCATATATTCGTATATCTAAATGAGATGAATATTCATTTTATTATTTGTGAATTTCTTTAAAGGGTTTTTTTTTGCTATTGCCACAACATTTTAATACAATAAATAAGTAGACAGCATTTTCAGCCCTTTTTTGCAATGCCATGCACATTGCACACAATTCAAATTAAACATGTTGATCATTCTGCGCTCTTTATTTCCTACCATACAAATTACGATTATTATTTTTATTAATTTTCTTCTTCTTCTTCTTTGGATTCAAAAAAGGATCAGCACATTTCGTGCATCTGAAAAAAAAAATTTGTCATAAAGTTGATTTGTTTGACCTTTTTTGTGTTTCTTGAAATTTGAAATAAAAAATTTGCGTTGTGGCTGCAGCTACTGCCGCCTGCTCTCATTTGAATGCTCAATTCATTAGTGAATTTAATTCATGCATTTCCATTCATAAATTATTTCGCAATTATTCGATTGATATTTTTGATAAATAATATGTATAAAATATGTACAAAGGAGGAAACTTGTTACGATTTCAGGCTTTATGATTTTTCGATTAAATTCATTCCATTTATTTTTAATTTTTGTTCAACGTATCCATGCCGGTAATAACTAACTGACATCATAACATGAATGCTTCAGCTTTCATTCACTTTCGATTGAATTTTCATATTTTATTTGTTGTGAAAAGATCGTTCCAATTGTGGGGATCGGAGATACAATGTCGAACACTGCACACCAAAGTACTTGATATCATTTCCTTCATGTTCAATATACTTTTCTTTGGAGAAAATTGTCCTTTTCATCTGTGTGACGGCGGCGTTCCAACCCGCACCCGCACAAACAATATGAAAAATTTAAAAATTACATGACGATTCTTGGTTTCCCTTTGAACTCTTTGTGTTGGCCTTTGTGTCGCGGTCTTGCTTCCCTGTTCCTTGACAGTGTTAAGTGGTGCTTTTCTTCTGTCAATTTTGTTACGGATCCCTCATTCTTCTTATCGCGTCGTGTTTTTTTTATTCTGTCTTCAAAACGATTCAACGATGCAAAACAGTGTTTGATTTAATGATTCAAATGCGGTTCAAAAGACGACATCAAATAATCCAATTTGTATGTATGTGTGTGTGTTTTTTTTTACGCTTTCCATTCAAATGATATTTTAACATTTATTTATTTATGTTGACAATTTTTCAATTGTTGTTTATACGCGATTGACTCTCAATCATGGCAAATGTACGTGACTTTTTGGCGATTAAATGCGGATTTTTTTTGTTTCTTTGAAATTAGTGAATGTAAACGACGTAACGGGGAAATTTCAAAATAGTCAGATGCGGATACTCATGCACAACAGCAGAACAAGAAGAAAGAAAAGGGGTCTGACGGGTTAAGAGTTGAGAGACCAGATGGTTTGTTTATGGTAATCAATATGACATGATATCACTGGGTTTGTAATCGTTGTAATTTTTTTTTTCTTTTTTTAAATTTGCTCAGCATGCAGGAAAATAATTCATTCTAAATTTGAATAAATGAATGGGCCAGGAAGGGACCCATTTCTGTTGATAATAATAAAAATCTAATTGAATTTACCAAAACCGACACAAAAAGAAAAAGAAAAAAAAATCAAACAAACGAAAATTACGTCATGCACGTTGCACGTACGTTATGTTTCCACGGAAAGAGTTTAGCTTCGGGAAAATGGATGACTTCAATAAAAACGAAAAATTACAACGAACACATTTTCGATTGTAAAACAAACACAAATCGTGGTCCCATTTTTATCAAATCCGAAGAAAAAAAGAGTTGAAACGATGTGACTTGGTGCGGCTGGTTGGCCATGTCATTTACATTCTTTGTCGTTGCATATAAATAACTTACCTATTAACGAATATTAACCGAATAAAATCTTGTTGGATAAGAGGTAATGCAACGAGCATTGGGTACTGGGTACCAATATAAAGCATTCGTCGTTTGTACAATACTTTTGCTAAAAGTGAAGAAGACAAAGAAGCGGAAAAAAAATTACGGGAAAAAGTTAATTAATTAGATGACACAATGGCCATAAAATCTAATCAGCATGTCATAAAAACGAAGAATTATCGTCAACGAAACTAAACATGGAACGAGTTGGTTTGAGTCTTTTATTTTGTCATCATCCGAATTTTCAAGTTTCATCCCAGAATCGTCTTTGGCAACCTTTTTCTTCCATGGAATTACTCATCACCATTCCTCTTTCGAACAAAGTCATTTGAAATTGCGATTCGCGACTTTTTCCAAAATACGAATAATTCTTCGAGTGTAAATAAAATATAATAATAAATTTTCAAATAAAGTGAAAACAAACACAAGACACAAAACTCAAAAAGCGCATTAGATTCGTCTTGATTCTGTAACTTGAAATTATTTTCCATTTGAGAATAAGAAGTAATTAATTAATTTTCTTTCGTGATTTGCCCTACCACATCACTTTCTCCTTTCTCTTGTCCACCCTTTTTTACTGGATTTGATTTTTTGGAGCATTTCGCTCAAGCAAAATAGTATATATTAAATTGAGTTTTTCGTTCTTCGTTTTTGATAATAATATTTTTGATAATTATAGAAGTTGAAGGTAAAAACAGAAAACAGTCTGTGACATTATTATATTATATAATATTATCAAACAAATCCAAGCCATAAACCCAACCAGAGAAACTATCTCATATTCATTCGAACTTCAAATGATAAAAATGTGATAATGTGAGCGAACGAATGTAAACGTTGAATGGGTCGGTGTGACAAGAATGCGAATGGAGGACACGAAAACAAAAAAAAATGGCAAAGAAGTCAAATTGGAAATTATGACCCAAGAATATTGACACTTTAACACATTTGCAATCAAACATTCTTAATCATGTTTCATGGGCTATGAGCCATGAGCCACGGGCTGCATGAATCGCTGCCAAATGATGGAATACTGAATGCAAAACAGAAGAACGTGAAAAATTGAAGGGAAACGACAAACCAACAAATTTATTGATGAAACTTGCAAATAAAATATGAACTGCATGATATCCAAATCGTTTCATGCTGCGCATTAGCAAAAACAATTGCACAAAAAACAACGGACGAAGAAGAGCAGGGAGAGAGAAAGAGGAACATTTTTGAACAGACGAAATTTGTCACTCGCAGCAAATATTGTACAAAGAACGAGCTCTGCTATGATAACATTTAACAAGCATAGGTAGATTTGATTGGTTTCAGTTGAGCGAAGGATGTAAACATTGGAGGAAACGACCGACCATATAATAATAATAATGTTTTTCTGATCAATGCGCGATCGGTTCACAAGTATTTGGTTTTTTATTTATTGTTTTCGATCATATTGATATTCAATCGAAAAACATGAAACTACACGGTATTCTCTGTTCCTTCGTCTCTTCACGCCACAGTTTTTTCTTCCACAATAATTTTTATGTTTTTTATTTTCGTTGGTAAAACAAGCAGAGGATTATTGGTTTTAATTCACATGGATGGCATCGCCAACAAAAAAAAACTAAAAAAAAACAAAACAGGTCATTGGATGTTTATGTTTCGCAGAATCTCAGCATTTGAATGTTTAATCGTGCGGTCCGCGGTTCGGTTAATTTACATATATTCCGTAACAGAGCACGAAACTCACATGGACCGACCGATCTCTCGACCATACCGTACCATGTTTTTTTTTTTAAATAAAAATATCATTTTATTTTATTACTTTTATGATGACTACTTGAAGACTTGAAGTTCAGCGCGATGCGCACATCATTCGAATTAAAAAGTAGCAAATGAAAATCTTCATTCAACATCCAATAGAATTGAATGGCTGGAAATAAATCAGAATTCTTCTTTTTTCTCTTTCTCCTTCTCTCCTTCTCTCTCTCTTTCTTTGTCTTTTTGTCTTTGGTTTGTTGTGATTTGCCGAAACAAATCGCGCCGAATGAACGTGATTGAAATGTTTATTGTCACCGAGACCAAAAGGCATATTTTCATTTCAATATCATTGAACTTGGATCTCGGTTCTTGTGTTCCCGGAAACTTGGTAGTTCATCTATTCGAGAAAATCTTCCAATCGGAATCAGTGCACGCAACCGTAATTCAACGCCGTTGATATTCTCGGTGTGATAACAAAAGATGACAACAACAAGAAAAATATTTTAATTTTTTTTGTTGTTGTTATAATACAAATATTAAAATGAACGGCAACCGAACCATTCTATTACAGCTGCCACTGATTTTTGTCGCATTCAAAATGAGATACAGTTCATGACACATCCAACTGCAACATCGATCTCTGGAGATATGAAAAACATCATCAACATGATGCTATTTGCGCAATTTCTATTCATCTTTTACGAAATTTTCACTTCTTATAAATTAAACAAAATAAATTCATATTCGTTTGCTCTTTCAGCGGTTTGGATTATTATTCGACCGACAGTGTCAAATCGTTTCGGATTCCTATAGTTAGGCTGAAGATAAATGAAATTTATTTCATTTCTTCGATGGCATATTCTTCTTTGATGATGCGTTAATGCCGATTCGGCCGAACAAATGATGGATATGGAAAGGAGATAGGTAGAATCCATACAGACCACAGTTCCAACGTACCAAAACAGTTAAACCAAACATTTTCAAATTGCCATTAATCGTAAACGTGAAATGGCCCATTTGGGAAATTCATACCATGATTTTATGAATTTTTTTTCACTTTTATTACGAAATTTTAAACGTGATTGTTAACTACTGACTTTTGAGTTCTAATATTTGCATACGAACACATTTTGCCCATAGCTCATAAACCCATATGGCCCATAGTATTTACAGATCGACACTTTGCAAGCAAACTTTTTGATTTAGTTGCGCCTCTTAAGAGGCTCGGAAATGTTTTGCGAAAAATATCGATGAGTCGAAGGAAAGAAGGCAAAAAAGAACATTTGCACGAATCGCTAAATTTTGTTCACGCACCGTGTTCTTGTGGATACACACAGGCCAGACAAACGATTTGTACGAATGCCGTGTTCAGTTAACATTTTTGAAAAAAAAGAAAAGAAAAACAAACAAATTACCGATCACGATTTTCCATACGCGACAAATTCATTGCGAAAAAAAAACAAAAATAAACAAATAAAAATAATCCAAAATTCAATTAAATCAAATTAGAAACAAATCGTTTTGTCTGCATGTTGTGGCCCTGTCTTGTATCTTGTTACCCTAAAAAGAAAAGAAGAATAAAAAAGAATAAACTAATCGAATTCGAACATCAAGATGTCTGTGAATACAAAACATGAATCGCAATTCACAAAATACAATGAGATTTTTACATATTGTACATCATTATGGGGTTTTCTTTTGCGCCTTCTGTACCGTCCACGGCTTTATTTTTGCAATGAAAAAGTAAAGAAAAAATGAATGTTGGCGCTGTTCAATGCGTAACATAATTGTATAATATTATATTGTCGATTTGTCTTGTTGAATTCAATATTGAAAAAATAAAAAAATAAACCAAGTAGAACGATGGTGTAGGCGATGGCTAGGCCAATAGGCGATAGAGAAGAACCTTCCTTTATTTTTGTCCCCTTTTTGAACTGTGTGTGAGAGTGATTAAAATAGTAGCGTCCGAGCATTTTGTGTCATTGTCAACAGCAGAATACATTCCAATGGCATTTTCTAACAAGACATAATGTACCATGTTCCATACCGAGTCCATTAAACATGTATTTTGTATTCAGTGTTTAGTTTCGAAATAGATGAGCTGCAGCTACCGAATAGTATCAGATTATAATGCGGTGTGTTACCTATAAACACGGTTCCCGGTTCCTATTTTACTCTCGCAAAATCGTCAATAAAACAAAAAACAAAAAAAAGAAGAAAAACAAAAAAGAATCGATGCCCTTCTTGAGCATCTTAATGTTGGCTGAACCGATGTTGCTGTTGCTGATGTTGGATCATTCACACACACACACACAGTTAATCGTGTTCATTTGCTACCTACTGCTATACTCCATCCAGCATCGTCATTACAATTATTTTCCGTTGTTAGTGAATAAGTAATTTCTAGATTCTGGAATATGTCGTAGTTACTAAACGATGGCTTTTGTCCATTCTCCACATTATTACATATTAGTCACAATGTTAAATTATTTCATCGAAAGAACTAAAAAACAAAAAATAAACTCTATGTTTGCTCTTCAGCATTTAGTAATCGGCATATTCATGGCTACTGTAAACTGTAAATGTCAGCCGCTGTCTATGCTCACCAATTAATCACATTGACGCAAATCAAATGTGACGCGGCGGCAACCAACTGAAAGAATGTTTTCTTGTGCGTGTTGCGTGCTTCCGATCAATCTGTCGATTTTCTTATAGACAATACGATAATTGCTCAATGAAGATGATCAATCTTCGGATGTGGCTTTGGTGGAGACTCGTTTCCATTGCATATGGCCTGGCATTGGTCATTGATATTGAAAATTCATCAATTTCGAAAATAAAATGAATTGCGCCCGCCGACCGAACTCAAGCTGATAAATAATGAATTGAATGTTGTTTGTTGCATTGTGGTCATGTTGGTGGGCGATCGTCATTTATTCTACAGAGACACCGTGTACTTTTGTTTATCGCTTTCTTATTGCCTCTGAAATCCCGCTAAAAAAATATATTTTGAAAATTGTATTTTAAATGTGCAAAAGATGACAATTCATAAATTCTCTCTTATTCATTGAACATCGACGAACATTGACCATTGGCTGAAAAAAGAAAAAAAACATAAACAATAAAATGATATTGAATGGATAAAGAATTACTTGGTTTCATCGTTTCGTTCTACGCCCAAACACACAATAAACGATTCCTTTATTGATCTTTTGAAAATGTGTGTTTTTTCTGTTGTTCATTTCGTTGCATTTTGAAAATGCAAAAAATACTGGCAAACATTGCAATTTATTTACAATTCAATGCGGACAATGGTGATGCGAACATCGAATGCATGAATTTGACTACTATTCATTCGATCACACCATAATATATCTTTGGCCATTTATCAATTCGATAAGCTTTTAAATAGACATGTTACATTGATTGGATTGCATTAGTTAACGGATAAGCAAAGTGTGTATTTGATTTCAAATCGGATCATCGTCAATGCCTCATCGTAAAGTCCAACCACAAACTAAGTTGAATCAAGTTTGCAATATAATAATTCATTTGTGGTGTTTGGTGTGTGTGTGTGTTTTTTTTTGTTCAAAAGAATTTACATTTCACCTTTCCGCTTATCTTATGGTGTTGTGTGTGTCTTTTGCTTTGTCCATCTTACATCTTATATAGCTGCATTACATTGCATTTATGGAATTTTTATTGAAATAGTAAATCACTAATCAAGCCATTTATTATAAAATGTACGAAATGCTATATGTATGATTGTTTGCATAGACTTTGAGCATTCGGGTACGAGCTTCAGGCTCGATTCCGGACTCGCACTGCATTTGAAGTCGAAAAAATTAACTAAAAATTCTTTTGATCTTCAATCGTAAGCTGTTCAAATACACTTCAGTGTCCGGTATTCATTGTTGTTCTTTAACTTACTTAAACTTTACTATTATCCCAACATTATCCGGTGTTTTTTTTTTCAATAACCAGAGTCTAAATCACATGTAATTCTCTTGAAACAAGAAACTAATTCCGGCCAATATCAATAATCAACAATCAAACATTGACCAAATAGGGATTAATATCATGTTCGAGGAGATGAGATGTGCAATATTTGATATGCCAGAAAGTTTTGAAAACAATTGTTTATATTTTGGGGTTTTTCTTCGGTTCTTTGGGTTCTCAGACATCAGAAGATTTTGATTTGGTCCATATGGAAAGTGGGAAAAGAAAACATTTTGTATTTTAATGAAATGCTAAATCAATACAATTTGAAGGGTTGATACGTTGTTTGCTTGTCTATCGAGTGTTCAGGATTCAATGTGTTTAGGCATCGAAGCCAAAACCTTGAGCAATACCACAAACAAATTGTAATTTTGTGTGTTTACGATAATAATAATAATAATAATAAGATACAAACGACACAAACATATAACCAACACACACACACCCACACAAAATACACATTTGATTAGACCACAAACGCCTGCATTGCTCTTTCCATTTTGAAAATTCATTTTATTTAATGATTTTCACTTGGCTGATTGTTTATCTTATTTATTCGATGTTTTGTGCTCTTTGTGTGTGGGTTTCTTTTCAAATGAGCAAAGTTTTCCCTGTTTTTTGTGTGTTAGCAAAGGGAATTCAAAATCTAAACAAAATTCGGATTTGAATACGAATTTTGGTCATTGATTAAAAATTAAAATGGTGAAAAATCGTTTGATACAAATGTTGAATGGAAATGATGAGGGTTTTTTTCTTTTTAGATGAATTGCATGTGGATCCATTTCGATATTTTTCTTTTCTTTTTTTTTTTTTGCTTTGTTTGAAAAGCAATTGCAATAGCTGCCAAAGGACTGACTTTTGGCTACTTAGAAAGTCACTTTGCCTTGGTGAGTGCAAATTGAAATTAGTTTTATTTACTTTTCTACTTGACTGAATAAAATGAAAATCCATTTCCATTCCAGGTGTAACGCACCGAGTGCCAATGACCAGCTGATGATGAAAGAACCAAATAAAAAACACAGAATATTAATGAAACTGAAGCAACGACGAATTCCACTCTAAAAATCCGGTAAAATGATAATAATTAATTTTGCAAAATCAACTTCGGCTTTATGCAGCCAATGCCCAACCAATGCTCAATGCTCAATATTAACCGTCGTGTCGCTTTGGTTGTCCACTAATTTTAACATTAAATTCAATTAACTGAACTGAATGCAAATGATAATAATAATTTTGGATTTGAATCTTTTTCGGTCAAATGATTATTATTAAAATGATATTATTATATGGCATTTTTCGTTTCTCATTCTCCAGACATTTGGGTTCACGTCTACACTCACGATGCATAAAAATGGAAAAACCAAAAAAATAATTCTCAAACACGCAGAGAAGAAGATAAAGTGTCCTTTATGAGATTACAAACACCGCATATTAAAATTCTGCGTGCTTTGGCCTTTTGATGACAAAAAAAAATATTTGACCAGTTGGTGGTACCTGTTCTATAATAATAATCATTATAAATAAATGCATTTGAATATCTTTACAACATAAATAATAAATTTATTTCACATCCGATTCTGATACGAAACAAATGTATGCAGAAAAAAAATGGGCTCAGTCCCCTCATTTGGACACCAGTGGACACCATATAACAGGATCATTGAATAAGCTCATCGCGTACCTGAATGCCCGTCCATCTGCATTGGTACACGTTCGGCAATGTTGCATTAACAATGATAATTGTTTCAAGGCTTGTGGAAATGAGGTCTCTGTGTGGGTCTCATTCCATACCATACTATCATAAATAATAATTTCATTTGTTTTTATAAAGAAACTAATTTTACATTTGGCCTCAACTCAATTTTGCTGCAATGATGTCGCATTTCCGTATTTTAATCAGTTTAATATAATTTTTTCTG
>GL501485.1:213457-231972 GCA_000149185.1 Mayetiola destructor | reverse complement strand
AAAAAAACAAAGGTAAAAATGCAAAAAGGTTCAGCAGCGTGTTAAACGTTCATGAATCAGGTGTTTTACCAACGTTGTTGACTCATTCCGATTTGTATTCTATGGACTCGAACATATAAACATTTGACGGAGTCAAACAAACGGGTGAGAAAATTTATTTCCATGTCGATAATAATGTACATTTGAATTTGGAATTTCGAAAGAGATCAATCACCGTGTGGATTTCTTCGAATTTATATTCGATTCATTTTGGATTTTCATGGGTTTCAAGTTTCGAAATCATAGGCCTGTTATGGCCAAATTCGTTTTTCATCGATTAAAAACAACTAAAAGATAAAAACTGAAACGTATAAAAAATCAAATGTATCGATGACGTTGAATTTCGAATCGGGTTTCATGATTGGAAATAATATTAATTTTATTTGTTTTTTGTTTGTATCAACAAATTTAATTTGCTTTGATAGATAATTAAGATAATGGTTGATATGTGGTTCGGTTTGATAATTACGACAAGGTTATCAATTTTGATGTCCCTGAAATGACCGAAGTGACCAATGACCACATTTTATGCGAATCAATTGAATACAGAATATTTGAATAATGTAAAATATGATTTAATTTTTTTATTTCATTTTATTGAATCGTGTGAAACAACATTCGTTACAAAGTGAATATGCATTTGGGCAAATCGAGTCGATTCATTCGGAATTCATTTGAGTGAATTTTCCAGTTGATAATCGGCTACTTGAATTCTTTACTTTTACGATTTCAACTGTAATTTTCCGTTCTTGAGTTGTCGTTTTTATTTCTTTTTTTTCTTTTTTTTGGACTTGCTGCGATTGCTGCTTTGCAAAATAATCTTTTAATCATTTTAAACGGTTTCGGCATGAAATGCTCAGCGAAGAATTTCTTCAATCCTTCGTCAAAATGGAATCAAATGCAAGCGATGCATGCTGTTCAAATGTCAAAGCGGTGTCTGTCTTTGTGCGGATTGCTTCTTAAACATATATTTTCGATTCTTCTTTTTGTTTTTTTTTTTGCTTTTTTTTGGCCATAAAATGTTGGCAAAGGAATTGAAGAATTTTCTGTTTCGCTCATCGAAATCAATTTTCATTGTAAATCGATTCGGTTCCCATCGATCATCGAACATCGGAATGTTCACACGATAACATCGACCGATTCATTAGATTTTTCGCATGCCCGGACGATTGGAATATTTCTTTTGTGAACTACCGAACAAAAAAAAGAAGAAAATCATACAAAAAAAAAAACGAAAACGTCAAACGCGCACAGTGGGCACAGACACAGCAGTTGTGTCTTTCAAATCGAATAATATAAAATATTGATTTGCATGAACATGTCAATCAGTATTCAAATCAAGTAGATTGTCGACATACTTTTGATCAGTTCGAATCACCATCGGCATGAACATACAATTTTATATGTTTTAAATCTTTTTATAGTTTTCAGTCACCGCGGTCACCGGTGTAATCAAGCCATAGTTAGTCATGCAATATACGGCCAAATACCAATTAATTAAACCATTTAAATTCATAGCGAATGTGTCGGCATTTTGGTTATTTTTCTTTTGAATGCAAATTTTGATCGAAAAAAGGCAACAAACAAAGTGTAAACTGACCGAATCATAACTCTTTTTGCGTTGTCATTTGCGGTTTTTGGTTGACAATTTGCAAATCAATACACGATATTCCCTTCCCCTTTCGTTTGGCCAGTTAGATCAGGCTTTGGTTGAGATAGCAGTCAATAAATTACCGAGCTCGTTATATGTGTGTGTGTGTGTGTTTGGGTTTAAATTATAACATTAGATTGATATCATCATTGCTTAATTTTCATATTCACTATGGGCTACATGGGCTATGGGTGACTCATTTTGCACTTCAAATTCGATCGCAGATACTTTTTAGCTAGATTCTTAAAGGAAAAAACAGAATTATTCGCGGCATACATTAAACAACAATCGCCACAGCTCAATGTTCTTAAAGTAGCAGATACCAGAGAACCGGCAACCGAAAACCGAGTTCCACGAGAAAAGATTCAAAAGAGAGGGAAAAAAAGAAATTTCGGTTTTCAATGTCATTCGACCATCTCGAATTGTAACAAATGCCGAAACATTAATTAGTGTAAAATCCAATTTATTCATGTCGAAGAAGATGAACCCGAATTTGTTCACTTTTATTATTATATTATTATTTCACGCATTCAATGCAAAAGAAAAGATTCAAATCTTTCATAATTTTTTTTTCTGTTCCTTTTCTCTCTCTTTCTCTCTTTCCCCTCTTTTTCTTCCCCTAGTTGATCTTGGTCTACAAATAACAAATATGTTCGAAACATTAATAACTAATCATACGCATTCATTTCATACTCATACGGAAACAATAACCGATCTCAACAACAAAAGAATCAAAACACCGACACAAAATTTTTTAAGCATTCTCCTTTTCTTGGGCTGAACCAGGCTCAACCTGGTATAGATATTGAACATCGAAATTCGATGTAAATGGAAAAACAACAACATCAATTGATGAATAAATTGCCCATAAAGATAACAACAATAACAACAACAACAACACTAAATGCATTCACCGAAAAAAGAAGAAAAAATGGAATTTTGAACAGAACAAAAATTCAAACAGAATGTGAATTACACACGAAATGCAGTGTGTCTCATCGGACACCAAATATTCCTTACCTTTCTATGAAGAATTAAAAGTGCATCGACATGAAACATGAAAACAAGATAAATGATTCAATTAATCTTATTTCGAATGGTTCGAAAATCTCTTTTGCTTGGAAGACGGCTTTTTTGTTTTCGATGAGAAAATAAAATGCGTATCGGCAATGGTATTGTAATAACACTAATATCACCGAATATCACTTATTAATAGCTGGCGATCTCTTTTAAATCGATGAAATTAATTTGAAAAAAAAATATCAAATCGATCAACAAAACAAAAAGCCTCGTGAACCGATTTTGTGTGTTTCGGATTTTTGAAAACAAAGTAAATATCAACCCACCTCCGTCATCTATCAGAGCGAACTAAAATCCTCATTTTTCCACATCTCATTGATTCAATAGTCTGGCTAACCTAAGCGTTGAACAATTCTTCAAATGCCAACACCGCAGTTTATGCTCAAAGGTCAGTGTTCAGCGGATGATGACGTTCAATATGTAAATACTTCAATTATCACAAATTAAATGTTTATTAGGATTCAATTGAACAAAAAAAAAGATGACATCTGGAAAAATTGATTTATTATCGATCCATCAACAAAGATTCTGAAGGAGCTGATTTTTTTTCTGCTTGGAATGCATCCGTAAACTGTGCACAGTTTGAAGAATAATGAAGATAAAATTATGTTATTATTCTTAAGTTTTCAGTGTTCAATGGCATTTTCAATCGATTCATCAATTTTGCTATTAAAGAGAAATAAAGAGAGAGAGAGAGAGAGAGAGAGAGTGAGAATTAAAGAGATAGTAATTTGAGTCGACCACCCGAACTCAAGAGCAAGGCAGTCGACATAGGAATTGATTAATGATCAATATAAGTCATGTGTCCATCAAAAATACAGCTCAATTTGGGGAAAAAATAAATAAAAATTGTACCAAACGACCAAGCATCCATATATGGAAGAAGTGGAATGAATGATTTCTCATTTTTGTCGCTTTTTTGTCAGTATTTTTGGTTCATGAATGCATTCATCCATTTATTTTATTCATTTTGATGGATTTGTTTGGCCATTATTGTGTTAACACTTTCAAATAATGAAAATGAGAGTTGTCGAGGAAGAGAAAGAGAGAGAAAAAATGAGAAGAATTTTGTCAATTTGTCATGACATAAAAGACATTCCATTTTGGACTCTTCAATCTCTTTTTTTAATTTCGACAGGTGACGAAATTGAACATACAAATTTATTCGATTCCATTCAATTCAATGGTTTTTTTCCTTCCTCCGAATCGGTTTATAAATTGCCAATTTATTATTAATAAATGAATGAATGAAGTATAAATTTGATGTCTAGATTAAATTGTCAAGGATTAGCGTTCAAAAGGAATGCGTTCCGGGAATCGATAAATTGAATTTATTATGTTTTGTTGGTTTCTTATTTCCTTCCATTCATTTATTAAATAACATTGAATGATGAAAAATAAAAAAACTGTTCAGTCAGTCGCAAAAGAATCAGCGAATACAAACAAAAAGCAATGAATATATGAACACAAAACCTGTGTCGCAGTCATGAAATCAATTTTTCATTATTTGCATTCGAATCAATACAGTAAATCAATCGATGCAGGCGTTAAATTCAAATAAATGTTTTGCTCACACAAAATCCATGTTATATGCGTTTTATATGCATATTAGTTGGCCGGATTTTCTCTTATATGATTCTATCTAATTTGTCTAATTAAAGAAGAAATAAAGAGAGAGAGAGAGAGAGAGAGAGAGTGAGATTTAAAGAGATGAATTTGAGTCGACACCCGAACTCAAGAGCAAGGCAGTCGACATAGGAATTGATTAATGATCAATATAAGTCATGTGTCCATCAAAAATACAGCTCAATTTGGGGAAAAAATAAATAAAAATTGTACCAAACGACCAAGCATCCATATATGGAAGAAGTGGAATGAATGATTTCTCATTTTTGTCGCTTTTTTGTCAGTATTTTTGGTTCATGAATGCATTCATCCATTTATTTTATTCATTTTGATGGATTTGTTTGGCCATTATTGTGTTAACACTTTCAAATAATGAAAATGAGAGTTGTCGAGGAAGAGAAAGAGAGAGAAAAAATGAGAAGAATTTTGTCAATTTGTCATGACATAAAAGACATTCCATTTTGGACTCTTCAATCTCTTTTTTTAATTTCGACAGGTGACGAAATTGAACATACAAATTTATTCGATTCCATTCAATTCAATGGTTTTTTTCCTTCCTCCGAATCGGTTTATAAATTGCCAATTTATTATTAATAAATGAATGAATGAAGTATAAATTTGATGTCTAGATTAAATTGTCAAGGATTAGCGTTCAAAAGGAATGCGTTCCGGGAATCGATAAATTGAATTTATTATGTTTTGTTGGTTTCTTATTTCCTTCCATTCATTTATTAAATAACATTGAATGATGAAAAATAAAAAAACTGTTCAGTCAGTCGCAAAAGAATCAGCGAATACAAACAAAAAGCAATGAATATATGAACACAAAACCTGTGTCGCAGTCATGAAATCAATTTTTCATTATTTGCATTCGAATCAATACAGTAAATCAATCGATGCAGGCGTTAAATTCAAATAAATGTTTTGCTCACACAAAATCCATGTTATATGCGTTTTATATGCATATTAGTTGGCCGGATTTTCTCTTATATGAAACAAAAATAAAAAAAGAAGAAAAACGTCTCAAACCAACAAAAAACACAAAGAAAAAGAATAAAAGAACAGAAAAAAGAAAATATTCAATGTGGTAAAATTATTTATAAACAAATCACAACAACAATTCAACCTGTCCTAATCTATTTGATTTATTTTATTAGGTATCGAAATGAAAAAGCACAATGATAATTTGTTATATCGTGTGTACAGCATACAGCACATATACAGAGCTCACAGTGCATAGCAGCTGATGGAAATAAACGAGAAAAATGACAGAGACAGTGAGGGAGAGAGGGAGAGAAAAAGAGAGAAAGAACGAAAAAGACAAAAACCGAACGAAATTGAATAATGGACACTCAAAAAACATTCGATATGGTAACTGAATCGGTTCTTTCGAATTAAAAAACACTCTCATTTGAGCGTTGAGCGCATAATACTGTCGAACAAGACACAAATCTTCAGCATTCAATAGAGCAATAAATAACCGACAATGTTCCGTACTACACACACATTTGGCTCACTCACTTACACTTACACACATTCCTACGAAGAATATAAAATAATAGCCACAGAATGCTGCACCATCAGAAGAATAAAGACAAATTCAACTGAAAAAAAAAATCGAACAACAGCACACACACATTTTTTGACCGAAACGAAGAATGTTCGATGCGATGTTGATCGTGCCTTCGAATATTTTTTCACAACATTTTCAATGTGAAAGAAGCAAGAAGTCTCAATATATGCGCAACGCATACAACACAGGACCACAGACAATTCTTAAATGTGTGATGTGCTTAAGCCGAAACTAATTTTATTATGATTTTTTCAATTGTCAATATGATTCATTTGAAATGGGACAAATTTAACTAAATCATATATTGCCGATTTCATGGACTGTGCCAAATAGTAGAAATAACAAAGCGGAATCGGCTTGAGCACATTCTTTTTTCGTGCAGATCGGAGGCGAATGGACACAATCAATGAATAAACGATATGGAATTGTGTTCGATGTGGACAAAATGTATTGAGCATTTTATTTACGATCTCACATCGAAACTGGTCATGGTGGCGCATACCACATACCGCATACACTCTTTTATATAATTTATGTTGAAGATCTAAAATATATATAACAAATAAATGACAGCATCGAATGGCGATCACATTCTTCTTTCATTTGAATCGTATGGCTGGCTGAGCTTTGATCTCTGGTTGGTTCATATTGAAACTCTCTCGGGAGTATCGAATGTGTTAGTTTGAGACCATTTAATTCAATAAATACGACGCGCATTATTAATTTGTGCATTTATATTTTATATTTATAATTTTTTTTTTTTTTCATTTCGTATAAAGTTAATATAATGGATATTTATTGAATGGGTCCGGTGAGTTGTTGGTTTCTTGTGTGTTTAGCATGAAACGAAATACGATGCGAGCGTTAATAAATCTTATTGGTCATTTGATTCACGTTTCTTTGCTCTATTGATGCTTTGTTCACCGTTCCAAATTGATCACATCGTTCAAGTTCCAAATAAATGATCAATATTTTCTGTGCGCGGAATGAATGCGCCATTTAATGCGCCCCATACACCTCTTCATACCCTGCACACACTTTTCGAAATAAACTATTATCTATTCAAAATGTTCTTTGTATCGATATTATCAAACGATGATATGATTTCTCGTTATTGTTGAATCCATTGTTGGTGTTTATGTAATTGTGTGTGTGTGTTTTTGTGGCTGTGTTTCGCTTCTTCGTCTATCTTTATCACAACCGGTGGTCTGACAGACAAATTATTAGGTCCTTATTGAAAACCTGCTGGTTTGTATCTGTAAAGATTTTCCTGCTTTGGTCGTTCGTTTTTCTCTGTTTGATACATCATTTTGTATATGAAATTAATAATGAAATAATGCATTCACTTAGGCCTTTCTGTTTGACTTAGAATATTGTGTCTTTTTTTTTTTCGAAAATGCATCGCTCATGAATTATTACCGTTGAAAATGCAGAAGCAATTTTTTTTAATATTATACAATAAACAAAGATTAAATGACATTGCTTAGCGCTCACGGCTCATGGCCCATGGCTCATGAGGCTATATGATTTAGAAACAAAACTATCGATGTCAATTTGTTTGAGAATGAAATTCAAATAAACTCCTACATGTTTTCTTTTGAGTTCTATCTCTGTATCTTCGTTTGTTGAAGAAAAATGAATAAACACTAAACACGAAGCTAATGAAGGCCAATCCGATTCAATCTTAAGCTCGAATCTTGTTTATCGATTTTTCGTTTATCAATATTCGCAGATGATAATTATTTGAAAAATTATTGCTAACATTCATTTATTAATTACGAATTTTGTTTTCAATGTTTGTGATCCTTGTACCATACTGATTGTTGCTTGTGTTGCTAGTTAAATCGATAAACGACAAACATTAATTTTTACATTTGATTATATCATTTGAAAAAAAAAAAAAATTAATGTGGTTTTATTCAGTCATAAAAAGAATGCCAATCGATACAGTCAGTCCCTGGGACACTACCGATGTCGTGCAAATAATTCTTACCAAGAACATGTTTCTTTCGATTGAGCGAATCTTAATGGTGATATTTTGAGAGAGAGAGATAAAGAGAACCAATATTATTGAAGTCCAATTATTGAATGACATGTTTTCTCTTGCTTAATGATTTCCCATTGAAGTTTATCGCATCAAATTTTTGTTTCTTCGAAAATGAGTTCGCAATCGGATAATTAGGAACCATTGTCTCCTTCACTCCTCACACTGCACGTTCCACAACAATCATAATAATAATGATAATCAATTGGCATTCGGAATAAAACCTGTCCCCGGCTATAACAAATCGAATTCGAATTCAGTGATGAGCGGTGGATATGGCACTGGCACTGGCACTACCGGCATCGGCATAACCATTGAAATTCAGTGTAGCGATGATAGTTTACAATCAAGATTATTTTCAGTAAATCGCAACTCAAGCATGCATGTGGAAAGATTAACCGATTTGCTGGCGGCTGGCTGCACTACGTATTTATGTGAATTTTTTCTCTCTTTCTCTCTCTCTCTCTCTCTCTCTCTCTCTCTCTCTCTCTCTCTCTCTCTCTCTCTGCGTTTTATACTCGAATGGATTTACAGTCACTGATTCATTTACATTCATTCAAATCTGCATACAGTGAGGTGAATCGATTTAAAATCAAGATTTGGTAAATATTTATACGTTATGCCCGTGATTAGAGTTGACTGGAAAAAGAAAATGGAATTTTTCCCATTAATTGCAATATAGTGCAATTCTTCTTCTTCTCTCTCTCTCTCTCTCTCTCTCTCTCTCTCTCTCTCTCTCTCTCTCTCTCTCTGCGTTTTATACTCGAATGGATTTACAGTCACTGATTCATTTACATTCATTCAAATCTGCATACAGTGAGGTGAATCGATTTAAAATCAAGATTTGGTAAATATTTATACGTTATGCCCGTGATTAGAGTTGACTGGAAAAAGAAAATGGAATTTTTCCCATTAATTGCAATATAGTGCAATTGAAGAAAAAATATGAATGGATACTTGAAGCTTGATGGTTGCATTTAGCCTGCAGCCATCTTTACTCAATTTGAATGGATAATAAAAATTAATTCGTTTCATCAAATTTAGAACAACCAGAATCATCGAATGCACGGTCAGTGAATTGATCAAAATAGAACTGATTTAATCAGTTGATTTGCTTGCGCTTTTTATTTGTGAAAACAGTTTTGGTTCGATCAATTGTTCAATTGTTTCGTTTCTCTCGGTTTTTGGCTCTTGCGAATGCAAAACAATGAATCGTTCAAAAATTTCAAACGGACAACCAGAAACGTAGAGCCATTTTTCCAAGCTGTCATAACCGTTGAGCCAACCCAGTTTATTTGGGTTCGAATCCGAATATTAATGAATAATAATTCATGTGACACATTCAGGATAATTAATAATAACGAAATGAAATACATTTATCTAGTTCATTTTGCTATTACGATTCGAGGGTGTTTTGTGTGCTAGAAAAAAAAAACAACCGCAATGTATCGAATCACTATTGTATTCAGTTTGAGACGGACTATCAAAACAAAGCCTCACTGG
The DNA here is from genome assembly GCA_000149185.1 of Mayetiola destructor. Classification (NCBI taxonomy): domain Eukaryota; kingdom Metazoa; phylum Arthropoda; class Insecta; order Diptera; family Cecidomyiidae; genus Mayetiola; species Mayetiola destructor. The sequence goes on along the minus strand of GL501485.1, from coordinate 222,456 downwards.
ATTTGTATATTTTCGTTAAAATATTTCTATATTTTGTTTCAATCAACAGTATGAATGTGTGGCCCTGTACAAAGTTTATTAAAGCTTATTTATTCACATATAAAAATATTTTGCTGATGCCTTAATCGTTTTGGAATTTGGGAATATCAAATATGGACATACGGTAAACCATTTGAATATATATATGTTTGGTTTCGCTTCGGATATTTTTATTGTTTTATATTTGTGTTGACACTGCTTCGGGTCCGGTATTGTTGCTAACCAAAAACTTGATGGACAATGATGTTGTTCAGTAGCAGCAGCAGCAGAAGCAGAAAAAAGGGATCAAGATTAATTGTCTTCGCCGAAATTGTTTCGAACAATGGCACTATCACTTATATGCCAAATATCGAGAATCATTTATCTCATTTGACACATGGAAAAAGTGTCTTCAACCATTGAGCTCCCTTGCTCTGAATTCTTTTGAACGATACATGACAGAAGACCAGAGACCGAAGACCAAATGCTCAACATTTGTACACACAAATACAATATATGTAATGATATACATATAAAAGGACAATAATCCAAAAATAAAATAAATAACCATCGGAGGGATCTAGTGTCCAATGTTTAACATTCAAATCTGTCTCGTCTTCTTGAAACTTTGCCCTTTTCCACATATATTTTATCAAACATTAGATCCAATTCTAATTCAAAAGATGATTTATTGCTTTTCGAGCTGTATTTTTTCTCAGCAAATACTTTCGAATGTATGAAGTTAAAGTATACAAATGCAATATTAGGTTTAGTTTTTTGCAAAGGCGCTTCGAAAAAAAAACTCTCTCACACACACACACACATACACTTGTGTGAGCGACTGGCAACGGTTGTTGCGTGTGAATAAACAGTGAGTGAAAACGAATTAAATGATTCTGCAACTAAATATTCACAATATTTTCGTTGCCATTAATTCAGTTCCAAAATGTCTGATGGTGATTTCAATGTTAGTCTCTTCGCTCTAAAATTGAATAAATATTATTTAATTGAAAAATAAACAGTAAAAAGTCAAAGCAATAAACAATAGATCATCAAAACATTTCTAGAAATTCGAATTGGGCAGATTCGATTTATTATGAATAACCGTAGAGAGAAACTGGCCACTGGCCACCCATTATAATAGCATTAGTGATCGAATCACAGGGCAAGTGCATTAATCAACCAACAACAGCACTACATATTGGTAGTATGCAAAAGTTCTCGCTGATTTTTTTGCTGAAAATACGGATTTATTCTAATAACAAAAGGTAGGAACAAGGAACAGACTATTCAATGTATTGGCCATCGCTGGCCACAAATTTTTCCCATCTTCCTGGCCATTTATGGATTCCATCCTGAAAGAAGTGCTCGAATCTTTGCTTTTCTTTATCGAATTTCGTATACCCGGTTCTCAAGTGAAGCGAATTCCAGTAAGGGCATTCTGCATCGATCAAAACAAATGGTACACAGACAGGGCAAGGTCCGAGCTATAAGGCGGGCGATGCAAAACTTCTCAGCCGCTGCTTTCTAAACACCTCTTGACCGGTCAAGCAACATGAGGCCGAGCGTTGTCATGATGGAATATGATGGCCACGCAAAATCGTCTTTCCACGTCTCTTGGCTTCAGTTCATGTGGCACCTAATTTTATTGCTTTTTTTCCCCTTGAGTTTTATCGATTTCTCCTCGAAAAAAGGTAAATGTTTTTAACGTTTTCACAAACTATGAATTGGCACAAAAATTGAAACAAAATCAGATTTCCTCTGTTGGAACTGTGAAAAAAAATAAAAGATTTATTCCGAAACAATTCTTGCCAAACAAACATCAAGCAGAATTGTCAAACTTGTTTGGTTTCCGAACAAATATAACGCTGCAGTCTCATGTGCCGAAGAAAAAAAGGCTGTAATTTTCTTATCATCTTTGCATCATGGAAATTGGCCTGGAATTCATAGTGTTGATAATAGGGGGAAATCAACCATCAATTTGTTTTACAATGACACGAAAGATGGTGTGGAAACATTGGATCAAATGTGCCACACGTACACAGTACAAAGAAAAACTAATCGATGGCCGAATGCCTTCTTTATGAATTTGATTAATGTGGTTGCCATTGCTGCCTATATCATCTACAAGCAATCATTTGGAATAAAAGAAGGAGCCAAGAAAAGCATCCGAAAAAATTTTCTCAATGATTTGGCTGATCAATTGACGTTTGATCAAATCAAAACACGAAGTATTGTTGGCTTATCGACTTTTGATCAGTCAGTGATCGAACAAGTGGCGGGTACAAGTTCACAAATAACAGACGGTGAACCACCGAGAATGGATTCGAGACGTCGTTGTAATAAATGCCCAAGCAATATTTGACGAAGAATACAACAAACTTGCCAAGAATGTGGAAAAAACATATGCAACGAGCATTCTGTAACTATTGGGAAATGCATCGATTGCCACGAAAAGGTCAATTCATCGAACTTAGAATAATTTCTTTTGCGTGCTTTTTTACGATTTTATAAAAAAAATAAAAAACAATAAATATCCCATTTGAAAATGCCCAAAATATTAAATAAAAATGGATTTTATCCGCGTTTTTCATAGGTGGGCTTCTGAAGCCCACCTCAGTAATCTACGTACAAAAACGAGCTCAGTAAGGTGAGGGTTAAGCGACTGGAAATGGTTGCTTGATCGATTCCTAACGATATCGCGAGTTCTTTCTGTGTTTGACACGAGTCTTCTTAGAATAATGCTTCCAATTCTTCATCTTCAAACTTTTCTGGTCTTCCCGAACGTTCTTCATCTTCAACGACAAAATCACCATCTTTGAAACGTTGGACCCGATCTTTACAAGTCGTTTCGGAAAGAGCATGATCACCATAAACTTCCAAAAGAATATATATATATATATATTATTGTCCGGAATACAATTTGCTGAATTATGATTATTATTGACAGATATCTAAGCTTTACGATGAAAAAAAAAAAATGTATGTCATCTTTAACAATTTAATACAAGTAGAGCCATCTTTTGTCGAACAGCGAGAACTTTTGCATACACCCAATATAATAACAAGCGAATCTATTCCTCTTCCTACACACAAAAAATCATAACCTCAATTTCATAAATATTTTGGATAAAGTGTCAGTTTATCCATTATTATCATAAACTATTAGATATTATTAAATGCAATATCTGACATTCATGTGAGGAAGCAGGACTGAAGGTTAGAATTCTTGTAATTGTCATTGAATGTCAAATATCGCATTCAACAATAAGAGTTCATGACAAATATGGATAAAATGACAGTTTATCCAAAGTATTGATGAAGTTGAGTTTCTGATTCTTGCGTGTGTATAAAGTCCAAATATATAGAGAAAATACGATGCACCACTCGATCTGTGGATCGAATAACTCCAGAAGCCAAAATTTGGAATATATTTAAAGTAGTGAGACGTTTTTGAAGTTTCTGAGACGCAAAGAAGTGAAATTTTTGGCTATTTAGTGCTTTTTTCAATCAATTTTTATTCATATATTTTTCAATGTTTTTGACATTTGGTTCTGTCACCGATAGTTCGGTACGTGCAGCCACACAATAAACGAGTGTAAAATGACAAAAATAAACGTTGCCGTTTCACTTCAAACGTGATCAATGTGAACAATGCAGTACTTATATATTATCACAACACTTTATGAACAACAACAAAATAATGCAAACGTCAGCCATTATTATAAATGTCATTTATTGGTATTGTCATTCGTAATATGAATTGGAAGTGTTAGTACGGCATTGTTGACATAGATGGCGTTAAGCGCGAAAAAGCGACACTTCTCAGTTCGTCCATATTGCGTGGCTGGGTACGTGAAGTAACTATGAACTAGATGACGATCTGGGGAATCCTTGCTCTTCTTCTACATCGTTTTGAATTAAACGTGCAATTTCACGCATCTCTATCTGATTGATCCCCTTCATAAACCCCCAATGTGCTCTGAATGAATTAATTCAAGTTTTAAAATTTCCATTTTCAAATTCATCGACGGAAATTGTAACTCACCTAGCTTTAAACTTAGTAACGCATAACCTCTGGAATTTTAACGGTGCTGAACATGCTGGTGACACTCCCTTATCCTCTGGTTTCTCTCTATAATTATGTCTGAAAATATCATAAATATTTGAATTTAAAAAAAAATTAAATAAAAAAATGGTAAAATTTTCGGATTGATTGACATTTGCACTCACGCATCGACGAATCTATTATATGTCTCAGCAAGCCTGAAGAATAAAATAATGTGAAAGAAAAGAGCTGAATAATGTGAGATTCATGCAAAATAACTTTAAACTTTGGAACTTTAGACTCACCATTTGACATAAGTTTTAAATCCTTCTAGACTAAAGAAGAAAATAATGCGAAAGAAAAGAGATAAGTAATTTAAGGTTCGTTCATGGAAAATAACTATAGACTTTAGAACTTTAGACTCACTCTGGGTTGAATTGAGGTTCTGGTACCCAACTGAAAAATAAAATAATGCGGAAGAAAAAAAGCTGAGTAATTTAAGGTTTGTTCATGCAAAATAACTTTAGACTTGGAAACTTTAGACTCACCCACTGACTAACTCCCGATATGTCTTAATACTAGAGATTAAAATGTAAAAGAAAAGCGCTGAGTAATTAAAGGTTCATGCAAAATAACTTTAGACTCTGAAACTTTAGACTCACTCATTCTGGAAATTTTCCCATTCATCGGAATTATATTCTATTCTAAAGAAGAAAATAAAGTAAAAGAAAAGAGCTGAGTAATCTAAGGTTGATGCAAAATAAAAAATGGAAAAAAGCAGTTTCCTTACATTTGATTGATATCCAACCCATTACTAAACGAAAGGGTTTTTTTTAATTTGTTGGTCGCCGTCATTATCTTATTCACCGCATTCTTCCCCTTCGCCATCATCGCACTGACTCCACACAAATACTGAATTAAATTCACAAATATTTTATTGATAAAAAGACGTCAATATTCGCAAAAATCAATGAATAATAATAAAGTAAACTTACAAGTCCAATGCACAAAACTATTGCCAAAGCTAACTTCATTTTCGTTTTTGATTGTTGAATAACTATCGTCAACTGAAAATGAAGCAGACAGTGCCCGTTTATATAAGAAAAAAAATCGAATGAATGATGGTCCTCATGAATATGTGTGAGTATCAATTATTGACAAATAAAAAATTATGGAATGAATATTCGAAATTCATATGTATTGAAACATTCATGAATATTGTAATAATCCGTTCATACGCATATTCACAATCGATACGATTAATATGTATGATATTATCGATTTGAATTACAAACTTTGATGGTAGTAGTTATTTCTGATGATGAAAGAGAATTACGCGTATCAGTTTGTGATTGGTGCACAAAGAGAGAAAAAAACGTGTCAATTTTTACACGAATGAATCTACAGCTGATGACTCATGACTGCGTTGCTTATGATAAATTTTTTTCGCCCTGTTTCGATATATAATAATTGTTACGTACGAAGTTTTTACAAATATATTTCCTTCGAAAATTAATATGAGATGAAAATGGAAAGTATGAAATTTGTTTTTTGATGAATAATTGATAATGAGAAAATGCAAAATGCAAAATGCATTCATCGATTGTAGAGAGCAGAGGAAATATTCGTTAAGAATTATAAGTTATAAGAGAATGGTTGTGGGTTCATGATTCTTCGATATTCGACGTGTCAATTAGATACAGAAAATATGCAATGACCGGAAATATTTTTGCATTCGAAATTCGAAAGTGTCAAATAAAATATAGAATCATTTTCAGCAAGTCATTGTAATTTTAGTAATTCAGAATTGGATTGAGATAGTTCCACGTGGAAAAAAGATTAATACATCTTCCAACATTATCATTATCATCATCATTATCATGATCACAAAAAACATCCACGCAAAATTTGTAATTCAAATCGATAATATTATACATATTAATCGTATCGAATGTGAATATGCGTATGAACGAAATATTACAATAATTATTTTTCATTTTGTTTGTTTTTTTTTGCTCTAGAATAAGGGACGAAAACAGATGTTTTGAAAATTATTCATATCCAGTCGATAGTCAACTTTAGCATACTACTTTAGTAAATAATTTTCGAAGCAATGTCAATGTAGTAGCTACGCATTACTTTAGCAATCGTTTTCAAATGTGTATGTAAACTTAGAATTGCACACGCAAATGTATCACATCTGTATTCATATATTCGTATCGAACGCATGTAGATTAGGCTTTGTCTGTTACATTACCAATTGCCGATGATTGCATGAATTCATGGCAAGTCTTTTTTCAATTTGACTTGGAATAAAAAATGAGTATTAAAACTATTATTTTTGGAATAATAATAATTTATGGTGATAGAAAAATATCCATCAATAACCAGATGAAAGTCTTTAAAATTATTATTTGTAATTGAATTCAATTTTCGAACGTAGCAACCACTAGTAAAGTAAAACATATAGCCTAATCTGCATGCGTTCGATGGGAGTATATGATTACAGAGCAATATAGTTGCGTTCGTAATGCGCAATCATTAATTTACCAACACATTTGAAAATGATTGCTAAAGTAATGCGTGGCTACTACATTGACATTGCTTCGCAAATTACTTACGCGAGAGAATGTATGCTAAAGTTGACTATGGAAGACAAACTTTATCGATTCAAAAATGGAAGAATGCGATCGAAACTTGTACAAGAGACAATGCAAAAATCTGTGGGGTCATCGCATATGTTCTATTCCTATCTGCCCCGTCAAATATCGAGGACTCATGAATCCATAATTATTTTCTTAAAACATATAATTCTCAACGAATGTTGCTTCTGCTCAACTTCTATCGATGAATGCATTTTTTTATTATCAATAATAATTCATCGGAAAACAAATTTCATACTTTCAATTCTCATTTCATTTTAATTTTCGAAAATGTTTATTTGTAAGAACTTCGTTAGTGACCATTATCATCTTTCGAAATAGAGCGGAAAAAAATTATCATGGGAAACGCAGCCATGAGTCATCAGCTATAAATTCATTCGTGTAAAAATTAAGACGTTTTTTCCTCTCTCTGCGCACGAAAAAATCGAATTCAGTTTTTAAATGAAAAAATATGGGCATGTAAGAAATGAGTATTTTTTTATGGAATGAATATTCAAAATTTATATGTATTGAAACATTCATGAATATTGTAATATTCTCTTCATACGCATATTCATTATACGATTGATATGTATATTATAATCAATTTGAATTTAAAACTTTGGTGGTAGTTGTTTCTGATGATGAAAGAGAACTACGCATCAGCTTGTGATTGGTGAACAGACAGACGAAAAAACGTGTCAATTTTTACACGAATGAATTTACAGCTGATGACTCATGTCTGCTTTGCCTTTGATCAATTTTTTTCGCTCTCTTTCGAAAGATGATAATTGTTACGAACGAAGTTTTTACAAATATATTTTTTCGAAAATTAATATGACATGAGAATTGAAAATATGAAATTTGGTTTTTGATGAAATATAAAATGAATTGGGTATAAGAAAATGCATTCATCGATAGAAGTTGAGCAGAAGCAACATTCGTTGAGAATTATAGAAGAATGAGTATGTATTCATAAGTCCGCGATGATTACCGGGTCGGATAGGAACAGAAAATATGCGATGACCTGAAATATTTCTGCATTCGGAATTCCAAAGTACAAAATAAAATTCATTAAAACAAATGGAAATTAAAGATTCGACTTGATTTAAAATATTTATAAGGGAAGATTTTTTGGAGCGCAAATATAAGAGTTAAACTTGTATAATTGTTCAAAATATGTTTACAAATTACTGTCCAATGACGCAATTACATTTTTCATGTGCAAATAATTTTTGTGGTTGTAATTGCGTTTTGAACAATTATACAAATTTTATTCCAATCAATTATTATGAAATTCAAATTGAAGGCGATCTAAATGTCGTTTTGCTGATATTTGCGTTTGAAACCGGAAAACATGTTTGTTCTGTAAATTTTATTGCGTATTTGTCTAACGAATATTTGTTTTTTGTGAGACAATTATAGAAACTCAGTCGAAATGTAAATCATCTGACATTGAACATCAATGCAGGGTTTTATCGAGCAAATGCATTTGAATTGCATTTGAAATGAAAAATTTAAGAATTATTGATGATACCGAGAAATGAATATCCTAAATGTAAATGTGTTTCTTCTGAGCCTCAATTATTATTCGTTCAATTGTCAATTCGAGCAAAGCAAATAATGATGATATGACGGGCGCCTCTAAATGGAGCCAGAATATTCGCATGTAATGAAGCGACTAGAAAAACAAATAATGAAAAATACAAAGCAAACATGTTTTTCGGTTTCAAACGCAAATATCGGCAATACGACATTTAGCTCGACTTTAATTTGAAACAACGCAATTATAATTGTTACATATCAGAAAATTTGCATTTAGCGAAATCCACTAAATGCAATCAAAATTTATGAAAAAATCTTGCCAAAAAATATTTGCACCTAGTGGTGCACGCTTATTCGCCAGTGGATCCACAAAATACAAATTTTCTGGTTGAATTTGAAGGCGGCCACGATATGACACTCCAACAATCAATGATTGTTGTTCACGATCACACACAACGCAAAAAGCTCAAAAGTATCGCTTGATGTATGATTTCGAAAATTTTGAAAAATATAACAAATATTGGAGAAAAACTTGAAGAAAATGCTTCCAATCAAAGGAGAATGATTTTGGCATTGCAATTTTTGCATTCAAAAGATGAAATTCTGCTGAAGATGAATATAGCGTTGCTCAAAACATCTGTTATTGTATGTTGCTTCGTATATTTGAAGGTCATATACAAAACGCTTATGACATCAAATTAAAACCTTATTACAATGCGCGACAAAAATTATTAACAACACTCATA
>GL501485.1:192343-203124 GCA_000149185.1 Mayetiola destructor | reverse complement strand
TGAAGTATTCTACATGGACGAAGTTTTCTACATGTAGAAAACGTATATTACAGTTCTCTACCGTAAATTACATACACGATTCACAAATTGTGTAAATTTACCAACCCAGAATGTCACCTAATTGAATCTGGTCGCATTAAGAATCACAATAATAATTTGATTTTTTTTTTGTCGTCTGGGTGATAATCTAGATCGTCAAAATAAAGTAAATTTTTTTTTGAAATGTTGTCGGAAATATTTGAGTCTTATGTGTCTGTCGGTGCGATAACTTTTGAAGAAAGCATTTATAATCGAACGCAAATTGAGCTGTCAGTTTATCCATAATTATCATAAACTATTAAATATTATTAAATGCAATATCTGACATTCATGCGAGGAAGCAGGACTGAAGGTTAGAATTCTTGTAATTGTCATTGAATGTCAAATATCGCATCCAACAATAAGAGTTCATGACAAATATGGATAAAATGACAGTTTATCTAAAGTATTGATGAAGTTGAGTTTCTGATTCTTGCATGTGTATAAAGTCCAAATATATAGAGAAAATGCGATGCACCACTCGATCGGTCTATCGAATAACTCTAGAAGCCAAAAATTGGAACGTATTTAAAGTAATGGGACGTTTTTGAAGTTTCTGAGACACATAGAAGTGAAATTTTTGACTATTTATTGCTTTTTTCAATCAATTTTTATTCAAGAAATTTTCTTAATTTTGACATTTGGTTCTGTCACCGATAGTTCGGTCCGCGTAGTTACTGTAACTTAGATGCGGGCAGCTGTTTTATCTGATCCCCTGCTATTGCTTCAGCTTGAGTGGCAAGTTCAGACGTTAGCGAGTTCACGTTTCTGTCCCAACGGCGATATTCTCCGACTCTGATTGCTTCGAATCTAAATGAATTTATTCAAGTTTTAAATTTCAATTTCAAATCCATCGACGGAAATTGTAACTCACTTAGCTTTAAATGCAGTAACGCATAACCTCTGACATATTAGCGGAGCATTATCTGATTTTGACAAAGTATTACCCGTGCTTTCAGCCTTAGAATTATATCTGAAAATATCATAAATATTTTTTCAAAAGAAAAAAAATTAATAAAAAAATGGCAAAATATTCGAAATGGTTGACATTTGCACTTACGCCTTGACGAAATCATTATATCTGTCATGAAGCCTGAAAAATAAAATAATGCGAAAGAAAAGAGCTGAGTTATTTAAGGTTCGTTCATTCAAGATAACTTTAGACTTTGAAACTTTAGACTCACCAGCTGACATAAGTTTTAAAACTATTTTCACTGAAGAATAAAATAATGCGAAAGAAAAGAGCTGAGTTATTTAAGGTTCGTTCATTCAAAATAACTTTAGACATTAAAACTTTAGACTCACTCTGCGGTCAATACAATTTTTCCCCAACTGAAGAAGAAAATAATGTAAAAGAAAAGAGATGAGTAATTTAAGGTTCGTTCATGTAAAATGACATTAGACTTGGAAATCTTAGACTCACCCACTGACTTACTCCTGATATATTCCAATACTGGAGATAAAAATGTAAAAGAAAAGAGCTGAGTAATTAAAGGTTCATGCAAAATAACTATAGATTTATTTGAAACTTTAGACTCACTTTTCCTGGAAATTTTCCCATTCCTGGTCATAACGTTCTATGCTAAAGAAGAAAATAAAGTAAAAAAAGAGCTGAGTAATTTAAGATTCATGCAAAATAAAAAATAAAAATTGGAAAAAAGCAGTTTCCTTACACTCTCTTAAACGATTTGGATTTACCAAATCCCAGCATGCCACTGACTCCACACAAATACTGAATCAAATTCACAAATATTTTATTGATAAAAATCAAGCATTCCGTAAATTCTCAGCTCAGCATGCGAGCGCAACGAGCTCGAGCCTATGAGCAGCTCATTTACATGCGTTCCGCAATGCGGCTGTGACGCATACATAAGAAAGCGTACGAAAGACAATTCCGTTCGTGTTGTAACACGTTAGCATTAGTTCTTCTCTTGTTGTCTTCCTTATGAGTGTTGATTTTTTGAAAATATAAACGTTTTCGTACGCTTTCGAATGTATGCGTCAGAGCCGCATTGCGGAACGCATGCAAATGAGCTGCTCATAGGCCCGAGATCGTTGCGCTCGCGTGCTGAGCTGAGAATTTACGAAATGCTTTATAAAAATACGTCAATATTCGCGAAAATCACTAAATAATAATAAAGTGAACTTACAAGTCCAATGCACAAAACTATCCCCAAAGCTAACTTCATTTTCGTTTTTGATTGTTGAATAACTATCGTCAACTGAAGATGAAGCCGACAGGGCCCGTTTATATAAGAAAAAAATTGAATGAATTATGGTCCTCATGAATATGTGTGAGTATCAATTATTGACAAATAATTTATTGACAAATAATTATGGAATGAATATTCGAAATTCATATGTATTGAAACATTCATGAATCTTGTAATAATGCGTTCATACGCATATTCACAATCGATACGATTAATATGTATGATATTATCGATTTGAATTACAAACTTTGGTGGTTGTTGTTTCTGATGATGAAAGAGAATTATGCGTATCAGTTTGTGATTGGAGCACAAAGAGAGGAAAAAACGTGTAATTTTTTACACGAACGAATTTACAGCTGATGACTCATGACTGCGTTGCCTATGATAAATTTTTTTTTGCTCTGTTTCGAGAGATGATAATTATTACGAGCGAAGTTTTTTCAAATATATTTCCTTCGTAAATTAATATGAGATGAAAATGGAAAAAATGAAATTTGCTTTTTGATGAATTATAAAATGAATTGGGTATAAGAAAATGCATTTATCGATAGAAGTTGAGCAGAAGCAACATTCGTTGAGAATTATAGAAGAATGAGTATGTATTCATAAGTCCTCGATGATTACCGGGTCGGATAATTTTTAAATAAAACAATTTTTTGGAAAAGATTTTTGCATAAATTTTGATTGCATTTAGTGGATTTAACTAAATGTAAATTCTCCGGCATGTGACAATTATAATTGACAATTATAATTGCGTTGTTTTAAATTGAAGACGACCTAAATATCGAATTACCGATATTTGCGTTTGAAACCGAGAAACATGTTTGTTTTGTATTTTTCATTATTTGTTTTTCTATTCGCTTCATTACATGCGAACAGATTAAAACCTTATTACAATGCGCGACAAAAATGATTAACGACACTCATATTTTTGACCAAATCTCTATGAAGTCTAGGTGAACTTGGCCAGATTTCTTTACAGGGTGATCGAGTCTATATTTTCATACTAAATTCACGCTGTAATTTATCACAGAATTGGTATTCCATGAAATTCGACAGTATTATGATGATGGATAGTTTGTATTGACATGTTTGTGTTAGCGAATGAATGAATCGGACTCAATTTGGTATTGTTTCACTATGAGCTCTTTTTGTGGTTGCTTATTTCGAAACGAAACGAAAATGGGCTGTATGTAAAAGCAAAGGACAGCTCAAAAAAAAAACCAGCCAGTTGCTTTGAAAATTAATTTCACCTCAAAAGCATCGAAAATGAGATTCAATTCATCCCAGTGAACACAACTCTCGATAAATTAATATTCTGACAATGTTTTCGTCTTTATCCATTCTAATTATTCTTTGTTTCCATTCTTTCATCGGGCGAAATGTGTCGATTATTTTCAATTTATTCAAAACTGTTCACGTTCATGGGATCAATGGTGTGAAATCAATTGGTTTATGTTTGAATGGAATCACCATTCAACGCGTTGAATCGTGAATGTGATAAATATTAAATTATATATTATTGTATTGAAGAAGTCGATGAATAAAAACGAATAAAAACAATGATTCGCTGGAAAATTGCATTCGATTTCAGTGTGATGATGGCGAATTGGCAATTCGGTCCAGTTGTGTTTGTTTGTCGTGCATTATGTATGTTGACGATTCGAACAAATTCTCTTCTCAATTTCTTGAAATTGTTTTATTATTTATTAAGTTTGCATTCAAATTTACGCATGAGCTAAATTTGTTTCATAAACACTGATTTCCGTTAAAATTTGAAGAACAGACACACACTTTCAAATATAGACGCAGTATGTAACATTTTATGCTTATGTATCAATCAAAACTACATTTCAAATAACATCAAATCATATGGTTGATTTTACATGCGCGAAAAAAAAGGAGGAAATAAATGAATTCATAGCCATAGCCTAATATAATGGCATTAACGGAAATCATAAAGAATCTATTTTGAAAAAGAACAAATGAACTCAAACAATAAATATTGCCCATTGGACATTGCCCAATGTCTGTGGCCCAATCATTTCCAGAGTAAACACGATCGCAACAAATTTTGCAAGTGAAAATAATACACCATATTCAATGTGTTCAGACTTGATGCTCAAAAATAAATTATAAATTTTATATGAGATGCTGTGCTATAAATAACATAATCACAATCAATTTTTCAATTAAACCCGTGTACTTTAGCCGATTCTTTGTCATGGTATCGTGCTCGCCTATCACTCGTCACAATCAGATCATTTTTTGCTGCTGTCGCGACACAACATACACCATTTTCAGCGATTTTAATACAGATTTGATTTTATTTTGAATATTTTTTCTTTCTTTTTTGTTTCCATTGGTCGCAGAACTGCTGCTGCACTGAGTAAGGACCAAACAAAGTAAACAAAAAGTGTGAAATTCGTGTGTTGATTCGCATTGTACTTTTCGATTGGAACAAATGAAGCGTAAAAAGAATCGATAAACTGGACAAACGAAATCGAAACAAACAAACAAAAAAAAAATCTTTTTGGAATTTCGATTGAACGTGAATTTATTTGGCTGGATCGAATTGTTGGGTGTGAGCGTGTGTGTGTGTGCGGTATATGTTGTGTGCACATTTGTACATAATTTGTGAAACAATTCTCATTTTCTCAGCCTTAAAATGGAAACGTCTGGCTTAATGTTGGATGATGTTAAAATATCATTACAAAAATTTGGAACACCCGATTATTTGGTGTTCGTTGCAATGCTGATAATTTGCTCATTGATCGGTATTTATTTTGGTTTCATTGAGAAAAAACCGAAAAAATCATCGGGAGAGGAATCCGATTATCTGGTGGGTGGCCGAAAAATGAAAGTTGTGCCCATTTCAATGTCTTTAATTGCAAGGTTAGTGGAAAATGTTTCGATTTGTATGTGTTTTTTCGTTCGGGAATTGAATACAATTTGAATTTATATAAAAAACGCAAAATATTAAATCAAAGGCGTAATAATATTCTTGGAAATTACGATCAAAGACATAGTACTGTGTGTACAATTTTATGATTATTCATACAATTATTTCCAGTTAAAAGTCCAATTTTCCAATTTAAATCATAATAATATATAATTCATATTCCATCTCAAAATTTTTCCATTGCATTCATATTATTATGTTGCCTTCGTACAGCATCCACAAACGATACGATGTTTTTATTTTATTTTATTTCTTATTTTTGTAGTTTTGTTTCGGGCATTACATTGCTGGGCACACCAACGGAAATTTACGTTTATGGCGTACAATATATGTTCATTGTGTTTGGAATTTTGTTTATGGGTGTAGCCATGACATATATTTATTTGCCCGTTTTTCATGACCTTCAATTAACATCCACTTATCATGTAAGTGAAATCACAAAATGAAATTCCATCGAAAGAGGCCACATGACTTAGTTAGTCTAGGATATGAAAAGCAACGAATCCCTTCAATCAATTTGACAATTTCCTATTTATCAATTTTTAATTGCAGTATTTGGAAACGAGATTTAACGGATGGGTTCGGCTATTTGGTGCTGTTATGTTTACATTTGGAACGGTATGCTTTTTTTCGCCCTCAATTTTCATTCGCATCGATTTCTATTTAGTAATAGCGGAAATATTTTTTCTTTAGATGTTGTGGTTACCCATCGTTATTTATGTGCCAGCGTTGGCTTTTAATCAAGGTCAGTCGAAACGATTTCTCCAGAAAAAATAAAAAAAAGAAAAAGAATGAAACGAATATAATCAAATTCTTGTCGTCCACAGTAACCGGTGTTAATGTCCATGTAATCACACCAATCGTATGCATCGTATGCATATTTTATACATGTGTCGGTGGTTTGAAGGCTGTTGTTTGGACGGATGTGATTCAATTGTGCATGATGTTTTTCGCTATATTTCTGGTTATGCTGAAGGGTACCCTTGATATTGGCGGTTTTGGTGTTGTATGGGATAAAGCTGTTGAAAGCGGTCGAATTGAGTTGCCAAAGTAAGTTTTTCGACAACATTTCACCTTTTTATTGGCCTGTATCAATGTGTGGTCTAAACTGATTTTATTTTTGTGCATTTTTGTTCATCTCCATTAGCCACGAATTTGATTTGAAAACACGGCATTCTGTTTATTCATTGGTATTTGGTGGATTTGCGCTATGGTTAAAAAGTAATGCCGTTAGTCAACATATGATTCAACGTTATTTGGCTTTGCCAACGTTACGTGATGCAAAAAAGTGAGTTTACACAAATAACACGAGAGACAGAGAGAGAGAGAGAAAGAGAGCGAAAAGGAGAGAGAAAACCATCAACATCATGAAATTGTGTTAATCTTTTTTCGTTCCCTGTTTTGCCTTTCTTTTCCTACAGGGCCTTATGGCTATTCATTTTGGGTGCGTTAACTTTATTGTTGTCCTGCTCCTATTGTGGCCTTCTAATTTATGCAACTTATCACGATTGTGATCCATTGACTACAAAATTGGCAAAAGCCAAGGATCAACTTTTGCCATTGCTTGTGATGCGAATTTTCGGTGATTTTCCCGGTTTTCCTGGCTTATTTGTAGCCGGTGTATTCAGTGCTGCCTTAAGGTATCCCTTCGCTGCTCTTTCTTTTTTAAACATCATTTTTGAAAATTTGAATTAATTTTCATTCATTGTAGCTCCCTGTCAACCGGTCTCAATTCAATGTCAGCTGTAATTCTGGAAGATTTTGTCAAATCTTTTGTTAAAAAACCATTGACACAGAAGCAAACTCATTACATAATGCGTACCGTTGTTGCAATATTTGGTGCAATTTGTGTATGTCTGGTATTTTTAGTGGAAAAATTGGGTTCCGTATTGCAGTTGTCGATGAGCTTAGGCGCTGTATCGAATGGTCCATTGTTGGGAATATTCACGATGGGCGTACTATTGCCATGGCTAAACAGTTTATCGGCTATAATTGGCGGTGCAACCGGACTCTCAATAATGGCATGGATATGCATACGAGCTCAAGCGGCTATTCATACGGGTGAATTAAAGTTCGATACAAAACCCGTTGAAACAACCGGATGCGGCTATATTTTCATTTCACCGGAACCAATGAATATGCTTGCAATCAATCAAACCGAAACCGTTCTAGTCGATCCACACATTTTTGAAGAGCCAGAATTTGCTGTTTATCATATATCATATCTTTGGTATACATTATTTGGTGCTATGATTACAATTACAGTGGCAACACTGGTATCAGCCGCAACCGGTTTTAATGATCCAAAAAAAATGAATCCAAATTTATTTGCACCATTTGTGCGACGGCTCTTAGGATTGACGACGACAAAACCAGACGAACCCATTGGAACGGAAGACAATATCCGATATGCGACCTTCTTAGATCTTAAAGTTATTCCAACAGCAGTTTAATTGCAAATTTTAATGCATTGTGGAGATTTTGTTTTAAATTTTTTTCGAAAATTATGAGAATAATAAATAAGATGGTTGAAAATTATCCCGAAATGTTCATTTCAATTGGTAGACAGAAAAAAGTATACAACGTCCCCTCACACCATCATTGCATTTGCAAATTGAAACTTGAATTTGGTGCCAGAAACTGCAATTAATGTGATGTTTATGCTTCAAATTACGCATTGTTTCAAATAACACAATCAATTGAATACTGAATATCAACGACGAAACGTACATTTCCACATATCCCGGCATACATACCGGCTAGTTTAGGCATTCGGCATAGCCAATATGATTGAATTCGGTTGGTATGCAGTGAATTTAAATAGCACGAAGCGTTCACAGTTTCTATAGACTAAATGTGAATCGATTCGATCGTTTGGCATCATCACATATCATCCGCCCACCAATCCACAAACACACACATATCGAAGAGGGCTCGATTCAATGCAAATGACATTTGAATTTCGGAAAAACTAACCACAACCATCGATGCTCATGCTCAATGCTTGAATATCTGTAATCTGGTGTATTGTGAGAATTTGAAAAGCATTTGACATTTGATAACCGCAATTTCATGAACATATCAAATCCTATCAATACGCACATCGTTAGTTTGACAAAATTGTTTCATCTCAATTATTTTCAATTCCGATTAAAATGACCAGAATGTGACACAAAGGACACAAGAAATGCATCAACAATAACCAAATCAATTTTGCGAATCAATCGTAAAACATTGCAAGTGTCATTTTCTATTTGGACACACACCACCCAGCGACTGATGACTCCTCAACCATTTTTTTTTTATGATGGAAAATGAAAATGTCAATGATACGTAAGATGTAATGACCGGATCCATGAGCCATTTCTGAAGCATGAGATGTGAATGCATTGAAACCAACACATACATATATGAGCTGTAATCGTAATTCAGTTGCAATTGCGTTTTCACTCACAATTTAATCATCATTTTGTGTTCGAATGAAAATGTCGTAAAGATTTTTGTAATTTTTGCTCTTAACTTTGTTGTTTACTTACTAACTGGTACCGGAGAACATATGATGGCGTGAAATTTTTCCGTTATTTTTGTGTGCGACAAAGTGGTTATCGGTTTTTCTTTCGATCCACAAGAAGCACTGAGCACTGAATCCTGAGCACCAACGTCAAGAAAATAAATTTTCTTTTTTCAAAATGGAACGAAGGTAAATAGTAAACATCTTGGCTTCAAATTATTATTATGATTGTGCACTAAACGTACCCAGATTTTACTGCACACAAGAAAATTTATCATTCACAGTTAGAAAATTTATGTGAAAATCGTGTTCTCATATGTTGAATGTGTGGCCGTATTTATTTATTATTATTGCCAATACTTTTTTCATTCGATGGCATCCACGTTCCTTTCACACACACATACACACACCAACACATACGCACACCATATGCTATGCGCTCATTGCACTTATTTCAGTTGTCTGGTTAATTTTTTATTTTTTTTTTATTTGAACCACTTTTTTAGCCATGCCGAATGAGGTAACGGTTCATTTTTGCAATCCGAACACTTTGTCAGTGGTATTTTATTCGGTTTTGTGAAAGTGCCGAAATAAAACACTTTTCTTTGTCGCAAAAATAAAATATAAAACTATGCATTATTTTGTGCTGTCATCAAGATGGAAAAATTTGTCATAAAAAGTGTTGATGTTTGCATTCAACCATGGAGAATCTATAAAAATGGGTGCTGAATCACTCACACTTGCATCTTTCACTCAGACTTATGGGCCACGTATCATTCGACGGCCCTAGTGAATTTTCTCTTTTAGCATTTGCTTTCGTTTATGACGAAAAATAAACATAATTATTTTGAATTCTCGAACAAGAAAAAGGGAAAAAGGAAGAAGTTAGTACTCAAATTAGATATATTTTGTATGAACATTTTGTTTACGGAAGGATACCTAACAAATGAGCTGAAAATAGCCTCAATATGAATTCACTTCAACATTTTTATTGCATAAGAATTTGTTCGACTGTTTCATTTCCTGTCCTGTCATTTGCCAATATATTGTATCGATGGATCACAATAGTAAACCAAATTCCTTTCCTTCTCGTTTTCCGTACAAAATTTACTAAAAAAGTAAAGGAATTCAGCTCAAAGCCAAAAATCTCTCAAAATATTTTTTTTTTTCATTTTGTTTTACGATGTTTGTGAGTGAAAAAAATACTTTTTGCAGATGTTGTCCGCAATACTAGGGGGTATGTGTGTCTGTCTGTCGGTACGATAACTTTTGAAAAAAGCATTAATAATAATCGGACGCAAATTGAGCTGGGTGATAGCCTGAGTCATACCGAAGAATGATTCGATTTGGGGAGCATGAAAACGTAAGGTGCAAATATTTTATGGAAAAGATTTTTGCATAAATTTTGATTGCATTTGGTGTATTTCACTAAATGCAAATTTTCGGGCATGTGACAATTATAATTGCGTTGTTTCAAATTAAAGTCGAGCTAAATGTCGTATTGCCGATATTTGCGTTTGAAACCGAAAAACAGATTTTTTCATAAATTTTGATTGCATTTAGTGGATTTCGACTAAATGTAAATCGTCTGACATTGAATGAAGGGTTTAATCAAGGAAATAAATTTGAATTAAATTTGAAATAAAAATTTAGGAATTATTGATGATACCGAGAAATGAATATCCTAAATGTAAATGTGTATCTTCTGAGCCTCAATTATTATTCGTTCGATTGTCAATTCGAGCAAAGCAAATAATGATGATATGACGGGCGCCTCTAAATGGAGCCAAAAATTCGCATGTATCGAAGTGACTAGAAAAACAAATAATGAAAAATACAAAACAAACATGTTTTTCGGTTTCAAACGCAAATATCGGCAATACGACATTTAGCTCGACTTTAATTTGAAACAACGCAATTATAATTGTCATATGCCAGAAAATTTGCCTTTAGTGAAATCCACTAAATGCAATCAAAATTTATGAAAAAATCTTTCCAAAATATATTTGCACCACTA
>GL501485.1:157256-189893 GCA_000149185.1 Mayetiola destructor | reverse complement strand
ATTTTTGTGTTGGTTTGTGTGCCGATAGCGAGTGTGAATGATTTTGGTCAAGACTGAGAGTTTACATACATACATTGCGAATATTTCGTAGAAAAATCCGAACCAAATTTGACATTATTCCAAAGTATGGACTGTAGTCGTACACAAATCTATAATAATGGATCATTTGGTGATAATGGATTTTCATTCGCAACTGGCAATTCCCGTGCATAAAAAATACACAAAAATCGTTAAACCAAAAGCGATGATCAAAGAGAATTACAATTTCACACTCATATCATACTAAAAACAGTCGGTACGTTGTTTTCCTCTCTTCTTTATACAGTTATATTATGATTATTTGGCCACATCACAACCACACATGTACAATGTACATACCTGATATTCTCGGATCGCATTTCGCCTGAATTCCACACGAAAAAAAAAAATGAAAACGAAAACAGTTAAGCACACACAATAAATTGCGATAAAATCACTTAATTTTAAATTCAAAAAGAATAAATGCAGCTTGATCTCTACCGATGTTTACTTTACAGTTCGTCTTTACACATGTAAATACTCAGTACAGTAACGCTGAACGCCCTTCATCATCATCATCGATGTTTGATATTCCTTCTTTTTTTTTGCACATCTTTTTTTTTCGCTTCGTTTTTTTCAAAGGAAAAAAAACAATCTGCACCCAACAAACATTGGGAAATCGCGTGCTATTATTTTTATCCTTGCTCAATTTGATAATATAATGTTTCCCTGTGCGTCAGCATTTAGTATTCAGTATGGATGGATGTGGAGGGGGCGGGGAAGTGATTATGTCGATTCTCACATATGCGAATATGTTTGGAATGCTTCATAAATGGAATGCATGTAAATATTCACACAATCAGTTGCGCGATGTACACTGTACACTGTACACACAAACAAAGTATTCCATATTGCAAATTTAAACCCATAATGCCCTCAATATGCTACGCCAATATTCACAAATACCAGTCTTTTCCTTCCTGATTCCGTTTATCATTTGAATATTATTATGTATTTATGTTTATCGTTTTTTCGTAGCCATTGAGCCGTCAGCCGCATCACATTTTAAAAATTCAACAAAATCGAAATTGACGAAAATAAAGAGAAATTTATTGTCAAATATATTGAACGGTTCAATGTGACACACACACACCCAATTGCTCCATGGCAGATTTTCGGTCGCCTTAAAAACGAATAAAACAGAACATTTCCCTTCAAATTGAATAAGCATTTGAATTTTTCTCAATATTTTTGCATTCATTTTTTCCGGCTGTTATTTATTATTTATTAAATATTGCTTTATTCATCATTCATATTGAATTCCATATTGAATTTTATACAAACGATGAAAAAAAGCAAAAAAAAAAAAAAAAATTTAAGAGAAAAAAAACTCATTTCCAATTCGAAACGGTTCCGTAGTTGTTGCATTCCATTAAATATCTCTTCAAAATTTTTATATTCAATGTAGAATGTGCGTATTTATGCGAAAAAATCGAACGAAGGCTCTCTACGAAGGCTAACGATAAAATATGTGATGCGCAATTCGAGAAACGCTTCAAATTGACATTGTCATTGAGAAGTCACACAGAGATTGAAAAGCCAAACATCAAATGGAAATGTTACGTTTGACAAACATTTTGCACATTTAAAATATAGAAGATAAAATAATTCCATTATCCCAGTAATAATAGATTTCAGTCAATTTAAGTGTATTCATTGTTTCGGTGAATGCATTAAGCGATGAAAAATTGTCTTTTACGCCTGTCGATGGGCCGCAAAAATTCGATTTTTTCCATTTTCAATGCCACAACCAATGATAATATGTATGAATTCTACTTATTACATATTATAATTCCCGTGTGTGTTCTGTATTTATTATTAGATAATGTATCATTTTTATTGAACCATCATAAGTATTTTTGTTGTTTGCTAAGAATACACACACACACACAGATCACACATTCGGCTGCCAATAACCAAAACGAAACATCAAATAATCGTCGCAAAGCATCGTCACAACGGAATATGGGCTATGTGGGCGATGTGATGTAAACGATACATTAATACACAAAATTTTTGTGAATTTGGTGATGAAGATGATGATGATGAAAGAGGGATAAATTATTATTTTTATATTCAATGTAGAATGTGCGTATTTATGCGAAAAAATCGAACGAAGGCTCTCTACGAAGGCTAACGATAAAATATGTGATGCGCAATTCGAGAAACGCTTCAAATTGACATTGTCATTGAGAAGTCACACAGAGATTGAAAAGCCAAACATCAAATGGAAATGTTACGTTTGACAAACATTTTGCACATTTAAAATATAGAAGATAAAATAATTCCATTATCCCAGTAATAATAGATTTCAGTCAATTTAAGTGTATTCATTGTTTCGGTGAATGCATTAAGCAATGAAAAATTGTCTTTTACGCCTGTCGATGGGCCGCAAAAATTCGATTTTTTCCATTTTCAATGCCACAACCAATGATAATATGTATGAATTCTACTTATTACATATTATAATTCCCGTGTGTGTTCTGTATTTATTATTAGATAATGTATCATTTTTATTGAACCATCATAAGTATTTTTGTTGTTTGCTAAGAATACACACACACACACAGATCACACATTCGGCTGCCAATAACCAAAACGAAACATCAAATAATCGTCGCAAAGCATCGTCACAACGGAATATGGGCTATGTGGGCGATGTGATGTAAACGATACATTAATACACAAAATTTTTGTGAATTTGGTGATGAAGATGATGATGATGAAAGAGGGATAAATTATTATCGAATGGAATGCGTCTCGTTGGTCAATGGAACCGAATTTATAAGCATGAAATGAAAGGAAAAAACAAAAATAAATAGAATATATATTGTATAATAATATCAAATAATAAACATGGCCATTAATGGTGCAAATGAACTACCTAAAGCAAATGATACAAAACGAATAATGTTTCATAGATGCAAGTGGTTTCGGTTTCTGTTGTGAGATTTTTTTTTTTTTTGGTTTGTGTTACCATGCACACAATTCACAATTCACCATTCAGTCATATGTCATATGTAGCAGCAACACACACACACACACACACACATACACACACAAATACACCCATGGCCCATCCATTGGCCCTTTTGTTGTGTTCAGAAATATTAAATGCTGTTAACCGTTTACAGTTGAAATATGTGTTGTTTTGTACAATGAGGAAGTAATGGCAACAGCAGCAGTGTGCAATAGCATTAGCGATAGCGAAAATATGTATTAAGAATTTGTGCCGATGTTCGGGTATCAACTTATTCATGGTTGTTAATCATGAAGATTTCCGCGCCGATCTTATGAGCCCAGAAAAGAAAAACATCAACATTTAGTCAATATTATTTAGAGGCCAACCTCACAGTTCAATGACAATGTTTCAATGTGTATCACATTCAATACGCTATTCCCATGTTCTATTCTCTTTGGTACTTGGTATACGCGGAAAATATGCCATTTTGTGCGTCATTCAAAAAACATCACATAAATGAATGACTAAAGATTGCAAATATAAGGCTGATGAGCATTTGGATGGTTAATGTTTGATGCCTGATAATGGCATCAATATATATATATATGATTTAATAAATGCGCAAATACATAATTTATATCATATGCCAAATGTGAATAATTATTATTATTATTGTTGTTGTTTCGGGCATCGACATATTACATTTCTAACAACATTATCATATTAAGAAAACAGCTTATTTTCCATTTCAGCTGACAACTACTGCATTTGATACATGTGTATCGTTCGTAAGATGTTAGACGTGATAACATATCACCGCACCAAAAATTGACAATATTAATTCGATGACTGGGAAAATGTGTGCACACTTTGACTTTGGATTTCGGAAAAAGAAAGCAAAAAAAAATAAAAATAAAAAACATTTCACCATTCGGTTGGTGGCTGATGTGAGATCGGGGTGATGTTTGATGTGCTTGTGAATTAATTTTGTGAAAAATTCATTGAGCACAAAATTCGTATGCATCTACGCGAATCGAACTAGTCACTGGAAAATATTTTCGTCGACAAAAAAGAAAGCAAAAAAAATAAAAATAAAAAACATTTCACCATTCGGTTGGTGGCTGATGTGAGATCGGGGTGATGTTTGATGTGCTTGTGAATTAATTTTGTGAAAAATTCATTGAGCACAAAATTCGTATGCATCTACGCGAATCGAACTAGTCACTGGAAAATATTTTCGTCGACAAAAATTTTGTCGAAGAATTTCATCCATTGTTTTTCCTTTTTCTATTTTTCATTCCTCCTATTTGATGTGGCGATGCGATGTAATTTGCTCATTTGGCGCATACACACACGAATTACGGTGTTCAGCATATAGCTATTCGAAAGAGGTCGATGAAGAGAATGATTAAATTGTCGCGAATGAAATGGCATAAATGAACGGAAACTTTTACACACAGATGATTTCAACATTTTGTTCTCAAGTACAAGTAATACAATATATTTTTGAAGGAGGAATTCACAATTGGAAACGATTATCGTATTACCATCCGAAAAATTAATGGTGGGACACACGAAAAAAAAAACTTTTCTAAAAGCATTTTCATTTCGGCTTATGCTTCTCATTCTAGATTCCATTTCTTTCGAAATGAACGGCACCACACTAATTAACACTTTGGCAAAGTTCAGCATTCAGCGTTTCAATTTCAATATATGCATGCAACAATGGGCTTTTCGAGGCCGGCCATGATATTCAATGTGTTATTGTAATTAGACATTGAGCCATCAATATCGAATGGATCGAATAAAATGATCAAAATCACCGTAGAAAACGGTACCCGGTTGCCCAATTATGAGCCGGTCATAAAATAGATTCTTTCATTTTGTGGCTAATGCATTTCAGTTGTGTTTATGGGCCGTTTTACTTCTTTCAACGCAACAAGAAAAAAAAGAAAAAAAAATTGTTTGCTATTTTATTATTTGGAATATTTGGAATTCACTAAACGGTCAAACATGGATCATTAAATGGGCTTGAGCATATAATGCACAACATGTATATTTACAATGTGGGCAACATTTTATGCGATCCAAGTGAAATGGACCGCTACCAAAATAAGAAAATAAGAAGTAGACGAAGTGGAAGGAGGGGGAAAAAAACAAGTGAAGAAAAATTGTATCAAAAGTCGTAACTATTGATTTGTCCTTGATGAAAATGATGCTGTCGTGTATGCATGCACGAATCATGTATGTAACAATACACATTGAACACATAAACATGCAATTATTATTGAGCTGTGTGTATGGTGTTCGGTGTACGGTGTAATCTCTGCGGTAGTATCTCTTCTTCATTTGGCTATTTTGTTGTCACCGATATTATTAGGAAAAAATATATATAAAATAAAAATCAACACGAATCAGTCAGAGACAGAAACTGTGTGTGGTCCTCATCCCATAGATCTATTGACCAAAGTGTGTAGTCATTTTGGCTATTGCAATTTTTATTTGGTTTTCGGTTTTAGTATTGAATCGTGTTGCGAACGAACAAATGTATACTGAATATTGAACATTGACCATTGAACATTGTAATGGTTTTCATGTGCGGTTTTATGCTCATTTTCACCATCCATGGAAATAAATGTTGAATGCCGTGAACACAACTTATGATTGGTCCTGTCTGTTGATAACATTTAGTTTGATGATTTTTAGTCGAAATGTGACTCAGATAATGGACTCTGGTCACCCATCTACCGTTCCGCAATGTTTATATTTTGTTCGGCACAAATGGACCTCACGAAACCAAACTGCATTCGGGTATCAAACAATGGTATCGTATCGGAGGGGTTCGACATTCGTTGTATTCGTTCTTCGTTGTGATGATAAGTTATGACTTTTAATAACATTTATTGAGCAGTGGCTCAAATAATCGGTATTTATTGGCAAAACTATTTCTCATTTAATGTATTTATTGGCAGATTATTTTGAATTTATGATTGGTCAAAAACATTTGGCCATCGAATTTTTCCTCTTTATTTTTCCATTTTCAGATTTTATATTGTTGTTTTTATACGATTTTTGCTTTGGTCGTTGCGATTTAATGAGAAATTAGTGCAAATAAATTCTCATTCAATAACCACTTTCACATTAGATATTTTCTTTGGGGGTTTTTTTTTTCATTCAAACCGCTTTGATATTCGTTACAATTTGGATTCCATAAACCGGAACATTATCTTGCATGGTCTCCAATGTGATTCGACTTTCGCCGGTTGGTAACACAGACGGATAAAATGATTCGTCTATATTGAGATTGTCAATTGTATAATTGCCCTGAAATCCAAATCCAAATTAACTAATTTTTGTTTTTTTTTTTGGTCGAAATTCAAAATGTTCGACATACCGGAGGAAACGGGCAAACTGGTGGATATGGTAAATTTGATTTTTCTGTTACTTTTTTATAAATGTCTTGCTTCATCATTTCACAGCCAACATAGCTCCCGATATACATTTTTATAAAACGGTCATTTGGTAGTTTACGTTCATAAGTCATTTTTACCTTTGATCAAATCAAAAGAGAAAAATTTCGGATTTTCAAAGGCAAACAAAAAAAACACAAACAACTCCCCTTCGATTTTTACCTTGTCATTTGATCCGAAACTTCGTTTGATTGACATAGATCCAGATATCGCAAAATTATTTCGACCTTCCTGTTTCATTCGTAAAGTTCCCGGATCAATGTAGTCGATATTGGTCAGTTCAGGTAGAATTTTAAACGATTGCATTTCGATTTCATACTAAAAATTGAGTAAAAATATGAACCAAAAAAATTTCGTTTTTGAATTTTTAGGCGTCACAAACCTTGGCTGCTAGTATGCTCGAAAATAAGAATACCACAAAGAACCGACAAATTTTTTTTCTCATCCTATCTAGCAGGACTGTTGATTTGTGTAAAATTCTTCAAAAACTAAACTGATTTTTTGTTTCAATATTCTCTCGTTATTTAATTTTTATTAAGTTTGGTTTGGCTAGCGAGTAGCGTGATTGATTCCGGCACCCAATGACGTTGTAATCAGCGATCAGCCACACGAAAATGCAATCAATCTGAAATTGAGCTAATACTTTGTATGTGGTTCGTTCGAACAGGTTGATCGAAATCTGAATCATTTCAATCGAAAACATCATCCGCGGTCTTGCTTCCGGATCGTCCGAACGTTGTGTCGGCCCAGAAAACTGTTCTCAGCCACAATTCGAAATTCGAAATTCATGCCCCATTTCAAACAGAAAATTATTTCAAAATCCGATTTTTCCCACGCGATTCACATCATTGCAACAAAGCACATCCGAAATTCCATGCAATCTGCGATTGAGTCGATTATTATCTCAATCGTTGGGGATATGTTTTGGATTGTTACAAATTAAAAAAAAATAACCATCAATGTGTAACGGGCAAATGGAATTCAATGTACAATGTGTAAATCCATACAATAAATGAATGATTGAAATGAAATCGTTTGGAAATGGAGAAGAAAAAAAACTGCAAACCTTTTTGTACATAAAAATAATTCGCAAATAACTCCAATTTCAGTGTTTGGTATTTGGTATTGCGATGATTCGCGTCTTCAGTAAATGCCAATTAAATTTGAAAGAACTTCGAATTGTTGTTTTTTTTCTCATTCGTTGCTTAAATCACATTTAAGAATACATAAAATTAACAAAATTACCGAGATTCATTTTACAGTCACATCGAGGGCCTCTTTCACATTGGACACATTGCGCTTCGATTGAATATCGTATTAACCGATTAACTGAATGATGCTGTTGCTGGCGTTGCTGCCGTTCCTCTAAAATGTAATTCAATGTTTCACACCAGAACAGTGTTCATGTCAATAAGCATTGAGTATTTGTTTCGCCGTTCAGCAAAAGACAAGCTGCCAACACACACACACAAACGGAGATATAATATTAGTAGCGCATTATTCGTTATACGGATTCATCGGTCGCCGAATAAAATATATATTATTATCGTATTTTTTTCTTCTTCACGAATCAATCGACTTACTTAAAATAACTCGACAGCAAATGATTCTGACGTGTCTATAATTCCTGCGCAAATATACATCGAAAGCATATTGTTGTCGATTCAATGCAGTACCATGATGCAGTTCCAGAAAGAACGAAGGGAATGAGCAATGGGCAACGATGAAGACAGAGGCAACAACAAAATAGGCTGCAATTTTATTTGTCAATCAATTCGCTGGTTTGCCGAACGATGCTGCTGTGCATGAGATGGCTAACCAATGCAATGGAAGAAGGAATTTAATTTTCTTTGCCATTCAAAGTGATCCGCACACAGACAACGTATCCATGGTTTATAGTAGTACGATAATTCCAAGCCACTTGATTTGAAAATCGTTTATGTATTTAAAAATTTTAAATTTTCATTTTATCATTTCCGTTTTTGGCAGTAGTAAAACCAATAATAATGATAATTTTACAAAGTTTAAATTGCGGCAGCTGATGAATGTATGGATCCAATCAAACATCAAATACGACAAAGTTCACTGACACACATTCCTTATGATGGATATCCTAACGTCCAACGCATTTTTATTATTCCACTATTATTTGCCCGTTGCTGGTCACAGCACCACCTATTGATCTGTAGACGCTTTAAACGACATTCCATTCAAACTTTTTCCAATAAAAGTTTTCCAATTTTCGATTTTTTTTAAAATCAAATATCCAAGTGGAGCTATCGAGCCGATGTTAATTGATGAAAAAATTTCAAGCAAAATTATGAAAATTAAAATATGAAAAATGTTCGGTTAGTAGTTGTTTTGAATTAGTTTCATTAGGCACCATAAATACAAAAAAAAAAAAAGAGAAAAAGGATAATATTAATGGGATGAACGCATTAAATGTCGCAGATTGAAGTTATACAATTTATAGTATATATTTTGTATTCCCATTTCCCAATGCATCACATTCACAAATACCAAACAACCAACAATATTATGGATTAATACATTTATTCAAAAATGGGGTGTTCAGTGTTCAGTGTTCATATACGAATGAAAAATCAGCTCACACAAGTATATGTGATGTGATATGGATAAATGAATGAATGAATGAATAACAACAGAGACCTAATGAAATGAATAAAATCCATCGCGCGAAAAATCATATATGGAATCTTAACCTTAATTTTTATTCATTAAGCACGTTAGCCATTATTATTATTATTGTTCCCCATTGACACAGATGAGAATATTCTGTGGCTCCGTAAAATTTTTGACACATCCGAACCAAATACCAAATATACGCTGGTACATGAATGGAGAAAGAGTTGAAAAATTGAACCTCGTTAAATGATAATAATTTTTTCGGAAAATGTTTTTCACGCAAGCACATCTCATTATAAATAAACATCACCATATAAATGGCATTGGTTCTGGTGGTTCGTTTCGTACCGGGTCGTTATTTAATATCATCCCAATGAATTGAAATGATAAAAATTAATGAAACTTTTTCGTTAATGCGTATGCATTGAAAAATGTATGTGTGTGTGTGTGTGGTGGTGGTGGTATTTTAATCATACATATAATAATATTCTAAAGATGCTCAAAGATGATTTGATACTTTGATACATTTACCTGTGTGGACTTGTGTTTGTTTGCATAATGAATAACATGAAAAAATACTTTCGAAGCCAAACAAACAAGAGCATGGCACGGGGTTGATGTGCGAATGTGAAAATATTGTTAATATTAATGGTTTCGTTTGGATGCATGATCAACTCTTTAATGGAATACCATGGGTACCTGATGCCTGATATATGTATATGTGTGCATATTTTTGTATTGTTAGCGTGATATAAGAGCCAACATTGAGTGTGTGATGTATTTTCGTTGCGATATAATAATTGATGAAATTAACCATTTCGAAAAAATTATTATGATTATTATTATTGTAATTTATTTCACGAACCACCGAAAATTTTATGCTGACTTTTGTTTTGGCTAAATGTGTCATAAAGGGTGTTAATATGCAATATTATTCATTAATGTTATACGTGTTCACGATTTGCTTTGTATGTGGTTTTTAGGCTTCAGTCTCATCATTTCCCAATGCACAATTCGATGATTAAAATTTCTCTTTCTTCTTCTTCTTCTTCATTAATGAAATCTTTTGTGCTCACAACTTTCGATACGTAACGCCTATTTCATGAAGTATATAAATTCATGTGGAAAATATGATCCGGACCGATATCGGGTCCAATTCTATAAAGTTCCGAACTCTCTCTTTGCGAATTGCGTGAGTCTAGCATGCACATAGTATTGATCACAACTAGTTGATAAATGAAAAAAAAAGTCAACAGCAACAATAATAATAATATATGTATAACTGAACCGGGCGGCCTGGAATCTCGCATGCTATACGTGCCACTCGACACACAAACCAAACCCGATCGTATACATTGAACAGAGAATACACAATGATTCTCACATATGGTTTTCGGTGCATGAGAATTTGATTTTTCACAAAGAAAATATTGAAAACAAACTCAAATAACGATGATCACAATAAAATGTAAAAAGAAAGATGTATACATATATAAGATGTATACATATATACACATGCACCATTACCCATACCAATGGAATTTATTTATACGAATTGGATTGGCACACGAATATTTATGATTATTATTATTATCGTTTGTTTGGTTTTGTGAATGGATATGGGATCGTTTTGTATATATTTCCAACAAGAGTAGCACCAACAATAACAATAACAACAACAACGACGACCACAACAATGCTCAATGTCCAAGTCTTATCGAATTTATTTTTAAACATTTTTGGTCTCCGTTTTGTTTTGTCGTTTCCCTTCCGATTCCAAAATCTTATTTTGTTTTGTTTTGTTGTTGTTTTGTTTTTCAATTCCAGCATTTGTATAAGAAAACGCAAGTGTGTATACATATGTGGCTTGATTGAGAGTGTATATGCCGATGAATGCTAAAAACTGAACCTTTCTGATCAGTTTGGAATTCAAAACCATTCATTTGTTTTTTTCTTTATTTTTGAAATTGTATTGCTGGTAATACTGGTGGTTGTGTGTTGTTTTTATTCATTTTTTCCATTCGTCTTGTCTCATTTTCTTTCGTTTCTCTTTGGAGTTTTTTAATTGCGCGACGGTGTCCACCATGTTTAGTACAGCTCCAACCATACAACAGTCACATTCGAAACAAATTCAACCGACAAAATAATCAGATTCATTCAATTCGAGTAGAAAATAATAAAAAAAATATATTTGAATAATTTTTTTTTTTTTTGGAAAAATTAAATACTAAAAGTGTTCATTATATCGGTGTAGTTGTGTATACGTGGACGAATTCGTCGATTGGAATCGGGTTCATATATATTTGCATTCTTTCACTTTTGACACAACAGTCTGTAGTCGTGTTTTGAAATTTAAAAGAAAGTCAATTTTATTATCAAAAAAAAAAAAAAAAAAATTAAAAAATGGCTTCACTTAAGCAAATTTTCACCCGATCGAATTTTATGAGAAGTTCCATTGCATTGAGAAATATTTGCGGCGTAAATATTGATGGCAACCATGCGGCATGGACACCAAACAATGTATGTTTATTCTTTGATAGTTAAATGGGCAATGAACCAGGTAACACAACGATTACGGTCGTATTGGACTCAAGTTAGGGAAATTAATTGAACTTGATCAAGATCGCCAATGAAACGAAGCACAGGAGCGAGTGGTCAATGAGTTTATTAAATTTGGTTAGTTAAAATTTTATGAATTGATTGACTTTTATGAGCTGAAATTTGTTTCAAGTAAATAAAAGACCGCACCGTATGATAAAGGGAGTAGAGAGCAGAGTTCGGCCGTTAGAGTTTTAAAGGCCATAAAAAGAGATGAATGTACAGTCACTATCGTGAATTCCGTCAAAATAACAATATTTTCAGTGGAAAATAATTGTAAAACAACCGGCTCTAATGCACCTATTGTAGTGTGTAGTGTGTAGCGAGTATCGAGAATATGGAATCGGTTAGATTAAAAACAACTATACATTATATCAAAAGTAGGACAATGCAATAGTGTAGTTCATGATATAACATTGAAGTCATTCGATTTTCAATTGTTCAACTCAGCTCAGCTACAAAATACAGACGCTTACATCAAATTAAATTCGATCTGTTTTTGTTTTTTTCATTCACTTCTTAAATTTGCATTATTATGGAAAGTGAAATCATCTCAATGCTACGTCGACATTGTAAATGAAATCATTTGTTTCATCTGTTTTTTTTTTTGACGACGATGATTTTGATGATCATCGATCATTACATAATAATAAAATAGTCAAAGCGTACGTTCCGTTTTCCACGTATATACAAATATATGTTTGGTCGTGATAAGGTTCGCTAAAAATGGAATCGAATTACTTGACCGATATGGAATTGTGAGCGACTGTTTTAAGTTAATAATAATCAATTCCAAAAATAATGACAATTCGCCATAAAATTCAGATTTACGCGATATAGGGTTTAAAGACATATGGCTTCCATATGGAATATTTTTTCGGATATTTTGTTTTTGAGATCTTCGTCATGTTATTTTATTACGCTCAACAGCAAATACGAGTCGTTGATATTGATATCAAACTTTGCCAATTCCGTTGAGACGAAACATACATACATATAATGGGCTACGCATGTCGAACATGATAACCGAAAAGAAAATAATAAGAATGAAAAAAAAACAAAAATTATTATTGATAACATTGAATTGAACTCTACAACCAATTTAACTGACACTTTTCTGTTTTCTATTTGATTTTCATATAACAGACAAATGTTTCGAAACGATACTCATCGTTGGCATCATTGTATGGATCCAAATTGTACGTGCAACCAATTGAATCGGCCATATGTCGCTTTTATTCAAAGTCAAAATCATCAAAACATAAACGAGAATATTTATCAGACTCGGATTCCGATTCGGATTCCGAAAATAAAGGCAAAAAATTGCGGGTTAGTTAATAAATGACTAAATAAAATTGAAACCATTAACATCTACATTTAAATGAAAACATTGGTTTATTTAACATACTTCAGTATGAAGTTGAATACGAATGAAAGTCCAATGAAGTTGAATATGAATGAAAATCCAATGAAGCTGTGCATATTCAACAATATTCAAATGGGCATGCCGTTAAATTTAACAAGTATCGACAGAATTTGGACAGAATTTTTCGATATTTTATGTAAATTGTGAATTTTTTTGAAAATTTTGAAGTTTTTTGATTTTTGCTGAACATTTTGATATTTTTTTCAAATTTTGTCAATGACAAATTTTTTTGCCAATTTCAGAAATTTTGTCAGGTGTGAACTCATTTTGACAAAAAAAATTGTCAGGTGTGAACTCATTTTGACAAAATTTTGTCAGCTGTGAAGTGGCCTTTACATAATTTCATGATGATTTTATCTGTTTTGGCAGGGTGAAAGTGAATTTTGGCGTCGTAAAATGCGTACATTGCATGCATTATTGGATATCAACAATGATGGCGTTATTTCTTATGATGATTTTAAAATGTTGGCCAAAAATTTTGCAGCTTTGGGCCATTTGTCATCCGAAGCCCAAGCTGAATTCAATGAAACACTGCAACGAATTTGGGAATCACAATGGGGTGAAATAACACCATACAATCTAGTGAATGCTGAACAATATTTAACTGAAATGCAACATGCTATCAATGACAAAGATTTACGTGAGAAAATTCACACATTTTTGCCATTTTTGTTTAAGGTTTGTATATCCAAATTTCCAATTCTGTTACACACTCAATTATTTGCACATTATTTCTTTTATGACATTTTGCAGGCTGTTGACAAAGATCATTCCGGATTCATTTCGTTAAACGAATATAAATTGTTTTTCAAATGTTTGGGTTTGACTGCAGAAAATGCAGCCGTTTCGTTTGCTGTTATCGATGAAAACGGTGACGGTAAATTGTCAATCAAAGAATTTGTAAAATTGGGACGCGAATACTTTTTAACCGAAGATGAACGGCGAGTATCCCGTATGTTCTGGGGACCATTGATTGAACATTGAAAATTGATATATTTTTCTTCGTCTTTTTGTTTTGTTTTTTTTTTTAATTCAATCTTAGACTTAAGATACACGCGAAATTTCCATTTATTTTTCCATTCATCGCGAAATTTTGAGGCCAATTGTTTTATTATGAAAAATTACTATAATAAAATTAAGTGAATAAATACTTTTATCAAATTGTATTGCGTATTTATCAAAAGTTGTGCAATTTATGACGATCAATGATGACACATACATTCACATGTTTGAGATCATTGACTCGTCTTACTTCATGAGAAATCGGCAAGCAGTTGTTACGAAGTTCGGGATCGTGCAAAATGGAGCAGGTTTATGTTTCAAGTGTTTTACTAGATTTGTGCGCAATATGCAGTATTTAGGACTTTATAGGGTTTGAATGGGACTTTATACGGTCCAAAAACTTTTTTGAATCGATTAATAAACTAACAATGGGTCTGACAGTGAAGACCAGCAAAAAAAAAAACATACACAAAATTATTTATTTGAAAGGATTCCCATTTGAATATTATTATTATCATTGTTTTTTTTACCATTAAAAGAAGTATTTGATGATGTCTGAATTGAATTGATAAAAATTGTCTCTTTCTTGTTTTGGGTTTTTCTTTTTTTTGATCATTCGGCCTGAAAACTAATGTCACAAAATGATTTATATAGCTTATCTTAATTTATTATTTAGATAAGGGCGATACTTTAACATAAATTAAATTGTCATTATTATTATAATTCATATCATTGTTATTTGTAGCAACAAAATTCATAATTTATAATTTATAATGCATAAACTATAGCAGTCATAATAATGTGTAATAACAAGGAAGTGAGTTACTTTGATTGGCATCGAGTGTTTGCCTGTTTACTGTTTTCCTGATTCAGTTCTGAATCAGTTTTGAAAACAAGCAAGCCTATCAATGGATAATATAATCAATTCATCTAAATTATCACATTCAAAATATTAAACAAATAAAATAAAATCACTTGTTTTACACTCACACAATCCAAATTTTCACATAATTCACATAAATATTTTACGACATAAACTAAACGAGAACAACAATCAAAAAAAACTTCCCCCCTCCCTCCGCTGACGGATTTGATCCGTTCATTCTTCTGTAAATGTCCTCAAAATTCTTTCGAACATTTCATGAGTATTGTTATGACGAATGTCAAACTTTCAGTTTTTCGTAACGGTCGATATGGTTCCATTGAGAGCTGTTGCTAATGTGGTTGAAGGCAATGTTGTAGGATTTGTAATAGCATTGAATACAGAACCGTTACCCATCGAACTGGAATTCAGGCTTTTAATAATTGTAGCCATTGTGGTGATGGCCATTGATGTCATTGTTGAATTCGTCGGTAATCCTATTTTTGATGTGATTCCGGTTGGTAAAAGTGTACTGACCATTTGCTTTATTACAGGTATTGCTGTTGTTGTAACTTTTTTTATAGCCAATGCAGTGGTTGTCGCTGCGGTTGTGGTCGTGGTGGTGGTGGTGGTGGTAGTGGTAGTACTAGTTAATGAAAAATTAATCATAGACGGCGATAATGGAATATATGGATAACTTGGGCATGGATTTTCAATTTGTGGTCCGAGCATTGCATCAAAAACCCATCCAATTAATGAACCGGCCGTTAATCCAACATTATATGAAAGTGTCATCATATTGCCGGTGGCTTCTTTAAGTGATGCGGGCACTTTTGATGGTGCAAACATCATGGGCAAACTGCCGGCCAAACCATTTGTTATGCCAAGTGCAGCAGTGAAAATAAATGCTGGCATTTCACCGGCAATTATCGGTTGTGATCGAGGCGCACAGCATAATAATAATAATGGCACCAAAACAATGCGCATCGTTGACAATAAAATCAATTGTCGGCGTGACCATGCATATGGAATGGATGCCATCACCTGTAAATATTATTGAAATATCGGATTCATTGTGATTATTATTGCTGGAAAATGGTTTCGCAATTAAAAAATAATAATAATCAGAGAAGAAAAAAGTGGATTTACAAACCTTTCCAATAACATCAGATGTATTAAATACAAACATCAACAATACCGGCATCCAACCCTTTAGATTACATGATATAAATTCCGATTCAAGGCCTGGATACAATGATATCGTTACACAATAAGCTAATGCAATGCAAACCATATATGGATAAATGGCCTGTGCAACTCTCCATCTGGATTCGAGACCATTACGAAAACTACCAAAACGTCGATTATTTGTTGTACAACTGGGCGTTAGACAATGTTCAACTTTAAATGCAACATTTGGCAATGGATCATTGTGCGATACAGTGTTCGATGGAGAGGTTGATGCTGTTGTTACGGTCGATTCCGGTAATTTGGCCAATGCATCCAATGTACTTTCACCGGCACTCGGATTTGATAGTTCGTACACGGGATTGCTAAAGCTTAAACCAGTCGATTGTGTACTGGACACAATGCCCGCCTTTGATAGACCATTATTTTTTGTTTGTAATATATTATATTTGGATTCGGGTTGAGATTCATCCATTAGATCAGACTGTAAATAAGTGATTTTTATGAGAGTTATGATTTGCATTAAAAGTTATTAAAAGAAAAAAATATCATTATCATTATTATTCATACCATGGTTCGATCTTCATCAGGCCGAAGAACGATTTTAGTGCAAGCTTTCATATGATAACGTACGAATGGTGAATGAATTGTTGTTGAATGCAACACATAACTCAACGCAATGTATGTGGTTGATGTCAAAAAAAAGATCACCGTCGATAGTTCCTCATTCGAAATGACCAATTTGATGGAAATGCGTGTCGAAGCCACCAAAAGACCAGCCAAACCTATTGATCATTATAAATAAATAAATGTTTTGTTTTTTTTTTTTTTGAAGATTTGGTTTCATTGCAAACAAAATGCCTACTTTCACCGGCCATAACCGCTTGTGTATACTTTTTCGGAAAAATACTAGCAAATCCATAAAAACTGGATTGTTGAATGGTGCAACCGATTGCTGTCAATGAAACGGCCACCAAATTCACAGAATATGCAGTCTGTGAATTGAACATGTGAAATGCAACTTCACATAATGCCACAAACATTAAAGTTGTTAACGATATCGCATAACCAAATAAAATACGAACTTTAAATGAAAATAACGACAAAAAGATATTATTCATTAAAACAGTTGCAAATGCAACGATTATATATGTCGTTGACATATCCACTGTAGCCGAATGTCCAGGAAAACGTTCTCGCCAAAAATCGGCTGCCATTATGAAACTATGCAAATATTAAAGAAATGTTTTTTTTTCATTTGTTCAGTTCCAATAGAGGGGATCTTAATAGGTACCTATTGTAGGGTAGCACGAATCCAATGCCAGCTGCCAATAAAGCAATATATAATATTCCATTACGATCCTGAGGTGGAGCCGTATCATTTTCCGGACTATCCGTTGATTCAGTACGTCGTCGTTGGCCATCCAATGGTTTATATGTATTTTCTTCAGTTTCATCCATTATTTTGATGCGGTTTTCCCGTTGTTGGGTGTTGTTGTTCTTTCTAGTATTAAATTATTGACGATTTACTTCACTTTTTTTTCTTTTTACAGCACAGACAACTGTAGCCTTTCTATAAATGCCGATGCATCGTTGTATAATATTAGGAGAGAAAAATAATAATAAAAACACACGTAAATTTCGCAATAATTTATCTATTGTGCCATCAACAAGGTGTAATTATAATATTATCCATTTTTGCCATCATCCAATTCGCGCCCATCGTATTCTAAACGAAAACGGAATTTTTGCATGCATCGATGGCATTAATTAAGTGTGAATGAAAAACCCCGACAAATATGTACACCATCTACACATGCATGGACAATGGATAACCGTTTTGCATATGATTTTTCACATTTTCCGATTTAAATGTCAAAAAAGGTTGGAAATTTTTTGAATCGAAACCATCTGAATGGTTTTCGATAGAAAAAAAACGAAACAAAAAAAAATTGGATTGCTCGAAAGAGTCAACAAATCGATATTAACTTTTATGATTTGTCATTTCGTTGTTGAGTTTTGAACGATAGACAACTATGATCCCAATACAATTGTATCAATATTCATTTTGACTGGAAGAAATGTGATTCGTTGTGTGAAACAACAATTACCTTTTAACTGAATCGCACTAAAGTGAAGAAACCTTAATTTGCGGGCTGTGCCAGGTGTAATATTCACTTGCATTTGGATATGAATTGACATAGAGCTTATTTTCACGCGCTTTTTAAACTTTTACCAAATGTTTTGTTTGCATTTTGATATTTTCAATTAAAGAAACCATCAAACTAAACAAATAATCACAAATAAAATTCAATTTGGAAACAGAATGCTGTTAAAACTGTTTTTTCGTTCTGAAAAGATAAAAGTTTCGATGAAGAGATTTCAATTTGTTCACGACGGTATGTTGTTGATACACTTTTGACATTAAACAATTTCTTTTTTTTTACATCACATCAGATGGATGTAATAACGTTTGCGACGCCTGCGTATGAATAAAATTTCATATTTCATTCAGAAATTGCTCGTTTTTCATAATGAATTTTAACTCAAATGTTTGTGGGAAAATCCGATGCTAGCGATATCTAACGGCCAATAGAATGTGCGATGCATTCGAATGAAAAGTATTCACGTTAGACGTGTGAAAAAAGATTAAAATAATTCCAGCGAAACGCAAAAAAAAAATCCAGAGAGACCCGGCGTCTGGAGAATGATTATGTCATTTGAATTGGTTATCAGCATCAGTTTTTTTCCCTCTTTTAATTGTTGTCGGCTAAAATATGCCGTATGTATACACTGTACACACGATAAACAATGCACAGCTGATTCAAATATTTAATATCAACGCACACGGATATGGGTCATTATTTCAATGTTATTTTCGTTATCAGACAAATTAATTATGAATTTGGTACAATGTGACAATGTGACACAAATCGCTGTCCTTTTTTCCCATTAATTGAACATCGAACGTGAACTGGAGCATTGTTTGAAATTCAATAATATCAAGGAGTCAGGAAAAAGATCCTGTTGACACAATAATACACCTATAATTTTTGTTGCCAAAACATTAGTGGCGCTCTGTTTTATATTTTATCCGAATGTTTTTTTTTTGGTCAACAATCAACAAAAAAACTAAATAAACATAAATATTTTCGGAAATCTTTCGAAACTGCATCGTTTTTTTGCACCATTATGAGATGTTTATTGTACAATCTGAATTTCTCTCATTTTAATATGTGCCCAGTTGCCGTTCATTCAGTCTGATAAGACCAATTCATGAATTAAAATGATACGAAAGACGAAGCAATTTTTGTTTCTTATTATTATCAACATTTGGTTCTACTAAATTTGGTAACTGTTTAATTTATAGAAACCATTTTAATCAGTTTCCTGGGCGAAAAAAAAAGAGAACACGCACCAAATTTGAACCCAACAAAAAAAAAAAAGAATGACCGCATGGACAATATAAAACGAGCCCCGCTTTAACGATTTGAGTTAATTTGTGATCAGTTGTTGTGCGATTAAGAAGTAAGTCTTAAGTATTCAGTATATTAGTGATTTGGGAAAGTGAGTAGTGTTCGGTGCCAGTGATATTTTTTATGATGTGTTCCATTTGTCGTTCAAGTGAATTAATTAATTGTTTAAAGTGTTTAATTTTCAATCGATCAGGATTGGAACAAAAAAAAATTAAAGCTTTTTTCCGTTTTTTTACGTAAAATTTGTTACCAAATTGTTTAGAAAGTGAAGAAAATTAATCCATGCGCTGATCGACGTTATCGAACAAGTTTCAAGGTCTTTTTTAGGTTTTTATTTTTCTTTTTCAGCTCTTCAGCAATCCGAAGGAAAACGAAATAAAAAATTAAAAATGCAAACGTATTAAGTTCAAACGAAGAATAAAACGAAATAAGATATTTGTTATTTGTTGGGAAAAGTTGTGATTTCTCATCGATATGGCAAATTTCATAAAATTGATTGTACTTGTGTTTGTCACAAGTTTAGTGGTTTCGAGTTTAGCCGATGGACAAAACCAAATTCAGCGACGAAACCAAAAAAAGCAAATTGGAAGGAAAAGGGTCCAAGCGGATGCACCATTACCAAATAAGAAATCGTGTATGTTTGAATCAGCTCATTTGGTCGACATTTATTGGCCACCTAAAATACGAATTTCTATTTCCGTTTCATCGTTTAAAAAAAAAATTAAATTGCATCAAAAACGGCTATGAATTTTATTAGAAATTTGACAAAATTTGACACAGTGAACATTCAATTATCGCATGAATGCGTTGATAAGACAGCCCAAAAATCGTCACATTTGCCCTTTGTTTGGGTTGAGCAGTTTGAATTTAATGTGAAATGAAAATAAATTGAGCAATTTCGCCCAGTCGTTGTTTAACCGACAAAAAAATGCCATCCAGTCATTGCTCAATGCCAAAGAGTGGCTGATATCAACATCGTTACTCTTATCAACATCGTTGTTTTTTGCCGTTTGTGAAATGATTGACTGAGCAACGACGAGTGCGTGAAATTCGAAAGCTAAAACCGGAATTTGAATCTCCGGCCAACCAAAATTTGCTGTAGCATACAAAGCTTCTTGAGTTTGATGAAAAGCTTTTTTTTTTGGTTTCAGCAAAAATAGTCGGCTTATCATGCTAGAGCAAGATAATGGGGTCTAACTGTGAATTATAAACTCGTGCTAGTGTTGCGGAAATGGAAATGTCGTTATTTATTTTGGCTATTGGTGGAAGAGAAAAAAAATTGTTTTGATTTCGATTAAGTATTGAATTGTGAAATCTCTTTTTCATTTCGATCTTTTAGTGTTAAGAGACGCAGAATACGATGAAGATGAATTTTATGATGAAAATGAAGGTTTGCCTATTTTCAAATAATATTAATATGTATTGGAATACATAAAGGATGAATTTATTCATTTAGAACCGGGAATACAAAATCAACCGGCTATTAATCCAACAACGAATCGATCGCCGGTTCGCAGTGAATCAATTGTTGGTATGTTTAATTTGGATTGATGTCGATGCAATGAAATGCGCAAAACTTAACCGGAAATTTTCATTCCTTTTCGTATTTGGATAGCGGCATTTACATGTGAATACGAAGGCAAACGTTACCGAACATTTGATAAATTTAATGCCGGCGTTGATGGTTGCTCACAGTGTATTTGTGTCGATGGTCAAGTGAATTGCGACGATTCAAAATGCAATAAGATTTTAGTCGATCCACCAGAAACGGCAACAGTACCAGTCACTGCCGCGAACGATGCCGTTCCAGCAACAAGTCGTCCACCAGTCGTTCAAAGCAGTGCTGGCACTGGTGCACAGGGAAATGATAAGGGTCCATCGCAACCGGATCTAGCCTATTATGCAAGCCAATTGACCAATGTCAATAGAAATTCGGATAAGGGACCAAACACAGACGCAATGGCTTATATGCCAGAACATTTTATGCAAGCACAAATGGGTACACCCGGAATTAGAGGCCCTCCTGGACCCAACGGACCAATGGTAAGCGTATTCATTTTTTCATTCCATTGATTTGACTTTTTTTTTTTATCAACTTCTAGGGACCACCCGGGCCTCAAGGCTTACCAGGTGAGGATTATTCAGGGAATTTCTGTCATTCAATGGACGTTTCATTTGTGGACCAAAATGACTGACTCTTCATTCAAATGTTTTTCCTTTAATGCGCAATTTCAGGCATTCCCGGTGAACCAGGCATGATTGGACCACCCGGTCCTATTGGACTTCAGGGTTTGACTGGAGTGAATGGTAGGTTGCTATTTCAGAACCTTATGACGTTTTTATTTTGAAATCCTATTATTATTTGTGAACAGGCAAAGACGGTGCGCGGGGGGACGATGGTGAATCTGGGTTGCCCGGTGTTGCTGGTAAAATTTTATAATGATTTTGATATTTTTGAAATGTTAGGAACTATTTTTGTTTTCTTTTAATCAAATCACTAGGTGCTCCTGGTCCCAGAGGCTTGCCCGGTAAGCTTTTTACTCACAATATTTTGATTTTTTGGGTTTTCATTTGAAAGGTTGATTGGAAATTTAAATTATTTGCGACCATGAAATGTGACACTGTCGAATACGAACGAATTATGTTTGACAGGAATCAGTTAATTATTTTAGATAAAGCTTTGACTAACTTTGAATGCGTTTCTGTTATGTTTTTATAGCTTTCATAAGATCGGCATTGAATATTTTTTTTGTGCTATCCATTTCCAAATTGTTGAGTATTGGAATTGATACAGGA
Organism: Mayetiola destructor; assembly: GCA_000149185.1. Classification (NCBI taxonomy): domain Eukaryota; kingdom Metazoa; phylum Arthropoda; class Insecta; order Diptera; family Cecidomyiidae; genus Mayetiola; species Mayetiola destructor. Next base: position 167,389 of record GL501485.1, on the reverse strand, counting down.
TAGTTTGCAAATGAAAATTCCAAACAATCACCAACACATTTTTTTGAGGTGTAGATTCACTTATATTATTATTGAAAAAACACTGCCAAGCTAAACTCGATGTGCGATGGTATCAATTTTTCAACGGGTTTTCTTCATATTGAAATGTTATGAGATAAATCATCGGAGATTCTTATATTTAGAAAAAAAAGTTTTTTGAAAAAATGTGGCATTTTGAAAAAAAATTCGGCATTTTTAAATAATTTCGACGTTTTTTGAGGACATCAATTTTGAGGAATATTATGAAATGTGAAATGTAACAGTATAAAATATGAAATGAAACAGTATGAAAAAAATTCGGCATTTTTGAAGAAAAAAAAACAATTTTGTGGAAAAAAAGTTGTTTTGTTGTTATTAATGATAATTTACGTATGATTCTCGAAAAAATCTTTGAATGCCTACCCCGGGAACGGGATGGGGTCTAGAGCCAAACAAGAAAACGGCCCGGGCTATTTTCTCAACCTTCCGAATGGTCCATATTACAAGGTATCCCATCCCATAGCGAGTTATAGCAACTATATAAATAACAAGAACAATTGGCTTTTTTTTCATTTATTTGCATTCACTGTATATGAAGCATGAATATTTAAAACATTGCAAGCTAGTTTGTTTTTCAAATGCTTTCATTAGCACATTGATGTGTCGTATCTTCAATTATAATTTATGCAACACATCAAAAAGAAAATCACCTTTCAAAAGGATTACCGCATTCATACCTACCGAAAAAAATCCAAATACTTTTTGCTTGATTTGAGAACTTAAATAATTTCAATTCTTTCGTGTAGGAATTCCTGGACTGCCCGGTATGAAGGTAAAATACAATTATTTCATTTCCTGATGAAGTATTTCCATATCATTGCTAAATCTCAAATCCGTTTCAACAAAAAGGGTCACCGTGGGTTTGCTGGTGTTGACGGGGGCAAGGGCGAAAGAGGAGAATCTGGCGAAAAAGGAGCAACGGGTGTTGGGCTCCCAGGGCCTTCTGGACAACCGGTAAACTAACAGATCTCATTTTGATAATTGTTTTTGTTTTGATTGCGAAAAACGATCAACAAAAAGAGGTTATTTGATTGATAACATGAATTTATTCTACTTTTTAGGGCCTTCCTGGTGTTCGTGGTGAGCCTGGAGTCCAAGGTCCTGCTGGACTTCGCGGCAATGATGGAGCCATTGGACCAGTTGGCCCAGCTGTAAGTAGATCACATTTTTTTTAGCGTTCTTCATCGTTGAAAAATATATCCAGTTGAAGAAGAAAGCTTTTCATTTTGAATTGAGTTTGGTTTTCAAATCTGTACTTTTCATCCCAATTTGAAATGAAATGGGATAAATTTGATGTGTGCTAAAACTGTTAGGAATAAATTCTGTGGGTTAGACGATCGATAATAATAATTGACATTTATTTAACAATTAATTGAAAACAGGGACCGCCCGGCAAAAATGGATTCCCTGGGTTGATAGGTGCCCAAGGTTTTAAAGGTGATACTGGGCTACCGGGTGCCAGAGGAGAACAAGGCCTACAAGGTAAGAAATCATTTTCGGGCTGGCGTGCGTCGTGTTTTAACTTTGAATATTCTAAGGCGTTCCTGGTGAAATCGGGCCCAGAGGCGAGGCTGGAAAAGATGGCGCCAATGGAAAAGATGGACAAAAGGGAGACAAAGGTAGGTCGATCGACAATTGGTGAAAGACCAAACAAATGAAATTTTAAAACTGATTCAAAAGAAACTAATTCAAAATCCATTTGCCTGCTATCCGACTATAGGTCATCAGGGTTTGGCTGGAACACCCGGCCCTATCGGTAAGCTTTACTCTTCGATTTGATTAATTTTATTCATTTTATCTTTGTATTTATCGAACTACGCGAATTAATTTCTTCGCATTCATTCTTGCGTTCTGCATAGGTTTTCCTGGGCCACGAGGGGCGCCGGGCGTAGATGGATTGAATGGTGAACCGGGGCCAAAAGGAAATCAAGTAATTTCAACTGAATTTTCCATTTTACCTCCTAATATCGTCCCATAAATGTTTTTTCATCTCCAATAGGGCACAGTCGGTGAACGTGGACAAAAGGGTAAGTGTTCCGTGATTTTTACAAGTGAAATATGAGAAGTTTTATTACTATCATAATTCGAACACTCGACACTCGGAATAAAAGTTTTCGATTTTGAATGAAATCCGAGAAAAAATGTTCATTGAATTTTTTTTAGGGCTGAAACACGTTGGTGAAATTTTCGGAATTTCCATACATTTCTTTTCAATTCCTACACATTTCCATTCATTTCATGTAATGAATACAAAGCTCAAGTATTGATTGATGAAATCCGGTGTTCTGGAAAAAATTCAGCATTTTTTAAAACTTCCGGCATTTTTGGAAAAAATTTGGTATTTTTGAAAAAATGCCGCATTTTTGGAGAAAAGTTTTTTTTTTGGGGAAAGAGTTGTTTTGTTGTTGCGGTTAATAATAATTTTAGAATGATTCTCGGAAAAATCTTTAAATGCCTACACCGGAACCGGGATAGGGTGAAAAAAAACGGTCCGTGGTATTTACTCAACTTTTCGAATCCCACACCTAGTTAGAGCTCCCACAACTATATATAAAACGATTTTATAACTCAATATTTTGATATCAATTGAAGAAAGACCAAGTAAGACACAGTCACAATTTTTTTCTTATTTAATTCTTTTAGGGGATGCTGGAACCAAAGGTGACATCGGGGCAAGTGGCCCAAGAGGATTGCCTGGAGCTGCAGGGCCCGAAGGACAACGTGGAAAACGTAATTTTCTACAGTTTTAGCTTTTTTTTTTTGCTTCTCATAAAACCAAAATTTGTTCATCGTTTTAACAAAGTTATTCTTACTTTTTCATGTTCTTAGGTGGAATGCGGGGTCCAACCGGCTTAACGGGTATGTTGTTCGGCTGACTCAGACTGAGTTTGCTGTTATTATAATAACAATAATATTTTTATTAGCCATTTAAATTATTTTTTACGTGTGCAAATGTGTTGAACAAATATTTCCTCGTCATCAATAGGACCACAGGGCGAACGTGGTGCTAATGGCTTGCCGGGTAAGATTTTTCGTTTTTTAAACACTGAATTATATATTTATTCCGAAAAGAATGAGAAGCGCATCAGTCTAATGCATTTGTAATTGAAACAGTATTGTCCATGTCTTCTCCTCTTTTCAAGTTCACATATTCGAATCTCGCTATTAAAAATCCTTGGATCAGAGATTCGTTTGTGAGAAATTCGACAAATTTTATGGTTTGAAGTTTGAAGTATAAGAAAACGACGATTTTATTTGAAATTTAATTATCTTTCGCCTCAACATAGGCTTGCCTGGTAACGAGGGACCTCAAGGACCAAAAGGCCATGCTGGCGAAAGAGGTAAATGAAATTTTTGAATCTTTTTTCATTGCATACTATTTCGTACAATTTAGGCTTGCCCATTACAAGAGATTTTATTCGTTCTTAGGTCAACAGGGATTGCAAGGCATTAAGGGCTCATTTGGTGATCAAGGCCTTCCGGGGGCACCAGGTGGGTATTTGACTGTTTTGTGATTCAACTGGGATTAAAATGAAAAATGCGTTTATTTTCATAGGTCCTATTGGGTTAAGAGGCTTACCTGGCAAAGTCGGTCCAGTTGGCACTCCAGGTAATATTTTCATCAATTTTAAAAAACTTTTTGGAGCTTTGAAGTGTCATTGGAAGATGGGTTACCCAAATCCATTCAGATTTCCGTCTATTTTCATACGATTATACAATTTTACATCACAAAAGTCGATCAAATGCATAAATAGTTCAACTATTTTGACTATTGAGCTCAATTCAAGTTTGGAATTTTTCTCCTTGTTAAAAAAATTCGAATTAAAATTTGACTTGATTTCAATTAAAGGTGAACGTGGTCCGCAGGGATTGCAAGGGAAGCAAGGTGAAGCTGGGCTAACTGGTAGTCAAGGCCTTCCGGGTGAGTTCAGACAAACTGCTTTGTTTTTACGAAAATTGAAAATAAATGTTCAATTCATTTCCAATAAGTTTATCAATTTTACAAATTCCAGTTTAAAAAGTGACAAAATACGATCCATCAATTTTAATAGAAATTTTGATTAAAATTGATCGATTCAAAATTTTTATATTACTTTGTTATACACTTTGTTATAATGCTGAATTTAAACGGAATGCATTAAACTCATTATATTTTTAACATTTTAAATATGACGATATCGAATCTATCATTTTTAGGTCCGATCGGGATGCCTGGTGATAAAGGATTGACTGGAGAACGGGGCAAAGATGGTGAACGAGGACCAATGGGTAGCTAATTTTTTACACTTTCACAACAAATAACTATTGAACATTTCGTTTGACGATTCAACATCGTTTGGAACAAAAATGATTTCTTTGTTACATCTTTGCAATATTTAACTTTTTACCACGTAGGAGCACCTGGTGAACGTGGATTAGAGGGACCAAAAGGCGATATTGGTCCAGCCGGGCCAAGAGGTAACTTACAGATAAATATTTAATAACTTCATGGGAATGGATCTAGTCGTTCAATGACTCACATCTCTAAAATTAAAACATTTCAAATCATCATATTTCACTTTCATTCTAAGTTTTTCTGATTGAACAAATCAATCGCAATGTCCCTGACATTTCTTCGTCTTTTTTGCCTTCAAATTGATAGGAGTTGTATTTTTTAGCATTCAAAATGGTTTGGCATCGATTCCAGATCGATTTGGAAAAACTTTTTTTTTCTCTGAAAATTTTGCGAAGGCCCTTACCATTTTTCTCGAATTTTTTTTTCAAAATTTTTATTTTCTCTTTTTGTCTCCTTAACTAAAGCAGCTATTGAACAATATTCGCTATTTTGAATTGAAGTTTATGTTTGTTTGAAAATTTCATAATATTCTTTTCTGGGCAATGGTGGAGGCATGTGACGTAGTATAAACCGACAATAAATGGAATGAAAATCCTAAAAAATCAAAAATAATTTTCAATCCTATTTATTGCATGAAACGACTAGATCTATGAATAAAAAGTAATTAGAGCAAAACTTTACTCAATTGAATCAACATTTTTGCGTAGGAAATGACGGCGAGAGAGGAGAGCCTGGTTTGATTGGGCCTCGCGGATATTTGGTATGACATATTCTGTGTTAGATACAAGTTTCTTTTAGTTGATGAAAATTCAATGAATTCAATATTAATCTGTTTTAAATTGACTTTTTAGGGCTTGCCTGGGTCTCAAGGAAACGTCGGCCCACCTGGTAAGTTAGAACACATTTAATTGACCGACACCAATGTACAAAAATTGATTGTTTCATTTATTGGCGTGATTAGGTCCGGCCGGCAGTCCGGGTCCAATTGGTCAGCAAGGAATGATGGGTCCTAGAGGAATGCGTGGTGAAGTGAGTGCACTCAAGATGCTGTCCTGAAACACAAATAATCACTATTTCTGCTTCATTTTGTTAAAAAATTTCAGCGTGGTGAACAAGGCGAACGTGGATTGATTGGTTTAACCGGAGCCGCTGGATCCAAGGGTGATAGAGGGGATCAGGGAATTGACGGAACTCCAGTAAGAAAAACTAATAGATTTGTTGCTTGAGAAATGGAATATTTCATATTAAAATCAATTATTATTTGTTTTTATTTACTCGAAAAGGGCGCCCCGGGTCAAATCGGGCCAAAGGGGCAGGTTGGGCTTCCTGGCATTGGATTACCTGGACCAAAAGGTAACTAATACTTTAACATTTGATCAATCTACCTATATTCTCTTCTTGTATGAAAACTAAGTTGAATTAACAAAACTATAACGATTCGATCGATTTTTTCAACAGGTGATCGTGGCAATGATGGGTTGAAGGGCGAGAGAGGTATTCAGGGAATCATTGGGCCACATGGACCAGAAGGTAACGTATTTTGATGCTCAGTTTTCGTTTTTACCTCTCTTGAACTATTTTTTGATCAACATTCTTCATTCATTTATAGGCAGAATCGGAGAGCGTGGTCCACAAGGCTTACAAGGACCTGCCGGTAAATTTTTCTATCAAATATCATGGATTTTAGACTATAATCATCGGAAACTAATAGGAAAATGCATTTTTTGATGTTTAATCGAAGGTCCACCCGGTGAACAAGGGATTCAGGGCGCAAGAGGGCTACCTGGTGAAGTTGGGCTCCAAGGTGAACGTGGTGAACGTGGTTTCAATGGCGCACAGGGAGTTCAAGGGTAAAAAAAAACATTTTAGAGAAGATCATCCTTAAAAACAGAAGAAAATTGGCAGATTTTCAACTGCAAATGTCATAAATAATAAATGGATGCACACAACATTTCTCGATTTCCATGCATAACTGATCCATTTATACTCATTTATTGTTCAATATTGGCTGACAGATTTCCAGGACTTCAAGGCATCCAAGGTATGAAGGGAGACAAAGGGCTCATTGGACCAAAAGGCGAAGCAGGTAATTTTCGAAGCACCTAGAAATGAACTCAAAAGAGATTAAATCTTGATTTAATTCCTCATTTTTGTATCATGTGTCAAACGAATTTATATTCGTAAATTCTATAAATGTCTTCTTCTCCTCCACAAAATAGGACCACAAGGAAAAGTTGGACTACCAGGTGAACGAGGCCCACAGGGGTTGATTGGCTTAACTGGGCCGAAGGGTCACAAGGGAGAAATAGGTAATTGATTTTCAAAATCCAAGAAATGTTAAAATGAAATAAAAACAAAGTGTTTTTAAAAATATGAAGGAATGCGTGGCGAAATTGGAATGGTTGGACCAGTTGGAAGAAAAGGAGAAATCGGACCAGCAGTGAGTTTCATTTTCTTTAAACTGTGGTTGAAACTTGAAAATTTTGGTTGCGACTGTGTATTCTCAATAAAAAAAAATCCCAATTTCAGGGGCCACTTGGACCTCAAGGAATACAAGGAGAAATTGGGCTACCAGGTAACGTTTACTGAGCATTTTTCTCTCGAAAACATCCAAACAGTTTATGGATGTCATTCAATAAAGATAAAGCTAATGATTAAGCTTTTTCTTCATTTTTGAATATTTTTTTCTTCGAATGCAGGGCCAAAAGGTGTTGCGGGTGATACTGGTCGCCCTGGGCCCATGGGACCTCAAGGCATGTCGGGTAAGTTAATTGTTATTAATCAAAGACGTTCGTGAAACAGATTTTTCAATCACAAACAAAGTTATAGCAAATTGAATGTAATGTAAAAATTTTTGCTTCCATCGAATGGAATGGAATTATTCATGAATTGTTCCAATCTAAATAATAGCGAAATTAATGAATTTCAATAAATTTTTCGTCGAAATAGGTGTCGATGGCCAAAAGGGAGAAGCTGGAAATCAAGGGGCTACCGGAATGCAGGGTCCTACCGGGCCAAGAGGATTGAATGGTAAAATGACGACAAATGAATGAATTTTAAAGCCCAAATCTTTGCCAAGTTTGCTGACATGCATTTCTCAATTTCTATCAAGGTGAACGTGGTTTACCCGGACTTCCAGGAAGCCCAGGCCAACCAGGAATGCGTGAGTAACGTTTAGTATATGCAACATCAAAATAAGCATTAAATTCGACCGTAAAATGTGAGCAATACAGATTGAATTCACTCTTTATCTCTGATTTCAGGCGGAATGCGTGGTTTACAGGGTGAAGTTGGCGCTATGGGACAGAAGGGCAATGACGGTCAACAGGGAGCACCAGGCAATCAGGTATGAAACCAAATGATGAATGAAAACAATTTTCCCATGCTTGGCTGGAACACATCGGTTGAAATAATTAATATTATTCTCTTTTTGAATAGGGACCACCCGGGATTCAAGGCCCAATCGGTGAACCTGGTCCAGAGGGGCCAATCGGTAAGTTGAGATCCAACAAACGGAATAATATTTGTTGCAAAATAGCACAAAATTATCCAGCATCTATTCAAAGAATCAATGGATTTCAATTTAATTCTGCTTTTTATTTGTAGGCAAAACTGGTATCCAAGGCCGAGCTGGTGAAAAGGGAATTCAAGGTTTAATTGGCAATCAAGGTAAGTTTCAATTAAAATAATTCTCGTGAGGAATGCACTTTGATGTTACATATTTGCACCTTACTAACGAAAACTATTTGTTTACAGGTCCACCTGGTCCGCCGGGTTTACAGGTGAGCTTAATAAATATGATATTTATCATTTTCGTTGAATATTGTCCTCAGAAGAATGGTTAAATGTTTATTTTCCGTTCAAAAATTCAAACTAACATCTTTCTTATTTTGTAGGGACCGCCCGGCTTAGTAGGAATGACTGGTCAACAGGGCGAACGTGGTGAAAGAGGGATGAAAGGTAATTTACTTTCGAATATTTAGCACTCGTTTATGAGTCATGGCACTCAAGCTGATTCGTTTGTGATTAGGTGAAACTGGTGCGATAGGAATGCGTGGTAAAGTTGGTGCTACTGGCGCCAGTGGAGAAAAGGGTAAGTTGTAATTTATCAAGTGACCACCGAAAAATCGTGCTTGCACAATTGATCCAGAAGATCGTTTCATTCATTTCGATTACTTTCATTTTTCGATTAAGGTGAACGCGGGGAAATTGGTTTGGAGGGAATGAAAGGCCACAGAGGCCTACCAGGATTACCAGGTATAGGATAAAAATCAGTATATTAAAAAATATATATATATTTCGCTCGTTAGTGGGATTAATCAGGCTATATCGAATATAATAGTCAAAACATTCGCTCATTTTGATGCAGCAATATTTAAGTAATTGTTGGACATATTTGTTTTCGAAATAAAATGAATTGAATTTGTCTTTGAAGCGATTCGAAGTATGAGTAGTTTCGTTTGAATTTCACTCATTCAAAAAAAAACCAAACACATTTCGTACACTTAAAATGAACTGAAAAATATCGTAATAATTATAGGTGCTAATGGAGAACACGGTGAAAAGGGTGAAAGAGGATCCAATGGAAACGATGGTGCGACTGGACGCCCCGGTGAACAAGGTACGTGACCAAATTGCGAAAAAGGTCTGACTACAACTATTTCTTCAATTTTCGCTCTTTTAAATTCAAGGTCCTCGTGGTTTGCCTGGATTTCCTGGACCTCAAGGGCTGGTTGGCCCTGCCGGTAAGTTTTTTTTAAATAATTTTTTGGCGTTCTCCAGAAATCAACATCCAATCAATGGAAACTTTAACTCATTTTTACAGGACCTCGAGGACCATCATGTGCTGACGGAAAACCCGGTTTTCCTGGACCACAAGGTAATGATATCAAGTATATATTTTATAGTCCAAAATCATCATTATAAAGCGATCTAATAAAGTAATGATTTTTCACGAAAATAGGTTTACAAGGTCCACCAGGTTCTCCAGGCGAGGCTCAAGGCTATGATGCCGCGACACTGGCCGCTCTATTAGGTCATACATCATCAATAAACAACCAAAAAGGACCGAGCAATGTACAAGATGACGGACCAATCAATCGCATTTTCGGCGATCACAGTTTTACCGCGGAAGAACAACGAAATATTGTTAAAAAAGCATACGAACAATTGAAAAAGACCTACGAACGGCTTCATAAACCAACCGGTACTAAAGATTCGCCAGCACGTACATGTAACGAATTATCAAAATCAAAACCAGAGCTTGGTTCCGGCGAATATTGGATTGATCCAAATGGTGATGATAAAAATGATGCCATTCTTGTGCATTGTGATATGCCGAAGAAGGCGACTTGCGTTAAATCTCAACCACAACGTAGTGCAAATATTCAATATGTGGGCGATGAAAAGGGAATTTGGCTTAGTGATGTCCATAATGGCATGAAAATTACATATAAAACCGATAGCAGTCAATTAACACATTTACAAATGCTTTCGACACATGCTACACAAAATGTCACCTATCATTGCAAACAATCGGTTGCATATTTTGATGCTGAAACAAATAATTATAGAAACTCATTGAAATTATTAGCCTGGAATGATGCTGAGCTAACGGCCAAAAATTCATTACATCTTCGCTATGAAGTTCGCGAAGATGGATGCAAAGTAAGCTCAATTCCCATTTTGAAAAATTTTATTGTGATTTTTCTCAATCAAA
>GL501485.1:105156-150599 GCA_000149185.1 Mayetiola destructor | reverse complement strand
TATACTGGATGGCCAAGAAATACACACGCCGTTCGACGTGACCATTAGCGTGCTTCACTGTGTGAACAACAGCTGTGTGCGCACATATAAACGTGAAAGAATTTAACCTAATGTGGTTATGCCTTAATTTAAAACAAATAGAATAAGCAGTTTTTTCTTCTATTTTGGTTGATAGAAATAACGAATAATAATCCATTGGATGGATGTTTGATAACCATTTTGATATCTTATCAATAATATTCAGATAAATCAAGAGGGGTTTAATCGATTTTTTCCTCTTTTACCAGATTGGTAGAAATTTCCGTTCCGGCAGCAACTAAAGCCACATATTCACACGTAATTGCGATTGCATGTTTTCTGAATGTTGCAAACGACACCGAAACAGGTTTGTAGATTCCTAACGGAATCGCATTGACGCGCTTTCTCGCGTAATTTTTTAAAATTTGGTCATGGCTTGAACATACTTTTACCTTGCAAGTAAGGAGAATAATTGAAATATCGGATTATTCTTCTATTTTCATTACATCGATTTTTTCGCAGTTTGACACCACCTGAAGAATAGTATCTGCTCTGCAAAAAAATTCACAATAGAAAATCCAAATTCATTTGACTTTTCGTTCACTTTTATTGTTTTTCCTATTAATTTGTTCTACATTTTACAATTTTTGTTGTTGCTTATTGTGTTTTTCCTTTTTATCGTTTCTTTATAGCTTTCCTGGTGTTTCAAATACAAATAATCCGGCTGTGAGCCGGAAAAATCAGAAGGAAATCCAACAAAAAAGAAAGGGGGAAAAACTTTGGCATGAAGTTTCTTTTTTTTTTTTTTTCATTTGTTTGTTACCATTTATGGTAGTTCATAATTGTAATATTTCATAAATAAATAATGGAAAAAAAATCCAAGCATGTAAATTTCTTCCGTCGTCACTAATAAATTTGTTTTGCTGTTGTTTGTGTTTTGTTGATTGGCTGCAGAAATTAGCCACAGAAAAATGCGTGAATTTTGTCCTCGTATTTGTTTATTTCAACAGAAATTTAATAATATGCATATTTATCCACAGCATTTATTCAATTTAAGAGCGGTTGTCCAATGTTTCAAATGAATGCCCGAAAAAATCCGAAAGCAAAACTATGAAGAGTGCCCAAAATTCAGTTCGTTGTACCTCAGATGCGTTATCCGCACTTTTATCCAAATAAATGACTCAAATCCGATACTGAAAGGCTCTTTGAACATATGTTCTCCCATTGTCCATTTTTAACATCTTAAATTTTAAACGTTTTTCACAAATGGATTCGGATTTGATCCATTCGATCAAATTTCAAATACTTTTGTTTGATCCAAAACCTGGATCAATCGATCCCTGACACCCTTCATGCGAACATCGATCAATAAACAACAACAGACAACCTGGGTTTTAATGTGAACCATACCAACACTACATTTAAATGATATCGACAATTGTCATACTAAAATATATATATATTTCATTTTTTCCTTTCTCCTTCACAATTACAGACAATTTCTAATTTTTCTATTCCACAGAATTTAGGATACACAATCAAATAGCAACCGGGCGGCTCAAAAGGGCTTTTATGCCGTTAATTTTCTATGAGCAACGTTATTATGTTAGTGGTTTTTTTTCTTTCGAATAATTGTTATAATCAAAACGTATGTGCCTTGTTTCACGGGAAAGAAGTCCTTTTGATCCGTCGCAATTGTTTCTTATAATAATTATTAATATGTTTTTTTTTCATGATTTTTCTTTCTTTTCTTTTTTTTGTTTTGTTTTGTTTTACTTGTTTCAGGCAAACATATAACTTCTACTTAAGTCCATATTACATATTTTGTTGTTTTATAAATTTTTTGCATCATCAAATTTTGGTTGTGTTTTTTTTTAAATAATATTTTTTTTAATGTTTCTTTTTTTTCAATTCTCCACTTGTATTTCATCAAAAGTTTTCATTGTATGGTTAATAATTCGAGCGATATCAATAAGTAATAATATATATTTATATGTATAGTTTGCGAATGGCATGATACGAATCTCGAGTTTGATGTTTAGTTTTATTTTGTTATTTTGACACAAGGAATAATGTTCCACTGTGTATAATAATTCATATTTCAATCAACAAATGTTTTGCATGACATGTTTTTCACTGATCATTGATCATCATTTTATGATATATAACAATTGCTCCTGTTCTTTGTTTGTTGTATGACATCACATTCTCCTTCGATTGGTAGAAAAGACAAAAATAAAAATAAGAAGAAAATTTCCTCATAATATATATTATTTCATTCACACAAATGCCCAGCATTCAAGCGTTTTCACTACAAAATCTTCTTGGGGCGCTAATGGTTCATTTGCATATGTGCTGCATCGTTGCGATCGTCCAAAATTCAAATCACCATCCAGCCAAAGTCCAAATCTTCCACTGTAATTTTAAAATTAAAAATTTAGATAAAAATAATAATATAAAAAAATCTAAGCTTCACAACTTACTCGCCGGCACCAATAGACAAACTTTCCGGATTTCCTTTAATGAAAAATAAATTCTCGCCCGTCCAATGGAATACTTTAAAATTTGGATTGAATTTGAACAGCAATGATTCGCCGGTACCATAAAATAATTCCGATACATGAAGTGAACAGGATGTTAGTGCACCAAATACCTGTTATAAATGAAAGATTCAATTAGATTAATTGTCGCAAATGAAAATAAAATCCAAAAGCAACAATTTGGAATAAGTTTGATATGTTTTTACATTGTTATCGGTGTCTTGGATGACAATCAAAATGGGACTTTCGATCCGTTGAAGTTTTCTGTAGAGGGAATTCAATGAAAATCCATTTTGAGATGTACTGAATACTAATGACCATGAATAACCCTCGGCTCTGGCTGGCAAATGTCCACACAATTTTTCTCTGTTCAAAATTCCACGAAAAAAAAAAAATAAATGGAAAATTGCATTGAATCGAAATTGGCCGGGTAATGGATGAGTTAAGAGGTTAATTATTCGTGAATTTACCTGTGCTCTTCGGTCAATATTTCTGTGGTGCCAATTAGGTCTGGTAATGGAAAATCTTGATCAAATGAACCAGCCGCAAATAATGATGCCTTTCGATAATCATCTGTGCTCATAGATAGTACCTGAATGACATCAAATTCAATAATAAATGCATATTTTTTCAAAATATTTTTCAAATGAAAAAAAAGAGAACATAAATCGGAACAACAACAAATATTCGATCAACTACATCAATAATCTATCGCTATTGTTAATGATGTTACAGTTAATGATTTATCTTCAAAATGCAATATGAAAAACTGGGTGTTAATTCGCTATTGTGATTGCCATTATTTTAAAAATAATGATACAATATCAAGCAATGAGATGAAATGATCGATGATCGTGTGTATTTAACGCCCGCAAACTAATTTCTAATTTCCAAAAGTATTGGATAGAGCTCTATTACCGTTTCCAAATCAAATTTTTTTTTCACATTAATACTATTATCACTGGAAGTATCAACCGATTGAAGTGCCAACGATGATGATCGATATTTTCTTCGCACATATGGCAGAATTTTTGGACGATAATAATTATAAATTTGTAAGCCCCATCGTCGCCCCGAAATGTATGTAACTATCATACCAACAACAGCAACGAAAAACCACATTTTCTTTTCTTTTCTTTTCCACTTTAAAGATTTGAATTCAAATACATTTGTTAGGTGATTTTATCACTAGCATTCTTCTCGTTCGAAGCCGGAATAGCCGCGATAAAGTTCGTAAACAAATTTTTTTTTTAAACCTACAAACAAATGTGTAAGAGCGTATCGGATGTTTCCGATGCGTACATGTATAATGTATATCAATGTAAAAGATAGAACAAATGCCGTATTACAAACACATCACACAAAGTCACATGAGCAAAACGTTTTGCCGTATCGCAACCAAATGGTCGAAATAGAATGGGCTTTACGTCACAACTATACAGTAATATTATTTAATTTATATTTGAAATTCTTTGTGTGTCGATGAAACAATGACATTTGATTTTTTATTTTGTTCTATTATTTCGGAAATGTTTCAATGCAGAACGAATACACATTTGTTATTCAACTAATAATCAAATTTCATTTCAATTGTTGCCCTGGAATCATTCATGTCTGATACACAGTGTTATTCAACTTTCACAATTCCGATTTACACACATGATATTATGTATTGGTTTTGCTTATTGGAAGCTCTCCACATTTAATGATTTTATTTTAGGAACAAAAACGAACAAACTTCGTGGGTCCATTTAAAACAGCAAAAATTTGCATTGTTCCCAGAAAACTAAATTGAAATTCCTATTTTGGTATCGCAAAAAAGTGAAGAATGTGACATTTCACAGAACGTATAATATTATGACTGACGCAAACGCAGCATATTCTCTTTGCCCATGGTAACGTATTACACACTCTATCTTTCTCCCTTCCACTATTTGGTTGGTGACGATGCGCGACACCATCACGTATTAAGCGTCCGAAAGATATGTCTGCATGTGAATGCGAATGTGGATTTTTATTATTATTGTTAGCGAGCCGAAACCGTTGCGGTAGCAACGTTTACGATATATCGTATCGAATTCAATAATTCAAAATTTATATCGGTCGTGAAGAGCGATTTCAAAGAATAAATGATTTTAATTATGATCATTGCATTTAATTATAATTTCATTTATTAGCCACCTTCAAATTGAAAACTTCTTTTCCAGCATCTTTGTATGGTGCGAGAAACGAGACGCATTACAGGAAGTTTCATCTTTTCGATTAATCTCAATTGAATTGTTAAGAATAAAAGATGTTTTTGTCGATTGTGCAATGTTTTTTTTTTCATCGAACGTTTATTCAGACTCATTTATTTGTTCGAAAAGTAAACATTGTGGAAATGTCGCATTATTTAATGTCTCAAACCAGGTGAATAAATATGCGAAATTATCTCTTGATTTTTCTTCGTCTTTAGAAAATTCACATGCTCAAAAGATACAATATAAACATATATTTTTCATGATTTTGATGCGATAACATTCTGAATATTTTCAGAATCCGGACAAATCATTTAACAAAAATTTCGATGCAAAAACATTTCCAATCGCAACGGGAGAAATATAAATTTGCATAATCGTTGCCATTGAAAGCAATCAAGTTGAAAAATTTAAATTGGGATTGTTTCAAGGAAATTTTTCACAATCACCCAAAATTAACTCAAATAACTTTAGCCATGAATCAAACACATATCAATCACATCTGTGATTCGAGGTGATCCATTTCTGGATTGATTTAGTTTCGTGTTTTTATATTTCACTTCGAAAGAGAATAAATGAACAACAATATTTGTTGGATATTTGTTGGACGCTTTGAATATTCTAAATTGTATGCAATGATGACAATTTTCGTCGTCCATTTCGTTTTCAATTCATTTGGAAGAAAAAAGGAGACTATAATAAAAATGAACATCAACCATTGAAACAAAGTGAATTAATTTTTGTAAATCAATTGCCGAACAACGCGCAACAATAAATGTCTATTGCATTTTGCTTTTGCTTCTGTGTCAGTTTAGTTTAATTGAAATTGATTGATAAACAAAAAAACAATTCACAAGCTTTCGGTAAACATTTCACAAAAATTCATTTTCTTTTTTCGTTTTATTCGGCTCGTTTTCGGGGTAATAAATTCAATTGAGATTCATTTCATTCTTGAAAATGTTCAAGACGCTTTAAAATCACACAAAAATAGAACACACATTCATATTCTCATTCAATTCGTATCCGAAACATTTTCGATTACAATTTGATACAGCAACAGTTTTAAAATTGTTAAATTTTGTGAAATTTTTTTTCTTTTTCTGCTTTCATTCGCCGTTTTGTTTAATGAATCACTCTGTGTTTTGTCTTATTATTTCGAGCAATTTTCCGATGATGTGGCGTCAGTCGATTTTTCATGAATATTCTTGTTGTGGTCGGGACAAGCGGCCAAAAATATAATGCAAGACATTGTCAGTTGTCGGTGTGCTCGTGTGTCCTATCATATTGAAACTATTTTTGAATCGAGCCACATATAAAACACTTGCAGCACTTCCGATGACTCAGTTTATTTATGAAATGACTACATCGTGACTGTTCAGAAATCTCACAAATCTGATGAGCTCAAATGTGATATGTATTTTTTTTTTTTTTTGAAAAACTAGGTTTGGATTTTGAAATCGTTTCACTCTTGTATCTTGCTAAAAAGATTGTGTGAGCTGACATTGGAAGACTCACCTTCGTCTTTAGATATTTAGCAACTCGAGCCGCTCTCGACGGTTTCGAAGTCGAAGTTTTTTTAATCGCAGACATTTCACTTTATCACAAGAAGAAACAAAAAAATAAAATCTTCTCTATTTTTTTTCTTTTCGTTTTTACGCACCGAATTTCGAAAGGAACTTTCGAATGCAAATCCGCTTATTAACCCTTGAATATGGTGAAAGATATATATTGTTGAAACGTGCCAAAATTCTATTCTTGAAACGTTCTGCCTGATTGTTTTTTTTTTTGTGATTCAAATAATTGTCTATCTGTCACTCGATCGTAAATAACACAATAACGAAAAATCGTTTTCTTTTCATGAATTCACATTTTGCCGTCAATTTTGAGCTCGTGAACATAATTTTTTTTTCGTATGTATCGATTGGTGTTCGCAAATAGAATCGAAAAAAAAACTTTTGGGCAATTTTCTTTTGGACGATTTAAATCAATCAATGGCAACTGAGTAACAAATTTCTTTTTACAAATGTATCGAAATAATCGCTTCGTAATGCCTACGAATCTGTCGAGGAACACCAATCGCACTCGATCACTACACATTCAAAACTGAGACTGACAAAAGCCATCGTGCACGAAATTCGTCCGAACGAAAGCGAAATATACATATATTCAAGTATTTTGTGAAATATAAAATTTAGCGCGTCAATCGCGACGTCAACATCATCGCAACAACGATAAAAATAAACAACAAATGAAGCGAAATATTAAAATGATTACGTGAATATAAACAATGCTCAGTGGTCGATTTGTTGAATGTGAATGAAACAAAACATACGAGAGTGATCAAATGAAAATAGTAATTTTTGCGCAGATATTTCTCAGTTTTCACAATAGCATCGTTACAGATCAGTGGTCAACGTGCAACGTAATAATTTTTTGATCTCTTTTTATCTTCGTTTATCACCACTCTGCATTTCATAGCCACTGTTTCAAAGCACAAAACTTCAACTAAATATTGTCGAAATTAATTGGATGTGACACACGGCCCAGACCATCATTCCTTTTTGGACATTAACAATTAAATGATGTGATTTTGTTGTTATTTGTTCATTTTATTTGAATGCAATCATTTCGTGTGTTTGTTGAAATTAAATTCACAAAGAAAATGATGCGCTCAATGAATTCGCTAATTCATTTGCTAACTGGAACCCTATTTTATGAGTTGAATGATGGTGAATGTTACATGTATATTGAAATAATTACGGTTCCATCAATCAAATGATAACTAATAAGGATTTTGACATTTCAATGAATCAATGTGATGTGAAATTTGCCAAAAATTGATAATAATAATTAAAGTCAAAACGACCAGGAATATCTTCTTCTTTATACTTTTTTTTTCATGATTAGTCACATTCCAAAATGATAAGGGACGTCAATTGAGCATTTCTTAAATAAGATTTTTACGATAATTAAACGATTATCAGCCAGATGAAATGATGAAAACGACTATCAATCAAGCACATAATAGTTATGAGTGAAAAGATGAATATGGAAAATCAAAGGAAAAAATCCAACAAAAAGCTAAACTTAAAGGAATGCCACCGTCGCATCTTCACAGATACAATTATTATTGACAAAATTTTTTTTTTCCAAATGAATAAATTCGAAACTCGTTGATTGAGATTCGAATCCAGAATACACATACACATAACACACAATTAAAAGTTTTAATCAAATTAAAGGAAAAGCTATTGCACTCGTATTGTGATATTTTTGGCTAACAAATTTAAATATAAACAACGGATTGGTGCTGGGCTACTTGAAAATTTTCAAAATCTGAACAATGTTCTTGATTTATCGTTAAAACAATATAAGGTGCAGATCGGATTCCAAAAAAAAGGACGGAATCCATTTCATTCAAAGTGGTGGTGGGTGGAACGAGTGAAATACACAACTTAATAGTTATTTTTTTTTTTTTTGTGAACATTTCACACAATTATATTATAACATATAAGACCAACAAATGTGTAATAATTGATTGGTAGAAAAATCCTAACCTCACAGCCTTCCAAGTCGTTTGATCCAGTTTGACTTTTAATGAATTGGTACGTATGACAAGTTTTTTGGTAGGTTTTTACGAATGGTGCCTTGAGCAGCTGTTTGTGTGCGCACACACATCAACAATTTTTCAAATTTTTCGAATAAAATGAAGAAAAAAAATTGTCAAAAATTTATTTAAAATTTTTCTTGGGGTGTTTGAATTATTGTGGTGTGTGTTGATTAAAGACAAATTTATAGAAATAAAAAAAAAAACCATTAGATCTCAAATGAGAGCCGATGATATGTTTTTCTAATCGATGAGGATTTTGGTGCGATTGAAATTGATTTTGTTGGTTTGTGTGAAACATTCAAAATTTGAATAGTTTTGAAATGTTTTCAGTTTTGATTTGTATGCGAAATAAATAAATAAAAAAAAACAGAGACTGTTTGGGACTGACTGAGGACGTTCAAGACAAATAAAATGGTATAATTTTGTTGTGAGATTGTGTTTGAATTGTGAGTTTTGTGTATGAGTTTCATTTTTCTATTTCTTTTTTTTTCTTTGTATTTTGAATTGCGTTTTTTTTTTTTTGCAATATCCATCGGCCCTGATATTTTAATAGTAATTTTATGTATTGTAACGATATTAAATTGGTTAAATTCATGCAGTTTTTGAAATTGAAAAAAAATATATTAAAAGAGTTCGGTTTGGTTATGTATTTGATTATTATTGGAATGGAAAATAAACAGAAGAAATGATCGTACCTCCCATGATTCCTTTGTTAATTCGCTTATATCTTCACCATCGCTCGTCATTTGGCCGTCCTGAAAGTGATTCGATAAATATATTTCAATGTAATTTTTTTTTTTAAATGATTGTTTTTTTCCTACCTTATTTTTTCCACATTTCATCCAATCGGTATCATTTTGAATCAATTCAAAGCCACGCTCTGTAATTCGCTGTTCGTCTAATTCACCATATAAATGTGGTACCCAGGTGTTTAGGAATCGATACAATTCATCGGTACGATTTTTCGGTACACTGAACCAAAATTCTGGTCTTAATTTATTTTTACCGTATGACATCACATAGCTGGGCAATGACATTGATTTTCCAATTGGTTTGCCCATGCGTAAACGTAAATATAATGGTGGATCTTGACATGCACGGGCTGGTCGCGGTATCAATTCTATGGTTAAACGAATAAAGTTAATTTGATTAGCGAAACAAAAAAAAATCATCTTTTTCACAATTTGAGCCACAATACTTACTATCAAAGCTAACAAATAATTCGGGCATATCATCGATCGATACCATTGAACGATAATCGAGTTTCGGTGGTGCAGCTTTCGTCGGTTTTGATTGGATTCCATCTGAGGAATTTGGTCGAATGAATGTTCCGATCGATGAACGTCTGGAATTTTTATTGGATTTTTTTTTTTACCGAAAATAAAACAAAAAATTATATTATTATAATAATTAAAATATTTATAAAATTGTGTAAAGTTAACATATTGACTAAACAAATATAAAATGAATTGTCCAGAATCGGATTAATGTTTGCGCATGCCATTCAACAAATGATATGGACGACATGTCAATAAAATTGAACAAACTGCAACTACTTTCTAAATTTAAAATTAATTAATTAAAAAGAAAAAAAAAACGATAATTCATGGTTCATGAGCGATCCGATCCATTCAACATATTGTAGCAAGATTTTCCACTGATTTCATGAATGTTCATGGACAAAATAAAAGGAAATAATAATGACAAAAATCTCATTCATTGAAATTGTATGCTGAAATGGTTGAATTGCAATGGATTGAAGGGTAAAAACTTGAACATCCTTTCGTAATATACACAAAATTTCGGTGCTGCAATAAGTCCGAACAGTTAGCAAACGTTGTCGATGTATCATGTGTGTGCATAATAAATTTCCATGAAGAAAAAAATCACATTTCTGACGTTTCACAATTATTGGAAATTCTCTCAAATACAAAAACAAAAGCAAAAAAAAAAACAAAGAAGAAAAAATGTCCTAAACAACATCAACACAAAACAAACAAAAAAAGGAAATGATGAGAACATCGGTTTTTTGTTTGAGGGAAGATCATATTCTTACCCGTACGTTGATTGACTAGCGGCACTGCCAAAATGTGCATTGGCACCACCACCATGACCATGACCATCATGAATATTTGGTGTTAATGAAGGTATTGGCGATCCGCCAGACTCTTCAGATGGAGTTTTCGATAAGAACAAATTTCCACCGAATTCAGAGACGAGTGTTATTGGAGAGCTTCAACATTCACAACACAATTCAGCCCAGATTCATAAGTTTTGGCGAATATTTTTAATTTTTTTTTAATGTTTTCCATTAATTTTCATTGTTAAATATTTGGAGAAAGAAATATATGTATTTGTTTTGCGTTTCAAACATAAACATAAATATTATTATTGATAAGGTCAGTAAATATTCATTTGGTAGGCATTCGGCAAGAGTAATAAAAATAGAAAAAAAGAAAATTCGAATGGTTAAAAGATGCGATTTAGAAGAAATATGAGCAATAAATGTGTCTAGTGGAGAGTTGAAGGTGTTGCGGTGAATGTGATCGTGTTCAGTTCGTTCGGGTGAAAATGTTTTGAATTGGAAAATTGGTTTTTGGCATGCTTTGTATGGTTTTGTGAATATTTTGTTTATATAAAATATATAGAAAAAATTCGTAAAAAGATTTGATAAAAATATGTTGCGAAGCACTGTGTTCAGTGGATGAAAGAAATCATTTTTTTTTGGGTTTAAAAAAAATTATAGTAATTATTTTATAGTTAATATAAAAATCCCGTTTCCCAGGTGAAAAGAAGAAGAAGTGAAACGCTATAGTTTGAAGATACCAAATCATTTAAAATTGAAAATGAATTCTTACCTAGAGAATACTTTTGAAAAAACACTTTGATTTGAGTCGCCGGTATTTGGTGCTGATTCGGTGCTATCGATGCCACTTTTAACATCACCCGTTAAACCTTCAATCAATCCGGTCAGCGGATAAGATAAACGTTTGAGCATTTTATTTTTTTTATCGCCCGTTTTGTCACTGCTGGTGCTGTGCAATTGATGTCCTTCACTGCTATCATCAACGCTAAAGCTGACACTTGATGCCTTTTTTCTGCCAATAATGCCACCAACACCGGCCGAATCGGTGGACAATGATGAACTAGTTGCAGTCAATTGTGAACGTGATGGTGAATCTATGAAATCAGTTGGCGCAATCGTTATCGGTGGCACCCAATCTGATGAAAGAACAATATCAGCATCGCTGTAATTCTTTTTCGAATTTGTAACAACTGGTAAAATCGGATCTCGAATATCGATACCGGAATCATGGCAACTTTGTTTTATTAATTGAGGATCTATGTTGCTATTTTCAATACTGATCGATGCAATACTAGCTGCTATTTTGGCCACTCCATCGGCACTGGTCGGACCATCTGATGGCATTGAGGTTATCTTATCGGATGCTTCTTCGATGCTTTCATCTTCCATGGATTTGCTTGAAAAAAATTAATGTGAAATGTTTTTTGTTTCATTTCGCTTTCTGAATTGGTCAAGGAAAGAAGGATTATTTTTCTTTTTATAGTAATGTTATGTTACCTTTCTTTGCTTGGCACAGCCCAATGATGATCAAGAAGACTGCGGCGTCGCTCTTCTAATGTTCGCATTTCACGGAATTCTTTGCCCAATTGTGAATTATCATCGTTCATATTATCGTTAGTCTTATTTGTTTCTGTTTCTGTTTTAGTTTCAGTTTCAGTTGTATTTAACGTAATTGAATCTTTGGTATCGTCATCATTTGATTGATTTTCATCTACTTGGGATTTTTGTGAACTGATCGGTGTGACCAAATCACGATCAAATGCTTTTGGAAATGCATCACATTCACGTTCATTATTTGAACAGACACTGTCTTGATCATCACATCCTTCAACCGATCCAACTACAAGCTCCGGAAATGTTTCATCCTGAAAATGACAGCGACAGAATTTGTCCATATTAGCAAAAAAAAAACAACAAAACAAAGAATTCATTTGGATTTACCTTAATCAATAAAGAGTCTTTTCCCGGCGAATGAGATGCATCACTGCTATGTTGGGCCTGTGGCTTTGGATAGTATATTTCCACTTTTTCCATATTGCTATTGGCGATGACGAAAATAAACACACACAACAAATTATTGATGACATTTCGCATACGAAAAAATTAAACGCGTACTCAATGACTGCCAATTAATTATTATTTACTTACTTGGCTTCACCGCCACCAACACGCATGTGTGCAATATCATGAAAAATGGCAGCATTCACAACCAATTCCATTGGTGCAATAACACCATAACTTTCTGGACCATGTTCGATTACCAATGGATCGGATACATTTGGATCGAACATAACAGCATTTGGTGTTACAAGTAGTACACCGCCAACAACACCTTGGCCATCAGTTATGTGGCGCACATTTATTTTGAGAAAACGTTGAGTCACAACCGGATCGTCATCATTTTTATTGGCTGTTGTATTTGGGGATTCAATGCGACGAATGTGACCAGGCTTTGGAGAACCTGGACGCAAGCCATCCAACAATTCTGAAAACAAAATTCAATTCGATTCCATTAATTCAATTTTATAATTTGATGTTGCACAAGTTGCACACGAACACAATTGGAATTTTCTCTTTTTTTTTTTAATATTAAATGAAATTCGCATTCGTCACCAAGATTCTCAACAAAAGCAACGACAGCAATAAAACCAGATGATTTAAATCGCACAACAACAAAAAACATGGTTTGAATATCAAAATTGCACCAATATTTTGAATTCAAACGAAAAATTAAAAAACGAAATGGTGAACGATATCAATTAATGAGCACAACACAAATTGTGTGAATTGAATTTGATTCTTGGACTCAAGGTTCCTCAATTCAGTTCATTTATTACCTGACAAATATGATATCATTGTTCCAAATATTCAAAATGACGATAATTTATTATAACATTAAGAATTTTTTCGAAAAAAAAGAAAAGAAATTAAATTCACGAATAAGAATAACTAAATGAGAACCGTTGCGAATGTGTTGATTTGTCGAAAATTGCGAAGCTATTCGATCATTTATTGTTATTATTGCGAATGAGTTTGAGTCTGTTTTTCAGTTGCTTTGTCTTTTCTTCTTCGTCACTTTTTCTTCTTTTTTCTTTTTTTTCTTCTTCTTCTTATTTTTACTCTTCTTTTTCTTTCTTTTTTTATGAGAATGAAGATCACGTTATGAATGATTTCATTTCAATTGACGATGTCTTATCAGTTAATGGATTGAGCCAGCTACTAGTTCATTTAATCGCAAAAAGTTGTAATCTTTACTCAACCAAACAAATTAAAATAATGCACATTAAACAAAATTAATAATAATAATAAAAACTGAAAACGTAAACGGCAAAAGATCCTGTATGTTGTGTGTCACATGCGATCGCAATTCGCGAAATCTATTTTTGCGTTTACTTTTTTTTTTTTTTGTTGGGAAAAATATATAAAAATTTATGAAGCGATAAAGTTCACTGTTTACAATGCACTGTTTTCGTTACTGTTCGTCAAAATCGGTCAAAAAATCAGCATTTTATAACTTTTGGGGGTGGGTTTATTGCGTTTAAATTTATCCCGACCACTTTTATCGCAACAATGTAATGAAATAAAATTTTATGATTGCATCAGAATCCCCATTCCTTTTCGGCTATTCAATAAAATGAAACTTATTAAAATCATCAACTAACAACAAAAGAAAAAAAGCCCACAACAATAACATCAAAAAAAAAAAAATGATAAAAATGCCGAATAGATTTTCTATTTAATTTTGTTTGAATAAAACTTCGTTGTTATTATGCCACGTTTTGTCTAGAATTGAATGTTGAATACCCGTCGCCCGTCGGGCTGTACCCACTAATAGTAGCACATCGATAACACTTTGAAAATTTTCGATGATTAGTGAACACTTATTATTTACGGCGATCACTGTATTTGGCAAAGTTTGCAACTGAATAAATAGTACGATTTGCAAAGAGATAACGAATAAAAGCTATTCGAACAAATGGTTGGAGAGAAAAATCGAATAACCACGTCTATGGTGTGTGTGTGTGTGTAAATTGACGGATGTTCTGAGATCATATGCTTTTAAAATTGGTACACACACACGCATGAAACGCAAAACATTCTGAATAATCGTTCTTTATTCAATTGCGTTAGCAAACACATTTAAACGCCACATACAATACAAACAACTCGTAAAAGCCAACAGTAACAATAACAACAGCGAACAATTGTTAGTGTAAAACAAAATGTTTATATTTGATATTTGTGGTGTGCCGTACACGAATGAAAACAACGACTTTTATTTTACGAAAAAAAAAAAAAAAATTAAAGAATTTTAATTTACATTAATTTATATTCATCTGA
Source organism: Mayetiola destructor (assembly GCA_000149185.1). NCBI lineage: Eukaryota > Metazoa > Arthropoda > Insecta > Diptera > Cecidomyiidae > Mayetiola > Mayetiola destructor. The sequence goes on along the minus strand of GL501485.1, from coordinate 135,767 downwards.
CAACAAAGGTGATTCGATTCACAGGTCAGTTGAATTTTCTAAATAAACATCCGAACTGTGCAAACACGTAATTGCTGTTCTTTTCTGAGTACTGGCGACTGGAGAAAATTTCCGATATTGTTAAATTGTTTGCAAAATTGAATCAATTATAATAGTATTTTATAAACTATGCGAATGGATAAAACAAGTTATTTCTCCCTTGAGCGAAATTGAAAATGCGAAAAAAAATAAATAAATAAATATAATTTACCCGAATTTTTGCAAAAAATCACCGGATACATGATAACTATTCTCTAGAATCGATAAAAAAAACTGGTTTGCATCGCTAAACTGGATTCAGGCAAAAATATCAAAATAAACATCCGATGGAATGTTGAAACATTCTGGGATGCCACACACACACACACACACAACACATACAAAAGATGCAACAACACCAACAATTACTAGTTTATTAATACAAGTCTCAATGGTTCCTAGGTTCAAAAGCAAAACAATGTTATTTTTTCTTTTTGCTTCACATCAATGGCCACTGGCGATGTAATTTTTGCACAAAACTCTCATTTAAGCTGACATGCGACACAATTTTTTTACTCCTTTCCAAATTGCTAATATTTTGTTGAATTCTGCAATTAATTCAAAATTCATGCTGCTTTACGATTGCAAATCTTGTGTTTTGTCTTGATTCGCATTGAATGCTTTCGCAATAAATTCTAATCGAATGTTTGACGTTTCGTTTGACATTATTCACACAGCTCACAGTACATTCAATGAAATAAATAGCTAAAGTATGAAGTTTTTGGTTGTTGTATTGTTCAGTACTTGAGTACCGATTGCATGGAGACGGTTTAGAATTTTTAGATTGTATCATTGAACCCAATTGATTCTTGATTCGCTTGATTTTTCTCGAAATTTCCAATTCAAAAAATGGCATAAAAAATATCTGAAAAAACGATCGAATGAGTCAATACCTCGTTCTTTTTCTTCTTGTTGAATTTCTTCAGTGGATGGCTTTCGGGCTCTTTCGGTTGGGCTAAATTTGGCCGGCTCATTGCTGGTATCACTGGAACCATCATTTATATTTTCACCGCTTGATGCAGTCTTATCCGGTACAAATAATTGTTGACCTGGATAAATGAATGAACTGTTCAATTTGTTAAGGCTGGTCAATTCGCCGGGTGTTGTATCGAAACGTGCTGCCAACGATGTCAATGTATCACGATTTCCAACCTAAAATTCATCCAAACATCATCACCAACAACAGCAAAAAAAAAAAAAAAAAAATGGAAAGAAAGAAAAAAAACAAAATCAGTTTAGCATCGCTTCGATTTTTGTGGATATTGAATATGAATAATGTGTTTACCGTGTATGTTGTTGTCGGAATCGCTGGTAATGACCCTTTTAATTTGTCTGCAATTATAATATTGTGAAAATCAAATATTTATAAATGAGATGAAACGAATGAGTGGCGAACACAGAGGTCAATAAGAAAACAAACCTTTCGAAAGACGTTCAACACTATCGAAACGACCTTCGACTGTTGATCGCAATGAATCTAAATTTGCGAATGGTGCCGCCAAACCATGATCAACACTACGTGACTTACTCCTGATGATTGAAAAATGGATTTGATTTGTTTTTTTGGAAGGAAAAAAAATTCGAAAATATCCATTAATTTTGGTTTTTATACATTTATCTCTCAAATAAGATTCAATATTCAAAATTATCCCATTTCATAAGTTCCACAAAATAAATTATAATTATGTTATCATTCGCTTTTGTACATTCTTAAGATTAGATATTGTTTGTTAAAATATGAATAAACTTCACACAAAAATTATGATACAGAAATATTATTTTTAAATGAGAGATTATTATGTTTATCATGGAACACTGAACATGATATACAAATGAACACATTGCATAATGACTACAATCGCTAATAAATGAATGTCGACCATTTCGCTTAACAATGATCAAAAAAAAAAAAGAACAGAAAAACAGAAAAATTTCGTCATTATTTACATATTTTCGTGAATAAGTACACGAAGCCCAGTCTTCAGATAGGTGTAATTCACACGCGAAAGGTTTCAATTGTATTCTTCCATCGTTGAATCGGAAACCAAAACAATGATAAAATAAGCACTCGATCACGTTGAAGAAAATAATTTCAATTTGAATCATTTTTTAAATAAAAAAAAAAACACAAAATTTGTATCCAATTTCATCAAGAATTTTCATATTTGACAGGCATTTATTATTTACTAATTTGGTGATTGACATCGTGCGAATGTATACACTTTTATACAATTTGCAGTACATATACGGAACACAGTGCCCACAGTCCACAGTGCACAGTACAATTAAAATAATTATTATGGTGTCAGCTACTTTCGAAATACACACACACACCATACATACCATCAAACCAATACCAAATACAGTTTTAAGGAAAGTAACAAAAAGTCAATTCAGTTTTTGTTTGTCACCTTGAAATGCACATATGCTGTTCGGTGCATCGAATGTCAGAACATTTCCACGTTTATGGAAAACGTGATCGTATTATAAGCGTTAATGCCAACTATAAATTGAGCTTTGTTTTGTTGTTGTTGCGAAATTGGAATTGTTTGTGATGGATTTTGGATATTGATGCAACAAAATTGATTCAAATTGATGATGGTATGGTGACTGAACTAATATTATTGACTACAAACAAGGTCTTGTCATTAATATTAATATTTGAAAAAAAAAAATGTGTTTGTCAAAATGAAGATTGAGTAGAAGGATATGTGAGCCAAAGTAGCGAACGGACTGAAAACGAAAAAGGCCAAATTGATTGAGACACAGAGCTCTTCAGTTAATTCAATCGATTATTATCATTATAATTAAATGGATTGCGACATTATCGCAATGGGGCGATGTTTTCATATCTTTGTCAATATTGAAATGCCAAAGTTTTAATCATTTCCTGAAAAAAAAAAACAAAACAAAACATGTTCACAACAATGAATGAAAGCGCCACACAACTAACAACTGGCTACCGACTGACTGGATACTGGATAGATAACAGAGAAAAAGAGAACTATATAACAATGTCTATGAGTAGGCAATAGAACAACAAATCCAACACCAAAACATCAACAATAACAATAACAAAATAACAGAGGAATATAAATTAAATCACATGTGAAGAGAAAACACAAGACACTAGCCACAGATAAAGATAAAAATAGTTTGAGAAATAGAAAGAAAGAGATGTGAAAACAGAAAAGGGCAGCATAATAATCGACATCGAAAACCAAATTAAACAAAAAAAAAAAAAAATGATAATGTTACCTGAACGGACGTGGAACCGCAAGGTTGTCAGAACTACGAGATAAAACTTCAATATCTTGTGTACTATTTCGTCGTGACCTAGAATTCATTTTATTTCAATCGCGTTTATGTGTGTGTGCGATGCATAATCAGATGTTCATATGTGTGTGGTTATAAACGTATGAGATTATTTGTTTGTTTTTTTTTTTCACCCAAAATCATCATTCATCATCGATCATCGTATGTCGATGTATGTAATTGCATTTTGAATGAATCCCATATTATTTATTTCATTTGATTTTGTATTAGGGTTTGTTTTTTTGTTTTGTCGCAGATCAGTTTTTTTGTTTTTGTTTTTGTTTTCATAGCGCCAAATGTTCCAACAAAATGATGTTATTATGAATGTTTTTGGATTTACCAAATACAACAGGCAATCGAAATTGTATTTGAAAAATTTCATATGATTTTATTTATAACAATTACGATTACGGTACAGATGGCGGATATGATGTGTTTGTTGTACAGCCGAGCACAAAATGGTTTTGTTTTTAATTTTCCGTTCAATGTGCAAAATTTTTTTTTTTTGGGATTTTTTTTTTTTTTGTATGTGTTTTTTCAGCATATCAAAACAAAAGTGGTTACCAACGAAAATGCGAAACATGCAATTAAAAAAATAAAAAAAACAAAAATTAAAAAAAAAATAAATATTTTAAAAAATTTAATGAATAACAAATAAAATAAATAAAAATTTAATGATGAGTATAGTATTATGTTTAACTTTGATTGGTCAAGCACAAGCAAATAAAATTAGAAGGAGAAAAATAACTGCAAACAAAAATAAAATAAAACTAACGCAGTGCAAAGTCTTGCAACGAACCGCCGGTATTGAGGCATTTGAGATTTGGAATTGGGAATCGAGTTCAAGCTTATTTCATTAAAAATTTTAGCATTCGATTCAATATTTGTCATTTGCACATATACTGTGATCATCAAATGAACAATGATAAAAACGTTCCGTTTTGCCAACACAAATGGAAAATTCACACGTTAAATCGAGAGCTGGAGCGATGGAGATAGGGGGGGGGGGGGGGAGATTCAACGAAACAATATAACTGAATCCATCAATTACGGTATCATAATTCACATAATATGTAATAATAATAATTTTCTCTTCCATTTTTAAACAGTTCTCCATTGAATTCAATGAATTGAAATTTGATTTCAACAGTTTGTTTGTTTGTTTATTTGTTTTGCTGGTTTTCAGTTTAGTTTGCATTTTTGGTTGAATTCTTCGTTTTCTTTATTCGCTGGAATGTTGAATTTGATGCCGGAATTTATTGGTATAGCAGGCCATATCCAACATCGAATCAAGTCTGCCTTTATTATTATTTTGTAATCGATTTTAAAAATCTCTTCTTTTTTTTTCATTCGGAAAAAGCGGCGTGTTTTCGTCGATAAACCATTAAAAAAATTTATTTCCAATATCAAAATTAAATCTTTCTTTCTGTTCCTTCAAAACGATGAATAAACCATTTGGCACTTCAAGAAAAAAAAAAAGTTCATTGAAATCAAAGCTTGGATTTCGATGAAAAAAAAACCTGCAATGGTCAGCTTTCGATTCATTTACACTGCGCATTTAACTTTTACAAATAATAATAAACGAATCAACAGAGTTCGCAGTTTTTGGGATTCAAATGAAAAATATTGCGATTCTGTTTCAAATTTCCCTTTTTTCTTTAGTTTTGCTTAATATTCCGCATTCCATTGAATGTTTTTGCACAAACAATATGGTAAAATTGCATGTTTTCTTGCAGAGGACAACGATCTGTTTGGATCGCCCATTGTCAATAATATACAATAAAAGTGTTGAAATTCAAAACGGACAACAATTCGTAGTAATGTAATGTACTTATTTCCCATCAACATCTTCTTCTTCTTGTTGTCACATGTTTCAAAACTTCTTTATTGCATTCCAACTGAATGCCACTTGGTGTAATCAAATTTCAGTTCAATTTACAGAAATGCAGAAACAAGACAATAAATTTACATTTCAATTGCATTCGTAATATAATTGTAAAATGAGCATACAACAGTGGAATGGAAGCGGACCGGGATGTAGCTGGATTAAGCCATCATATGCAGGGCAATAACATACAACATGATAATGTTATCTGTTTTTATTTTCTGTCTTGATGTGTGACAAGAAATGATTTTCGCATTGAATTATCCATTTAAATTGAAAAAAAAAACCTTTATCATTGACAACATGAGATCGACATGGTGCCTCGATTCAATTCGAAGCATAAACGGAAGTCCTTGAGATATTTCCAAAGAAATGGAGAGCAAAAAAAAAATGTTCAACGGTTCAACATTCAATATTGTATTCAACTTCACAATAAAATGTAGATTGCATTCGCCATCAAGGCAGACATCATCATGCTGCATGCAATCAAATTCAACATTTATTTAATGTGTGTTCGTCAGAATTCATGGACATTTTCACAGAAAGACAGAATCGAATCGAACGGATGGCCGAATCATGTTTGACGATTGATGAGTGACATTTGTAATTAAATTCAGCCGAAATCGTACGATTTATAAATTGAAAAATCAATTTTTTTTTTCATATTTGTGTTTGGATCCAAAATCCAAGCGCCATACACATAACGATGAACACTGTCCATTCGGACATCTGAGGCCCTGAGCCTCTCTGCATATGAATTTGATAATATATGCAATTATTTAGCATTTATTATGCTCCATTTTTTCCGCTTTTATTCTTACTTCTTCAAATGATAAAATGATCTGAACGAGAATGTTATCAATACAATTACATCCTGTTCAAATCTTTGCAAAATACCGACTGAAAGTTGAGAATTAAAAAAAAAAAAATACTCCAGTCTCATTGTGCTTATGTATTCAAACATCAAGCAAGTTTTGGAGCGACGTTCGCATTGTTTTCAAATTGCAACAGTTATGCTTAATATCACAGTCACAATGTAATATTTAGAACGATTTTCAATTGGAATGCTAAATGGTAAGAAGAAGAAGAAGAAGAAGAAAAAGAAGAAGAAAGAGAAGTGGAACGGAAAAAAATAAATGACACTTCAAATGTGGAATTTTTCAAAAAGCGAAATGAATGCTTTTTCTTCCTTAGTTTCAATTCATTCCATTTATAACTGCTCTTTGTATGCTGTTACCATTGTGCAATCTCCAGTCTCATTGTGCTTATGTATTCAAACATCAAGCAAGTTTTGGAGCGACGTTCGCATTGTTTTCAAATTGCAACAGTTATGCTTAATATCACAGTCACAATGTAATATTTAGAACGATTTTCAATTGGAATGCTAAATGGTAAGAAGAAGAAGAAGAAGAAAAAGAAGAAGAAAGAGAAGTGGAACGGAAAAAAATAAATGACACTTCAAATGTGGAATTTTTCAAAAAGCGAAATGAATGCTTTTTCTTCCTTAGTTTCAATTCATTCCATTTATAACTGCTCTTTGTATGCTGTTACCATTGTGCAATAGCAAAATGAACAACGTAATAAATGGAATACATAGCACAGGGTGGTGATTCATTACCATATTTAGCCACATTTTTCCGGACCACTTTCATTTCCTTTTTCAATCGAACAATCGATACATAAACTGCAACACTTGTTTTCCAGTCCGGACCACACTGTGCCACAGCTTTTTTTTCCGCCCCCGTTCAAATTATTTTCACAAAACGATTTGAAATTCAGAATATAGCAAAATAAAAAAACCAAACGAAGGCAACAAAATATGAGAAATGATTGTCTGGTTTCCGGCATCTGGATAAATTTTTTTCTTTTTCATGGTACATTATTGTCCAATGCTTCAGTGCCTGAATGCTGACTGCTGCTTTGTACACAATGTTTGATGTTTCATTTTGAAAACAGTGTAAATTTTTATGAAAGAATATGAGCTTCTACAGTGTAATCCACGCACATTCACTTGTGAAAGAAAAATTTCTTGAAAAAGTTCCAGAAATTAAAATGGGAAAATTATATGGATCATTATATTATTATGTATTATCAAATATATAATTGGCTTTTGGTTGTTCTGATGAAATGAAACGGAAGCTGTTTTATCATCTGTAGCTGTTTTATCTGCCGTCGATGGCAATTAAACATTAGACAGCTTTTTCATGTATTTAGGCCCTATATTGTATTGTGTGCGGCATTTCACTCATAAATTTCCTTAGAATTCATAAGGATTTGTTATCACTTTGTTGTTTTATGATTATCACCAATAAAACCAACAAATAAATCAATTTTGATTTGATGTTTTTATGTATGAAAGTTTGATTCTCCGAATTTCTTTGAATTTCGTTTGAAATTTGTGTATCATAATTATTATTATTATTGTCGAGTGATTGTTTGTCAGTTATTTCTTATTATTGATGATTTTATGATTAGAGAATTTTCGATTATTTTATTATTTCGTTGGTAAATCGACGTAATTACTTCGATGTTTTAGATTTTCGATTAATCAAAAAGAATTGAAAAAATAATTCCATTCCATATTCACCTTGGTTTAATATCGGGAACAAAAATATTCCACCAAGAATGTCGCTTTTGACGTATATATTCAATTGGTGGTGAATCAGCATTTGGTGACGAATCGTCAAATTCATCATCATCAATGGATGACATACTATTTGGATTTGTTGAATTTTTATGAAGTCGACGTTCCAACTTGGTTTGCCAATTGGATGAACGTCGTCGCTTCTCTTTATCGGGCGTTGATGTAAATAGACTTTGTTTCGGTGAAGATGAAATTGTATCATTTTCATCGCTACCATTCACGTCGTCATCAGCAAAATCGCAAAATTTCGGTGTGTCCACACTGTTTGGGCCGCAACAGAAGATTTATGAAAAATAAATACATTTTTCCTTGGAAATTTTTGAAAAATGTGAATTGCACATCGTTTCCATTTACAACACATTACCTGTTGCCATCATTTTCATTTTGGCAATTTTGCTCTTTTGAATCGCGCTTTTCAACGGCCACAGCATTTTCGTATGAGGCGTCTTTATTCTGAGTCAGCAAAACCAAAATATACATTTAATGAAAATTATAAATAAACATAATTAATTTAAATGGATGAAATACTTTCAGGTTACAGCACACAAGAGCTGCCATTAGGCATTTCCATCGTTTTTGCTTTAATTTCTTTGCAAGGGGAAAGTCTAATGGGCACTTGTGCACTGGAACTTTGGAAATAATTAATTATGGTCAACGATGTAATTAAATAAAATGAAAATTAAAAATGCTTCAAAAAATGAATCAAATTAAAAAGAAAAGAAAAGAAAAAAAACAAAAAATTAAACGAAAGAAAAATCACCTTATTTTGTCTACCCAAAAATGCTGTTGCAATCGAACTGCGTCGTTTATATTTTGGATCTGTTGCACCACGTCCGCCAACCAATAAGCCAATGGCTAATGAGCTACGGCGTGGTGCTTTTGGCGGTAAACTTGTCGATATTTCTGGACCAATTTGACCAGTTTCCTCCTCCAATGAAACTAGTTCAGGAATTGAGCTGGTGCTCCAATCCTTACGTTGTCGATATTTTCCTTGATGGAACACACTTGTCATATTTCAAAATTTTGTGTATCGCTTTTCACCCCGTTTCTAGGCCTTAATTTATTTTTGTTTGTTTTTCTTTTTTCTTTTCAGTTTTTCTCTCACGATTTCCGAATGCGAAATCAATTTGGGCTGTACGATTCCTTTGGGAAAGTTTTTTTCTAAATTTATTTATGAAGAGAAAAATCTCATGAATTAAACAGTACGGATGTTTTTTTTTCAGGTTGAAATAATTATGAAAAATCATCGCTGTCATAGGTTACACTATACGCATTTGTTTTCAATTGCGAAGAGAGTCACAGTTTTTTGTTTATTTGTTTATTCATATTTTCATTAATCAACGAGTCGCTTCATTTGTGAGATTTGAAGTGTTGTAATTTGTTTACATATATTTTTTTTTTTTCATTGTACGGAATAATTTGTAATTGAAAGTGAAGCGTCAAGGGTTCCGTAGATATGAATAGAATCCCCATCTCATATCATGGACATTACTTATTTTATATGTGAAGCCTAGCTTAATTCATTTATTGTTTTCAACGCGCATAATAAATCATTTGATTTAGCAACAGAAAAATAATTCACAAAACTGAATTTTCTCACATTTTAATTTTGCCATTTTTTTTTTTTTTTTTTTGCATTCGCCGTCTATTCTTCTTTTTATCTTGAATCAATTAGTATTGAATACAACATTCATTTCCATTCATTAATCGCATTTTTTTGTTAATTTTGATCCGACTAATCGATTGATCGCTTATTCATTCATTCATTTTTGTTTTCGGGTTTATGAATTTTTCGATTTGAATCATCATTGTTTTTACCCTCTCTTTTAAGCCTCGAATGTGAATGAATTTTTTTTTTGAATTATTTCAATTATTTGCTTATTGAAATGAAGGAATGCGTAAATTGTCATCAAATTATTTTTAAAAGATTTCACACTGTGTTGAGTGAGTGCTGACTGCTGATTGCTGCTGAGTGTGCGGATTTTTATAAATAAATAAATAAATAAATAAAAGCGAGATTCAGCGCGAATGACGCTAAAGGAAAATGTCACATTAAAATTCGTTTGTTTTTATTCGATCATGATGTGATGCACACAATGTGCAAACCTAAAATGCTGACTAAGCTGCAGCTAGATGCAGCCGTACAGTTTCTCATATTTTCCTAACAAACAACCATCAAAAAATAGAACAAAGCATTTCGAAAAGTGTCACCACCGATCAGCGGTGAAGCTGATTGCTGTTTTTTTCAATATTTTTGTGAGTATTTGATCAAGAAAATAACGAATTTTCGCAACTACTAATTGAAATTCTGAAACACTTTAACGTTTCAATGAAACACTTCTCTGTTTTACTGTTTGTTGTCTATTTGTTCGTTGATACGTTGGAACAATGGATTGAAGACAAAGAAGAAGGAAAAATCATCAACATCATCAACAAGCGCAGCACCGAGAACAGCAAGAACAAGAACCAAAACAACACCATCAATGAAATTTTCAAGAAAAAAAAACGCATGATTATGTAGAAATCTTTCGTCGCTCGATTGTATACAAATTATATCAGGGTCAAAATAAAGTCGTGTGCTGATGAAAAACATTTTCGTCGCTCTTTGTTTTCAGATATCTTTCACAGTATACGTTTTACAGTTTCATACACAATAGATGCTTGACTGAATTGAACTGAGATTTTGTTGTATTACAATGACCGAGTTGCAAAAAATAAAAAATAAAAAAGGATTTTCATTTGTATTTGAAATTCACAATTCGCAAGCGATATAGTGCGCGACATGCGTTGCGTCAATTAAATAAATATCTTTGAAATTGCGACGAAGCAAGAAAGAAACAGTGGACGATGGCGAAAGAAATGAATAAGCAAGAGCAGATCCAAAGACTATAACCAAAAGCGCAAAACAAAACAAAAATACAGCAGCAGCAGCAGCAGCAAAAAAAAAATAAAAATAACAGAGATTTGTTTGAAGTCACTTCAAGGCCATTTTATATTTTTTGAATTTATTGTGTATTTTAGATTTCAGGTGAATGCACGACGGACGATTGAACGAACATAATTCATAGCAACTAACGCCGTATTCACGACGTTTAATGTAATATTTAAAATAGTAATAATTAGTTATATCGAGCGCGAATGAACTGAATCATCGAAACACGTACACAATTTTGCGTTTGTTACGTGCACGAGCAAATGTTTACCGGATGAACGGGTTGGAATTTTGAAACAATTTTTTTTCTTCTTCTTCTTCTTTTTCTTCCTCTTTTCTTGTTTCGGCTGTATTGTCATTTGGAAGCAATGTGAACAGGAAATTTTTTTAATTGTCGCGTTGAGCGTTGAGCGTTGAGCATTGACGATGGTATACCACGCATTGTGAATGATAAGAGTAAATTAATTGAGACAAATGCCCCTTTTAATTTGGTCTGTTGATTGAGACATAAAATCAAAAAACAAAAACGCAAATTATTTGTTTTTAATTGTGTCATTGTTTGCGTTTGAAATTCCATGACCAATCACATTCTCTAGAATTGATTTGTTTGCTACTATGAGGAAAACCACTCTTTTGAATATCAATTTTTTTTTCGTTTTTTTTTTTGGTCATTTATGTAGTACGTATAAATGTCAATTCATTGAGTCGCTTCCGCGTGCCGCGTGTCTCAAGTCATAATTAAGTCTTAATACGACACTAAATCAAAAAAAAATTAGAAATTTTTGAGCAAATTAGTTGTGACACATTGTTTGTATGTCACAAAGCAAAATATCGATTTGTCGAAAATATTCTTTCGAATATATTTACACATTATTCATAATCAACTTGGTCGTCACCTGCTTCATACGCCGAATTCCAAATACTATACTCTATCCATCATAAATGTGTGTGTGTGTGTGTGTGTTTGTTGCAGTGTCTACAAATGTCTGTTTTTTTCTGGACATTTTTTTCTCGTTCTTTTTCATTTGTGTGCGCTTCTTACTATACTCTCACATTCGAATGGCTGGTGCTCGAAAGTTGTTTTTATTTTAATTTATTTATGATTTTTTTTTTTCGGTTAAATTATATTTCTTTCTCTCCTTGGCCAACGTTGCCGCAACACAAATGTATGTAGATCAAGTTCAAGCCCAAAATGAACGTGATCTTGAGACATACATGCATAAATAAAATCTTATGGACCCGTTTTTTTGTTTCTGTTTTTTTTTGCTGTTGCAAAAAACAAGTCCAGCGGTTCATCAATAAATATTATTATAATAATATGTAACTGGATATGGATGTTTAGTGTTCAACACTGTTCACCTTAAGTAAAGATTTAGCTGTTATATTATTGTTGTTCGCCGGTCGCCATCATTCTTGATAAATTTGTCCAAAACGGAAATATATAATTGATATTTCATCGGATGAAGGGTGTACAGGCAGCGTTATCACAGCGAAACTCTTGACTCTTGACACTTAATAAGGCAAAATATGCACAAATAAAAGAAAAAGTGCTAAATTTTGGGAAATGTTATCACATTTATTATCGTATGTTCGTCATGGAAACGATTAAAACCGTTTATTAGCTGGGTTATCAGTTCTTCACTCACTTACTCAGCCATTCAGTCAGTCAGTTGTGCGATTTATAGCAACTGAAGCAATACATTTGATTCTACAGCACCGAATTCGGTTATCAGTTGATAATTAATTTGAGCAAACATTTTTTTCTTCACTTTTTTTTTTCTTTCATTATTTCCTAATGCGTAGAATGGATTACATCATTTTTCTTTGAACGAGCAATCATTGTTACTATTTTGATGTCACGTGAATTTCGATACATTATACAATTTTTCGATCGGCAAGTTCTGGAAAGTGAATGAAAGATTTCATTATCAACTCGATAATTATTGGAAAAGTAAATTTTGAAAAAAAAAAACAAAAACAAAACAAAAAAAAATGTGTTTAGCATTCAATTATAAACATTAAAAAGAGATCCATTCATTTCAAGTTCAATTAATTGAAAGTTGTTGAAAAATTGGTTGACAAGAAATGATGAGAAATCGATTGAATTAACTCGATTTATTGGAAATCACATGCCTTTTTTTTTATTATTGCTTATGTATTTGAATTTTTTTTTCTCCGTGGTTTTTGTATGTATAAGCGGTTTGGTTTGTTCGGTTTGTACGACGGATTTTGGTATGGAATCAAATGAAATGTTTGCTAAATGTCTCGTGTTTAATAAAAAAAAAAACAACAACAAAACCACAGAAAAACACAACCGTTTGCGTACATTTCGCTTCATTTACATTGTCGATCGTTGGAAAACATATATATATATTGTGTGCAGGGCAGGGCACATCGCATTCATTTCATCATTTATTATTTATTATTTATTTTTTTTCTTCTTCTTCTCATAAATCGTTCGCTAATGGAATGTCATTTAATCGGATTTCGATTTGTGTATGTGACGGCTTTGCATGGCTCAGCTCAATCTGTATGGCTTAATCACATTTTGTTCACAAATGAAATTATCTCTTTAAATTATAATTTACGGCTAAGCTATTTGTTAAAAGAATAAAATGGCTTTGAGTTGGAAGAAGTTGTAAGCTGTCTGCAAACCCAAAAGCAACACACACAAGTGTTTGATGTTTTCCGTTTTTCCGTTTTTTTTTTTTTTTCATTTATGTCTCGAATCATTTTTCATTATTGGTAGTAATGAGTGTTTGTTTTGATTAATAATATTCGATTTCCCTTTATTCGTCGACATGCATGTATAGATAGAATCAACATTGATTTTATTATGAATATTATTTTCCAATATTGACACATTCAACATTCAACAATAGAATTTTTCCTCATTTGATCAACGATGAACTTGGTAAATATTTGATAACAATAAAGGCTGCACTTTTATCTCTCTCTCTCTCTCTCTTTCTCTCTTTGTCTCACTCCACATCCATTTCAATTCCGAGTGTCAATGGTTTTATTGACGATTCTATTTTGATACAAAGTCAATACAAACGTTTCCATTATTATTTCAATTGTTTTTCGATAGAAATTTGTTTTTTTTTTTAAATTCTTAATTGATGCGTAATATTTTCCCAACCATGTGAAACTACTGGCTATGGCTTTCGCTCCGTATGTGGCCATAAAAAAATTGATAACGAAGATCATTAAAATGATAATAAAAATAAAAAGCAGAAAAAAGAAAATAACATCATTATCAAAGTGAGCTGCAAGTGAAATCGGAAATATGTACCGAATGTGAATGGAATTGACTTTTCATATCAATTGTGGTCCAATTTTATCGGCTCATTTTTTTTTTTTTGTTGCAGTAGTAAATTTCACTTCTTTAGCGCACACTGAACCTGTTCCATCAGACAATGGAGTTGATGACATTTGATTTGATTCTATTTTGAAAAGTCACAAATTATTTTATTCTCAAATTTTCAATATACACTTCCTGAATGACCCGTTTTTGTTTCGACTTTGTCTACAAATCGGACGATGCATTACGAAAGGGGTTTTATTTTTAGTGATTTTCAACCAAAAAAAAAAAGAAAAAAAATTTCCGCTCTAAATCCAAATAACAGAACGATTAAGCATGAGCAATTTGCATCAGTTTTATGAAATGGCGCTTCTATTCACTGATTTTTTTTTTTTTTCTTAATCTATCCGAAGTGATTGCCAATTATCACATATTGTGAAGGAAATAAAAGTTATATTGACTGACAAGAGACACAGATACACTCAGTAAATAGAAAATTTATCGTAAAAATATTATCATCACAATGAAATGGAAAGTGTGAAATTGAAACAAAAAAAAAAAAAAATAATGTAAAAAGCGGTTTTGTCGGAATGGCCAAGTGACAAGAGAATTGAAATCGATATTTAGGTCAAATGAAGATGCGAAATGGATTCCGAATCGAGACGGAAGAGAGAAAAAGACGCTCTTATGATGAATCCCATGAGTGTCATAACTCTTACCTCATTCCATCGTTCTGAATTCGAATTGAATTGAATTCATTATTATTTTCTTTTTTTTTCTTTTTTGTCAATATCCAATATTTGTTTGATCCAACAAAGTCATTGGTGTACGAAACGCCCGACTATCCCATATTATTGATGAATTTTTTTTCTTTTTCTTTAAATAATAATCAGCTTCTATTCATTTCTTTGCTCTGTAGCAAAATTGAAACGAAACGAGCAGAATAACATGTTGCAGTGCAGCCTCTCACATCTCTCACATGTCTGAAATTGAAGGTTATTCGTTTATATTTCATTTTTCTTGTTGTTGTTGTTGTTGTTCTTGTGTGTGTGTGTATGTTCTTTTGAGAGCAGACATTTTTTGCAAACAAAACAACGCAAAATGCGGTTTTTCAGTTTGAATGGTTTGATTATTATTTTGCTATTTTGTTTCTCAGCCAGTGTTTGTGTTTTTATTGACTTACAGACGATTAAATTCCGAAACCAATGTTCATGTATGTATATTTCAAACTGAAAATATTCAGAACATCAATAACATTTGTACTGAGCAAATAAAAGCTGTTTAATTCCAATTCTAAACAATAACAACAATAATTATCGTCATTATTGGCCGATTCGAGAAATGTGTGTGTATTTTTCCTTTTCTCATATGAATTTTGAACAAATTGCGGAAGATAAAAAATGGAATTAGTTTATTCGATGATGAAACTGGACCGCTAAACCTATAAACAATTCTATTCACGGAAATGTAAACTAATCTTCTTCCTTTTCTCTTCACCTGTTACGCTCGGTTTTCATCGCAAACGTCGTCTTGTCTACCAAAAAAAAAAAATCAACAAAAAAATCAACAAAAAAAAAATCTATGAATTTAAAAACATCAACATCATCAAAATGTGATGCGTTTTTTCATTCCACTTTGGCTGAGTTGAGAAAAGCGTTAATCTCCTGACTAATTTCGATTGGGTGCTGAATGATGTAAACAAAACTCATTTCTTTTAAAAATAGCCAAATAGAAGCCACACAGTTGAACCGCAAACGCTTTTGGATCGCTTATTAAGTTTATTTTGATTCACCTTCGCCATCCAGATGCACACCATAAATAACTAATATTCATTTCACTAGAGTAGTCGATTTTCTCTAGTGTTTTCTATTTCAAATTTTGTGATAATGATCAATGTTTACTAAACATCGTTTAGTGCTCAACCTTTGATCACCAATCCATAAACAATTTTTCCACTATTTTCAAATATCAAATGTGAATCATGATGAATGAACGATAAAAAAAAAATGGTTCAAATTGTTGGGCCCTTTTTTTTTTGGTCAAGATCTCAAAGACGAAAACCATCGTCCATTTTCTCATTTCGATATTTTCTTTTTTTATTTTTTTTTTGCAATTGCAGTGAATCACAGTTTGTTGGAAGAACACGTGATATTTTCTCATTTGTATCGGTGCCTGTGTTTTTGCTTTATTTTGCGAAAACTTTTTTTATTTTCGCCTTTTGTCAGTTGTTTTTTCTTCTCAATATTATGTCAGTATCGTTCGATTCTCGTTCATTTTGATCATGGCTGCACTAATTGGCATTCACTGTTTCGATACAAATACACAATTTGAACCATACAAACTAACCATATTGTATAGTACAAAATATGTGAACATGGAGAGGTTTTTATTGTCGGTGTCTCTCTTTATAAAAAAAAAAAAAAAAAAAATTAATCGTAGCGAAAATGACGACGAAAAAATGGTTGTAGTCAATCGAAACGAATCGTTTTTGGTCGTTTAAAAGTTTTTCTATTTTTTTTTTTTTGCTTTTGCTTCGATTAAATAAATGGATTGCAATTCACATTAAAACAAATCATGTGGTTTGGATTAATTGTGTGCTTGTTGTTTTGGTTGCACTTTCATTTTCATAGCATTCAATAAACAATGAAGCCAATGAGAAGCCCGATAATGAATTGGAATAACATCGAATTTCGTTAAATCGATTGATTGACATTTTTCTCTTTTTTTTCTTCCCCGTTTCAGTTGAAACAATAACTATGCAACTCGACTTAAAGAGAAAAACTCTTCGCGTATCATTTAAAACCCATGACTCTTACGTAATAAGAATTGCGATGATGATTTCATTTAAAACAAACGAGAAATCCCTTCAGCCTTCGGCTTCCATAGATAGAAAGAAGGAATCAAAAAAAAAAGGAGAATGAAGAAAAAACAATATATTTGCACACTTACGATTTAAATTTGGAATGCAATTATTTACACTATGGATTTCTCAAGCGATTACGGTTACGGGTTTATTTCAAGCACAAAATTTCAAACTCTTTATTAATTTTTTTTTTTCTCTCTCTTTTTATATCGTTGATTGATTGAGTCGGTTGGTTTGCTTTCAATACCACAAAACAGAACACAAACAAACACAAAACAAGCGAAAGAGAGATAGAAAAAACTTTTTCGTTGTTGAATTGTTGACAGTGTTCAATTGTTTTTTCGAACTTCGATAAAAATCGTTCGGCAAAAGAAAGTCACATGATTAAAAAAGGAACTTTTTTTTTGTTTTGTTTCGCTTCGTTCTTTTCTTCTTTTTTTTTCGCAATTCAATTTGGTTCAGTAGATTTCGAAAACTTTGCTGTAACAAACAATCAAACAATAATTATCCTAATTTCTGCACTCTTTTTGCACTAAAATCTTGAGAAGCGATTCCTCTGAATCCAGAATCAAAAGACGACAAATCGGTTGACCGTTTCATAGCACATATATCACTTTGTGTTACAATAACCATGATAATAATTTTTTTTTATTCCATATTCGTTGAACGTCGGTCGGAACAATGGAACAGTCATTTCGATAATATTGAAAGAGAAAGAGAACAAAAACGAAAAAGACAACAACAAAAATGAATGAGAGACAACGGAAAAGAGAAGCAGACAGTTTAATGTATAGATTGAAAACTGACTGGAAACATTTCGATCCCGTAGGCATGAAAAAAAAACCATTTGAATTTTGAATAAATTTACATTGAATTTAATATGCAAAACAAATTGCTGGAATGAAACATAAAATTCGGAATTTTTCGATGATAAAATCGACCGTCACGTTTGGATTTGAGATGAAGAAAATACCGTTTCGGTCGGGTTTGAGTCAAACAGACCGAAGGTTAAATGTAGAAAGTAGGCTATTTTTTGGTGTACACCGTGCGTCCGTAACTGTGGCAAATTTTGTTTTTCACTCTTTCGGTGTTGTTGGTAATTGTTTGCACTGCAGTGTGTGTTGGATTGTTCATTGGTTCATATCATTTGCTCGGATGATGATAACAAATTTATGCAGTTAAAATTATTATTAATATTATCGTCGTGTAGAAGCAAAAAAAAAATATATATATATGTATGCAAACTGACACCTTTTAAAACCAAATTAATGGCCCATTTTCGTTTGTTTGGCACAATTTCTTCACTTTTATTCTATTCCTCTTCCCCGCTCAAAAACACCATCGGCAACAGGGACAACAACAGAAAAACGAGCAGAGAATTGTTTCATTTAATTTTGGTCACCGGATTCACAGTGTGACAACAGAATAATGGCATTCGTTTTTTTTTCTTCAATTTTTACATTCCATTACTTTTGCCGTTGGTTTGAAACGAATTTTCATTTTGAATTTTCGATGGCAAATACCAACTAGTATCTACTCTCTTTTTTTTTTTTTGAAAATCAAAACGATCCGACTGGCATTGCTCGTTGTTACTGAGATGCTTTGCGAATGCGGTCGAAATGTGGTGTGCTCGTGTGTGTGCTTTTGTACAATGACCGCGCGCGCTGTCACGACAATTTTCGCCCAACACGAGAGAAGAAAAATAACGCAAAAATTACAGTTAAAGAATGATATCTGCATCGGAGAGCATTCATGATGCGTAATAAAATGAAAAATAAATGACAAACAAAAAACTCTTTTTGGTTTGTTGAAGCGTTGAACTTTTGCGCACATTTGAATCGAAATTTTGTTGAAGCGAATGTGTTCAAGTGTTGGCCAAACTGGAGAACAGGATGAAAAATGAAATTGTTCGATTCCACAATAACGGCAGCCAAGCACATTTTGCAATGGCTAAAAACTATTCGTTCCGAATATGTGCAATATATCGCAATCGCACTTCATTTACTTGGCACGCATGCTACATGGCCCAACAAAAGTTTTCTGCTTCTTCTCTATTTTTTTTTTTTCTTTTTCATTTTATACAAAAATCAATTGATTCGCTCATTTATATCATGATGACAGTCTCTCTTTTCTCTCATCATTATCTTTTTTGCATTTTCATTTTTCGTTTTTAATTCTCTTTATCAATCGAATCCAAAAAGGAAATTATCACAATTGCATTAATATTTTCGTTTTTTTCTCTTCTGTAAATATCACTGTCGTTCATTTTCAAATATTTTTTATACATTATTTTCCTATTACTTTCGAAAGCAGGCAACGAGTAACAAACGTAGAATATATATTTTTATTTGTTTTTTCTTTTTATTATTATTATTTCTCTATATTAAAACTTGGAACACAAAATTCAGTACATTGCGCACGGAACGAATATTTAAAACTGAATTCCGTATCGGTATGCGACTGAATAGTTAAGTCGAAAATTTTGTTGGTTCCATAGTAGAAAACTGATTGCCATTGTGCGCGTGCGTTGCGTACGTGATTATACAAACAAATCGAATGATACGAGCGGTTCGAATGTGTGTTGAGAGTCGATGTTGTCATGATATACATGTATTAACATATATGTACAAATACCAAATACCAGCGTGGCCTATTTGTATTGTTACATTGGACGCATACGCTCAACGATCAATTTTGAACATTTGTTTGCATGTGGTTTGCATGTTGTCATTGCAATACATTCATATGAATTGATTGGATTCGTTCGACATTCGTAAATATCATATATGAAAATACTTTGTATGGCATTTTTGCAGTTGAATTCAAATGAAATGAATGTCTTTGTGTATTTGTATTGTGAATCGGTTTTGCGAAATGCAAAAATAAAACAATATACACAGAAGCCGAATCATTACAATATATATACTACCCTGCAAAAGTTTGGAAACACCTAAGAAAAATACGTTTTCTTTTTTTTTTTTTTAATTTCTCTTTCATTTTTATGCAGATTCGAACTTTCTTGGTATGGACAGAATGGTTACTCATTTACCGTTCATTTGGTGTCAAGAAATCGAAAATCGGTTTACTCTAGGATTTTAAATCGTCAAAAATGTCGATGCAAATTCTAGAAAATTTGACCAATTTTTGACACATAACACGTTCAGAACTTTTGACTGACAATACTTATCCGATTACAAATTCAACGGAAGGAAAGAGGACACCAATACCTGTCTTTTGACTATCATAGCTATCAATAAAACTCATAGACTAACTATAGCTCTGATTAACTTAATTTGCATGGAAAACAGGCATTAAACAACTTTAGTTGGCTTTGTCTTCAATTTATTTAATTGTCTATGAGTTTTATTCATAACTATCAATAGTCAAAAGATGGGTATTGGTGTCCTCTTTCCTTCCGCTGAATTTGTATTCGGATAAGTGTACTTCCCTAGTATTTGTACTCAGGGACGGTGTACTTATACCGGGGACGCCATCCCCAGAGTGGGTCGCCGTACTTGAACCAGGTTTATCCGTATCTAGTAATTTTAAGCTCATCCCAAAGTCCGTAATACTATCAGGTACACAAAATCTAATGCAGGTACGCGAAATCTAGCGTAGGTATGCATGTACCTGGAGCATACTAGGGAAGTCTGTACCTCAGAGCTCTAAAATGAAGCCCTGGTTGTCAGTCGAAAGTTCTGAACATTTCAATGTGTCAAAAATGGATCAAATTTTCAAAAAATTTCATTGACATTTTTGACGATTTAAAATCCTAGAGTAAACCGATTTTCGATTTCTTGACATTCAGTGAAAGGTAGATGAGAAACCATTCTATCTACACCAAGAAAGTTCGAATCTGCATAAACATGAAAGAGAAATTAAAAAAAATGTATTTTTTTTGGGTGTTTCCAAACTTTTACAGGGTAGTGTATATGTTTGTCGATTCTTGAAAATAAATACGACACAGAAAAATATAATCCAGAAACGTGATCATAATTTTGGCCATTCCACGTTTTGAAAAAGAAGAAGAGAAAGAAGAAAAAAATGCGGTTTGGCTGGTTCCTCTATTGCTTTGAATCAACACACAATCTTGAACGGAACGCAATAAAATAAAATAAAATAATGATATAAGACTGTGTGCACACAAGTGTGGTGCGCATGTCTCTTCGAAAACGATGGCAAATAGTGAGAGCACGTTATTTTAAAGGGGCGATGAAAAATGTGATGGCAAGCCGGAGGATTTGTTTCGTTGATTCTCTACTGATCGGTACATGCGCTTAACATTTGTTGTGCGCACACAACAGCCAGAGCATACACCACTTGCAGTGCGCTGTTCGGTCATCGATATTGTTGTTGCAAATAAATGAAACACAGTTTAATTTTTTTCGAGCAATAAAATCAAAATAAAAGATATTACATACAAGCTATTATTACTTGGAGGGACGGGGGGGAAACCTGTTTCCTTTTGTCATTTTTTTTTGTTTTTTTTTTACTTTTTTTTTCTTCTCTTCGAAAAATTCTTTTAACTTTGTCAATTGTTGTCCGATCGATCTGAAATTTTTTTCTCTGGAATTTTTTTTTTTAATTTTTTTGGAAATTTTTTTTCGGAAGATTTTTTTTGAATATTTTTCTATAAGGTGTGTTTAATTACAAGAATCTTAAAATACCTTAGATTATAGTAAAAGTGCCTTATTAATTAAGATCTTAAATTAAGGTAGTCCTAGCGAGCTATAAAATCAAAATCAAGAATATTACTATCATAGTGGTGCACGCTCGATGAGGTAGGGGGGGGGGGGGGGGGTCCGTTGATATTTCCCGCAGGGGGTCTGTAGAATTTGAAAAATTGAATGACCTTTTTTTTTTTTTTTTTGATTACTCAATCAATTTTTGTTCTTCAATTTGTTGGGGGGGGGGGGTATTAGAATAAATTTAAGGGGGGGGGTCATCCGGGCTTACCCCCACCCTTTGCACCACTATGATTACTATACACGCTATCAAACAACTTGGAGGGACGGGAGGGAAATATTCCTTCCCTCGAGAAGAAATTTGATGGAACTCTTTTCTGTTGTTTTTTTCTTCAAGTTGGATGGCCTGAAAGAAAGAAAAACAAATCCATTGATCAATATTAAAAATGACCATTTTCAATATATTTCCTTGCATACAAATAGAGAGCACTCACCATTGAGTAAGGTCGTAAGCTACTCATTTTTTTTGGGGTACAAAAACTGCTTCAGGTCGTATCCGTGTAGAGATGTGACGAATGAATCAATTCAACTAATTTGAACTCATCTGTGTGTGTGCGTATAAAAATGGTTTCATTTGGAATTTTCACTTCAGAAACAATAGTCAGAGTTGGAACGCAAACTGAATTTCTCAAAGAGTCGTCTGATGCACGCATGTGTGTACGTGTAATGTATACAGATACATACATATGTGTAGAATGCCATGGATTTGCGAACAAAAGATTAGGACTCCATTTTTAATTTCAAGTTGATGCCGAATATCATGTCCCAATGCGCCAAAATGGCATCAATGTGACGTGAAATGGAGTATTTTTGATTTCTGATGTAGAATGGAGTCAAAATAGAGTAAATTTGACGTGAATATGAAATTTCGATTCGGTTCGTTTTTATTCGGAAAAACGAATTGAATCGAAATTTCATATTCACATCAAATCTAGTATGAAACACTTCGCATACTATTAAAAATATTTGAAAAGTACATACAAAGTACCGAAAACCACCAATGCAAAATCAAAACAAATTTTTTATTATTTGCGAAATGCATCATGTTCTCTCCTTTTCGCTCTCTTTCTTTATCTGGTTCAGCCGACGGAAAACATGTTAATTCAACAGCGCAGTGAATATGTCAATTCCGTTCACTGCGAATATGCACATGTATTGGGTAAATTTATTTATTCGCATTCGTATGTTGTTTGTGTTTGATTATTTGTTTTCAGTTTGTTTTATTGTCTTGACAGCGTCACTTGGATATTCTGCAAATTATAACAATTTTTAAAACCAAGCTCTTTTGTACATAACCAAGTTATTGTTTACATTTCTTTTGTTCTCGAATGCGAAAAAAATTAATTTATCCAATACATTTGCATATTCGCACAGAACAAATTCGAAGAAATCACTGCGCTGTTGAATTAACATGCTCTTCGTCGGCCGAACCATTGAAAGAAAGAAAGAGGAAAAGAGAAAACAGTATGCGTTTCTGTTAGTAGCGACAATTGGCTTTGATTTTGCATTCGTGGTTTTCACGTCAAATTTACTCTATTTTGAAGCTATTCTACATTAAAAATCAAAAATACTCCATTTCATGTCACATTGATGCCATTTTGGCGTTAATGTTGACGTCGAATGGAGTATTTTTGATTTTTAACGTAGAATGGCGTCAAAATAGAATAAATTTGACGTGAATTTTTCTTTGGGTCCTAACACTGATTAATTTGCGGATTATTGATTTTGTTAATTAGAAATTTTCGTTTCGATGAGAAATTCATTTTGGCGGAGACATTTTTTGCTTTTTTTTCATAATTAAAATTTCGCTTGTAACTTACCTATTCAATTGATCAAATATATTAACTGCATATGAACACGATGGAAACTCCGAGACACTGGACACATTTAATATATTTATTAAACTTTATGGATGTTTATAGTTTAGATTGAAGCACAAGATGGTGAAAATTGAGTAAACTATTGAAAAATGTTATGAACAATGATGAATTTTGTTCGACATTTTTTGCGTTCGTTACAACTGCATCCTTGGAACGCGCAATAGATACTGATTTGGCAACAGTTTGATTTTTCCCGAATATGGTTTGCATTGTTAGGGAACATCTGCTCTCTATGAAACATCTGCTCCGTATGCATACATCCATTCGGATTCATATACACCTAGAAAACATGAAAGATCCTTACACACTCCGACACACATACGCCAGAGCGTTTCATTGTTAACAATAGTTTGAGACCAACAGAGTTGATTGCAAGCTAAAAAATACTATCTATGTGGATTTCAATACAATTTCTCTCCCTATTGTATTTTATTTTTTTCCACATCTCCGATATTTTACACAATCATTTTGTGACCCGTCACATTTTGCACGACTAAAAGAAGCGGAACTATATCGACAAACATTGTTCATACATGTAGAATGCATGTGACTCAAATCGAACGGCTACCGGAAAAATTGCAAAAACATTCATTTTAACGTAACAAAAAAAAAAAAAAGGGAAAAACATGAGAATTATAATTTGCTGTAGCAAACCAGTGAATTCGCTGACGTGACAAAAACCGAATTGAAACTGTTTTTCAACACCCGTTCAAGAACTTTCATGCTGTACATATTTTAAATGAAATCGATTAGGTTTATCGTTCTTGTTTTTTCTCTTCAATTTTGTGATCAATTGTGATCAGTTTTGTTTCACTTTCATATTCATTGAATACATTGGAATGAATTGTCAAGTTCGATCAAATATCAAGGATAATGATATTCGAACGATCACACAGTAACATTACGTCGTCATTTAATCATTTAGAGAAGGGAAACTATAATGGTAATTGATCGAATTGACATTTCACTTATAGT
The DNA here is from genome assembly GCA_000149185.1 of Mayetiola destructor. NCBI lineage: Eukaryota > Metazoa > Arthropoda > Insecta > Diptera > Cecidomyiidae > Mayetiola > Mayetiola destructor. Next base: position 111,146 of record GL501485.1, on the reverse strand, counting down.
ACATGAACGAACGAATTCAACATCAACTGAAAAACAGGGAAAAGAGAGAAAAAAAATGAACACGAAACTTATTGATCGGCGTCATGTCGTTTGTCTCCATTCACAACGAATGATTTATTGCGTTAACATTTTGAATTCAAAACCGAATCGAATCGCTACATTTACAAGAGTAAACAGCGGATCACATCTTAAACCTAAACTCAATCCAAAAATCCATGAATTTTCATTGAAACTTTTTATTATTTTCCAGAAAAAAAATCACTTTTCATCCTATAAATCAATAAAATTGCGTCAATGGACCAATTCAACGTACAATATTTATGGAGTTTTTTTTTCTTGAATTTTTTTATATGAAAGGGAAAATTTTTAGAAGGAAAAGAACACCAGACAGAATCGAACTTGAAACAGGAAATTAATTTTAAATTCAATTTCAAATTAATTTCTTTTTTCTTTCTTTCTGATTGTATTTCAGTGTGTAATTGAACTACTAAATACCGGTTTTTGGTTCCTTTAATGATAAAGAAAAACCGGTTGAATTTCATTTAATGCATCGAATTCGAACGAAAGGAGAATTATGTTTGGAATTTGCAATGCATTCAAAATATTCGAACACAATACGGCAAACGGTGCGAACGGAGTTCATTGTGCCGAAATGAATTTCTGGCATTCATTCAATATATCGAATGACATACTGGTACCGGGAACGATGCTTTTCAAGGTTAATCGGATTGTTTTGCAGCTGAATGGAAAAATGCACATGATTGACCGATGACCAAGCACATGATTGGCTGATTGGATATCGGTTACTCTGACTACTAACCACAATATTACATTTATGTGAGAAAGCAGGAATGAAGGCTATATATAATTCTTGCAAATGTCATTGAATGTCAAATATTGCATTTAATAATAAGAGTTTATGATAATTATGGATAAACTGACACTTTATCCAAAATATTCTTGAAATTGAGGTTATGATTTTATTTGTGTGTACGATCTACAACAGAACTCAACCGAATCGAACTGAGCATGATTATTATCTGTTCAGAGTAATTATTATAATTAATCTTAATTCCGCTTAAAAACTTTCAGATTCCAGTTTTTTTTTTTAATTTACTTTTTTCACAGTTTTCATTCGGCAGTAAAAAGAAGTTCAAACCATGACTATTAGTCAAACAAGAGTGGGCAGTTTGTCCTAAATTTGCATAAAGAAAAATAAACAGACGATGATGCTATGCACACAGAAGCCGTGGAGAGTTTTTTTTTTCATTTTACACAATACTGAAATATATTTTGGTTCCATAGCTTCTGTCAGAATAAGGCACTTCAATGTTGCGCGATATGTTGTGTCAAAAAAAGTGCTGTGACTTTTACCAGTTCAAATCAATGTAAAAATTCAATATATTGTGAAAGCAATTTAACTCTCACATTCTGATTTGGAACCAGGAATATGGGCTACAGTTCTTTTCAGACTAAGCACTTTTGTTGATTCAACGCATTGCGCAATAATAATAAGTCGACTTAGTTTGACAGAAGCTACGGAACCAAAAGAGTGTTGCCGCAGCTGCCATATTTCAGTATTGTGTAAAATGGAGAAAAAAAAACGCTCTATGACTTATGTGTGTGCAGTGCACATTATATATTTAATCATTATGGGGACAGGATTAATCATATTGATCCAAATAGATGTGTTCTATGAGAATTTATAAAGTGTAAAATTTAATTTGTTTTTATTTTTTCATCTCCCATATTCCAAACATATTGACGACGAACTCAATAAATTTAAGTCGTAATGCACCTAATGATTTATTGTTAAGCATTCAATTAATTATAAATTCGTATTTTATGTTTATGAGTTTGTAGCCAGGCAAAGATTACGTTCATTCAGTATATTATTTAATACGGAGATCTACTGTTCAGAGACAACTTTGTTATTTATTTGCAATTTGTGAGTATGTAACGTGAGTTTTTTTTCTTCCAGAATTGTGTCAAAATATTCAAAATAATCCATTTGAGGCACTTTTGCAATTTTGCTAACTCGTTTAATCGATACAATATTTTCCGCGGAAAAATGCATTAGTACATTGGAAATTGATAAATCACCGATTCATTTTAATATTTGCGAGAGAAAAATGTGTAAGAAATAATGTCTAATGTTGACGCAGATTCGTTTTCATTGTGATAAACATTCAACAATCAACTGATTTGAACAGTGAACAGATTCATTTGTCCATGGAACTGAATGCCGATCGGATTTTATTATTTTGTTTTTTTTTGTTCAAATTTCGATTTTGAATACACACACACCGCATACATTAATCTAGTTGCTTAGACTGGCTCGGACCGTTCTATTCAATTATCAAAAACATCACATAAGGGAGACAGGGTGAATGTGAGTGAGTATTGAGTATGTGCCTGACGATAGAAGCTGATGTATTCATTTCAATGTAAAAACAATATCACAATGAGTCTCATGTGATCAATCCTTAGTTCACCTAAAACATGAAAATTTGCTCCGCAATTTCCGGTGGAGAATTTAAAATAAACTTTGATTTATTGTTGAACTCAAGTATTCGTTCCATTTGTCATAATGAAATTATTCTTGATTTTCAACAGCGTCAACAATTTCAAATGTTTATTTTCAAAATGATCAATTGATTCTCTGTATGGAATCGATTGATTGCTGTCAATTGTTCACATTTTCAAAATTCAAACATGCAAAATGATAACATTTCGAAATCGATCGGTCTAAATAAATAAATTTACTTCCATATGGATTGATTGAGGAAACTCAGTTCGTGATTAATCAGCTGCAAAATTATAGGCTGTTTATTATATCAAAAAAAAAAAAAAAAATATTCATAGAACATCCTCATTGGCTACTTGCTATTTGCTGTTGGCTAGTATTCATTTAGTATGCTACCGATGCTTATGTTTCGTTCATAGGCACGAAATGCAATTTTTGTGTGTTGAATAAACAAAAAATATTAAGTGCTGATTGCCGATTGCCCATTGCACAGTTATACGCGACTGTTAGATGCTCTTACCACGAAACACAATACAAAACAAAACAAAACAAATACCAACTTTTAAGAGTCTGTCAATTGAATTTGATTAAACTCAATCATTTAAACAACATTATTGGCAAGCAGCCGAGTCCAATTCACAATTAATTGGAAATAAACGTGACGATGTGAAATGATGCAGAAAGAATTCCGATGTATATTCGGTCACATCATTGCATTCATTGTACATATTTTGTATGTTATGACAATAAATTTGGTTCATTTTGGTAGTTTTTTTTTCATTTTGTATTAATTGTTGTCAACCAATCGAACGTCCATTGGCTGCAACACCTGTTTGGCGGATCAAAGCGCACAAAAATGATTTGAAACAAAATCACAGTCCAATCAGTTGGAATCGTGATTAGAATGGATCATGTGTAAAAATGGCAAAAGATTTGGATTTAATTGCCGCTGAACTGTTCATTGAACACCCACGAAAGGTTGTAGGATGCGAGACAGTCAATTAAAAGACAGAACACAAAGAAAAGTGATTTGACCTTGACATTTCAATTGAAAATTATGCCGTATTCGGAAAAAATTAATAAATTCAAGAGAAATGAGAGACAAAAAAGTCGTTTTTTTCATTTTTTTTCTCCATATTTTTCTTTTCTTTTTTTTTTTGAGCGATTTATTGGTTTATGGTTGGCGGTGTGTCAATGATTTTCGATTTGATATTATTAAGTAATAAATATGTAATCCTCGTATTCACAGGTGGCGAGTGACAAGTGACAACAATAAATTTGTAAATGAATAAATAAATATTCAAATGACAATATAGTATCCCAATGAAGCGTTGAACAATTTTTTCCAAGCATATAGATGCTAGCGCTACAGTTCGGACTGCTTGTGAACTAAATTTAGAGGGAACGTATATCCATAGTTCTGCTGCACACGGTACACAAACGGTCGTGTGAACGTCGATTTGACACTCACACATATACACTGTATATAGCGGCTTTAAAGTCCTCTATAGAGATGGCGCAACCATCTATTGTCAGAAAACTTCATAAAGTAAATTGTATTAGTGCACCAAAGGAGTAAATAAAAGTTGAACAATTCGATTGCATTCAAAAAAAAAAAAATAAAAAATAAAAATAAAAAAAACGGAAAAATGTTGATCTTCATAAAAGAAAAGAAAGAATTAAATGGCTGCGAAGCAACGACTGTGCCATTCGAGCCGTTTACTGTGATAACGCCGACTTTATCTGTTTTGTTGTTCTTTGTCTCGTTTTTCGTTTCGCGATCAACATTATAACGATTATTATTATGTTAGCTACCAACTAATTGAATATTCGAGTAAAATAATGAACAATGAACAGGCAGGCGGCCGACGTGTCATTCGTCGAGTACTCCCATCTTTTATACAGTACTATATAAAGCTATTTTATAATCAATTCAACCGAATTTTTGGTAAACAAAGTGCTGTTAACTGTTTGTTTTACTTTCTGTTAAAGCACACAGAATTCCAATATAATAAAAATCCAACAACAATTACATATTATTATTGCGCACCCGATTATTATTATTCGTTTCGATTCTTCTTTTTCATTTTTTCTTCATTCTTTGTTCCATATATTTCGTATGCAAATTCGACTGATAAGCTGAATCGTTAACAATAATAATCTGTCGTGCAAAATGCCATAACACAGGAATTCGGCAAAAACGAAAAACGACTTTTTTTTCTTCTTCTTTATTCTTCGAATAATCAATCGCTTATTTAGGCAAATGACAATTGATTTAAAATACCATCTCCGCATTTCGGTAAATGTTTTTTCATGCATTTTTCGGAGAATTGGCAAAATATAGCGGCAAATTTTTGTTTGCGAAACGGTCACGTGTTTCAAACTTTCAACAATTTGATTTTTGAAAAACAAATCAAAAGCAGCAAAGCAAAAAACAACTACATACTTCAACCAAAACTGGATGAATAAATAAATTTGCTTTGCTTTTTCGGTTTCGGTTGTTACATTGCCACACTCAAAAAAGAGAGAGAGCACAATTTCAGAGCAAATAATATTCTCGGATTACTACAAACTTTCTGATTTGAATTTTGTTTTTTCCTTTTTTTGCCTTTTTTTTCGGTGGCGATTAGTCATTCAGTTAGCAAGTAGTTATTTGCGCGCGATGTGGTTATGTGTGCTACAATTTGCTCTCATTTACATTTTATGACACTTAATACATTAGCATTGAATTGAATACGTGCTGTTATTTTCCGATCCAGAATGTTGAACACGTTTTTTTTTTTGTTCTTCACGCAATTATTTGCTTTTTCGGTTTCTTTTCTCTCTGTAGAAACATTAAAATTGCATGTCAATAGTTAATTGAACTAAATCCATAGTCCATCCATAGAGTGCCTGTATACAATATTGCGATTTGTTGCACACGAAATTTATTTTTGGGACCAAATTTGAGTGGGTTCATTCCATTTAGGGATTCGATGCCGTTACAATGTGTCCATTGCCCATTTAAAATCAAAATTAATACTTATCTGCTACAATTTTTGTTGGCTGTCCATAACAAAACGATTCTTTACATATTCATTTGAAACAGAATGGGCGGCAAACAATCAGTTTTTTGCGTCGTTCAATTTTTGCCGGTTACAAAACATGACATATTCCACACAATGATCAAAACAATATTCTATTGACCTTAGCAAAGTGTTCGCCAGATGAAAAAACAAAAACAAGCAAAAAAAAAGAAAAGAGAAAACAAATCGGCAATCATTGAACGCAACGCTTCGTTAAATTGGCTTTACACTGGAGATGATAAGCGACGAAGCCTGAGATAACAGGCATATCATTAATTATTGTTTGTTTACATTGTGCATTCGCTAATGGCTGACTGAAGAAGAAATCTTTATTACAAATTGCAATTGACAATTTTTAATTTTTTATGCACCACAGGTGCATACTATATTCGCTCTAG
>GL501485.1:75648-99029 GCA_000149185.1 Mayetiola destructor | reverse complement strand
TGTGTGGTTTCTCTCTCTCTCTCTCTCTCTCTCTCTCTCTCTCTCTCTCTCTGTAAATATATGGTTATATTTGGTTGGAATATGTTGGTGTTAAATTTGTAACATATATTTTCGTGTGTCTAATTTTTGGTGTTTCCCTTTAACTCATTTCATTTATTAGTTTTTATGATTATTGCAAACAACGGAAATTCAATTCATACTCAAATTCTATTGTTCAGTGACATGGAACATGGAACACCATTTCAATATCCTACAAAAAAAAATCGATTTCTTTTTTTTCCATTATGCAAAACAATTCAATCATTGTTTATCAGAACTTGTTTGGTCAGACAGCCTCAGAATACTTCCGATTATGATTTATCGAAAATAATGAAAAAAATTCTGGAAAATACTTACATTTTCGTGTTTATTAAAAATTTATGGAAATGGTATGGTGATAAATGTTGTCCTTATCTCATATGAAATTTCCATCGAGGTTGAATTCAATCACAATACAATCATTCGATTCGAATTATGTTGAAAATGCCTTTGTAACACACATTTAATTTGTTGCCTCGAATTTTCTTCAACAATTTTGCTTACTTATTTTAATTACGACATTTATGAATTGACATGGTTTCAAAAGTTATTCAAATTTATTTTTAGATACATCAATTTGATAAGTATTCGAGCATTTGCTGCTCTCAGAAAAAAATTAACATTGTTGTATAGATTCAGAATTCAGATCGTTGTTTGAATTAACGATGAACGATGATATTAACTCTGTTTTTATTTATTTAATTTTTTTTTTATTTCGTTGTCCACTTATCAAGTTAAAATTGAATTCAGTTCATAACATCACAATATATTTATTCGATTTTTTTTTTAATTCTTAACGCAGTAATAAATGATATGATATTCAAGATAACGAAGAAAAAACAAAACAATTTTTATTTTAATTGATTTTAATCTCACAGTTAGGAAAGGGGGAGGGCGGAGGCGGGTGGTGGTTTCTTTTCTATTTGAATTAAAAAGATTAATTCATCTTTAGCCGTCAAATCCGAAATAGGAGTGATAGTTAGGATTTTAGAAAGTTATTTTAAAAAAGTTGTTTGTCACATTGATGTGTTTGTCACATCCTATTTTAACACTAAATTCTCAATTGTTATTTTTATCGAAGTGTTTTCCCTGCAAAACAGCAAATGTTTTACATTGAATAGAAAACGGAATTGAAACGAAAAACCAAAGAAATGTTTTTTTTCTCTTGTGATTAAGAACCAAAAAAAAAATGTGTTTTGTTATTTGCTATGAAATTCAGGACATGTATGTTTGCACTGAGTGTGTTTATGACGACTGTGACTGAAAATTCATATCATCAAAACTAAATGCATACATGAACTCAAGAGAATACTGATAAGGAGGGGATTTGATTTCGGCTGGACAATTTGCGTTTGCTTTAAACGGTAGTCGCGTGTTCACTGTGTGTATGTGTGTGTGTGTGTGCGTGTGTTTGAAAGAAAAATCGAACAGATGGAAATTGTGTGGCACATGCGCCATTCTACAATTGAAACTTTTCCACTCGTCAAAACCATGAACTGTCGAAGCGTTATGAAAAAAAAAGAGTTAAAAAGATTTGCTCAATACACCGGAATAATGAAATAGAAAATCAAATTTTTCTCATTTATAAATTAGATTTATTTGGGTTGCGATTGAAATTGCGAATTCACTTCGGTTTCGAAATAAAAATGGCAGCAATTTTTCGTTTACCTATGCACAAATTGCACACATTTCATTCGACATTTAAAAGTTATTTAGAGTTCAGTATGAATTGGTTTGCTAGATTGTGATGGATGAATAAAAATGCCTTCGCTGGCCTTCCATTCCGTTGATTGGTAACTATTTGGAACACCGATGACTTCCATTTGGCCATTTATTGGCCGTCCGAATGTTCTTCCCGACACAGAACAATAGACATCGGTGTCAACATGAAAGAAATTCACTGGATTCGATCGCATCCATACATCTCCCGAACAAATGACTTTCCAATGGTCACCGCTGTCTCCAATACCTGCCATCAATCGATTAAAAATATTTGAAATCAGAGAAACAACAATGACAATTGAAAAAAAAAAATGATCGAATACTTACCATTTTCACCGTAGCAGGAAATTTCCTGATTTGCGGACAATGGACTTGAAAAATGATGCGAATGAAGGTTTTTTCTCGTTGACAAATGTTGCAATCGAATGACATCACCACATTTTACTTTTTCTCTGTGGAAAAAAAAGAAACAGATATCGAAGTGAAAAACAGGGTTTCGGATTGGTTTAATGTTGGATTGCGGTTACCCTCTTTGGTTTGGGGCATTGGTTACATTCATGATGATCCAATGACTATTGATGTCTTCTTTGAGTTCGGTTCCTGTAATTGATTGCTGACCCGAACCGGTACCATATTTTATGTCATGCGAATGAAGTCGAACATTATGATCAACATTCAGTAATTTTAATACCGATCCATAGGTGACGAATGGTGTACTGGATCCTATAGCAAAAATCAACGAAAAATTCCAATTTGTTATTAAAATTTGGAAAATGTTACGTTAAAAAAGAATACAACAACACATTGGAACACACGTCAACCAATCAGAGAGCTCCACAACATTTTCTAGTTTGAAAAGTGGTGACGATTGGAATGATGTTTTTGTACTGAAATTGCAGAATTTTTGGCAAATGAAAATTACCTAAAACTGAATGTATGCTTTGAATGCACAAAAAAGCGGCTAACAACCAGGATTTATTGCTGTGATTCGTCATTTTGCAAGGAAATTATTTGAATTTGATTTAAGTCGAAGTGACGAACAAGTGTACAATGATATCGTTTGTCTTTGACACACGTTTATAAGTGAAGTTGACTCACTAAAATGGAATCGATACATTTGTTGTAGCCGAAGCGAATTGGTGGAAGATGGAATGCGGCAAAATCTAGAAAAGTTTGACAGTTGGTACATTGAAATCGTATTTACGGTAGTGTTGTCCGCGCTGAATTCATTCAAAATCAACATTAAAATGTTTCCAAATTATTCGAATTGACGAATTATCCATTTTTTTTTCATTGATTTTTCTTCGAAATACAATATCGAGAAAATTTATTGATTGTAATAATTCAAATGTCGATAATGCGAAGGGAAATTTTTTTTTCACAGCCGCTAGATACGTAACGAATGGCATCGGTTCCATGTTTGCCAACAAAAAAATAAATAAAACCGAAAGATAATCTGCTGTTGTCGGCGCCATTTAACATTTCGTTTGTTTTATGGTGAAAAATATTCTCAAAGTAAGCGTCCACTAACAAACACTCTTAATACGCGTTCAAAAATTCCAAGAAAAAAAAGGTGCGAAATTCATGTTGTATTTTAGCCAAAAATTCCATTTGATTGAGATATTTCGACAATTTTGTCAACTGTGTTATGAGCAATTGGTTTAAATCTGTTTTTTCTCCTAAAAAATACAGAAATACGACAATGCGAAAGGAACAATTGAAATTACGTTCGGAGGGTAATGGTTCGGTTGCACCATTGGCCAGTGACGATTCGGATATTGAAAATGAAAGCATCAACAAAGAGCCAACGAATGCAAGTGGTGATCCATTTGATAGTTTGCTCACATCCAAATCGGACGATTCATCAATAAATTCGAAAAAAACGAACGGTGTCTCAAAAGTACCATCACCCATTCCAGACGATTCGGATACGGAAAAAAATGACACCGATCCCGAAGCTGAAGATAATGAGGCAAACACCAACGATTCGAATGAAAAAATCAACGTAAAATCAAGCACCGAAGAAAATGGTGACAACGATGCAGATAAAGAAAAAGAAGAAGAAGAAGAATATGAAGTTGAGGCAATTGTCGGTACACGAAGCCGTTGCAAGCAAACACAATACCATATTAAATGGAAAAATTTTCCCGAATCACAAAATACATGGGAATTTGAAGCGGACGTTGATTGTCCCGAATTGATTGCCGAATATTTGGCAAAAAATCCGAAAAAAGAGAAAAAAGTTCGCATTTCGTTACCGGCAACGCGTGAGGCGCCAAAACGTTCAGCCGCCGAAAATAAATCAATGGTCGAATCGGATCAAGAATCGGATACTGATTCGGTTAAAGCTAAAACACCGAAAAAAAAATCAACTTTCCAAAAATCACCGGATGCAAAGGGACGAGGACGTCCAAAAAAGGGTGCACCCAAATCGGTGCCAGCACCAAAAGAATTCGAAGTCGCCAAAATTGTTGACGAAAAAATGGAAGGCGGCAAAAAATATTTCCGTATTCGTTGGAAGGGCTATGGCGCCAAAGATGACACATGGGAATTGAAAAAATCATTAAATTGTCCGGAAAAAATTAAGGAATTCGAGGATAGCAAACAACAAGATGATGATGCCGAATATGAAGTGGAAAAAATTATGGGCGAAATGATCGAAAAGGGAAAACGTTTGTTTTATGTGAAATGGAAGAATTGGCCGGAATCGGACAATTCATGGGAAGCAGAAGAGAGCGTTGATTGTGCCGATTTGATTGAAAAATTCCGTGAATCATGCCGTCCACCGGTTGCTCCAAAAGCAACCAAACGAACGGCCACAAAGGCACCACCGGTACAAACACCGAAAAAGGCTAAAAAAGCCGCTCAAGACGATGATAATCGCGATCCATTGGCCGATGAAGATGAAGAATCCGAAGAAGAGCTACAATGGGAAGTGAAACAAATTCTTGATGTACGCACTCGTCGTGGCAAAAAGGAATATTACATCCGATGGAAGAATTGTGATGCATCACAAGATTCATGGGAACCAGAAGATGGCATCAATTGCCCGGATTTATTGGCAGCATTTGCCAAGAAAAAAAATAAGTAATTTCATTGGAAATTCCATTTTTTTCTTTTTTTCATTTCATGTTCAATCTTCTTTTTTTTTTTTGTTGTTGCTTTAAATCTAAATGCATACTGCAGTTACAGTTAAGATTTTGCGCAAGAAAATTTGAAATTTATTTTCTTTCCATTCTTTTCATTCTTTATTCTTACTTTTTTTTTCCCCAAATAAGATTTTTTGAACAGTTTGCATTTTGATTTCAACATATTTTTTGATTTACTTTCATTTTTCACAATTGCTTGAATTTATGATCAAATCCTCAATTCCAATAATAAACTTTAAATAATAAACATTGATTCAAATAAATTAATGCGTTTCATTGAATCAATCAAGAAGGTGTTAGCTGTTAGCGGTGGAATGTTTTTGATCTGAATGTATGAGTATTTGTCTGAATACTGAAAATATCATCGATAAGTCGATGGACGATTAATTTAAAAGATTTTTCTTTGTTCTGAAAAGCGTTAAAAATGGATGCCAAACGAAATGATCGAGCGCACTGAATAAATCCAGTGTAATAACCAAACTTGCTGCTCATAATCGTGATCTTAATTAGTTAACAAACGAATCAACGCACACAATCAACACATTCTCTCATTGTGTAAAAAATATGACAAACAAAATGGGGGAGAAAAAAAATCGAAATCATCGGTTGCAACTTTTGAATCAAAGTAAAAGTAGAAAAATCAATTTTCTTGTGCGAAGAATTTGGTTGTTGGAATTAATTGTTGTTCGTTTTTCATCTTCTTCGTCTTCTTTGTTTTCATTACAATGTGGACATTCTTTCTTACCGAATCGTGTGCAAAATGAAAAACAAAAACCAAAACAATCCGACCATTTTCATAATCAAGTGCATAAAATGCATAGAATAAGCGATGATGATCACTGAAATGGATGAGCACGCGTCAAAATCCAATGAGTGAGAAATGAAAGAAAAGAAACGGTTTTTATTTTTTTACAATTTCAATTGATGCTATGTCGTCGACTAGTTTAAGACAATACAAGCAACAACAACAACAAAACTCCAAACCTGACGAAAGAGAATCACCACCCAGTGAATTGAACACGATGCTGAAAAGTAAAATTACATTCTTTTATTATAGCGGCAATAATTGAATAATGAATTATCAAAGGTGCGCGTTCCGAAGCGAAAAACTTTATGCGTGAAATCGAACACTGCTCATTGCTCATTGCTCATTGCTCATTACTCATATAGTTAGTTAGTTAGCTAGTTTCCTTGTTTCAGTCATTCACTGCATCCATTTCAGACTCATTAAAATTGGCAAACGATGAACCCCGCTCAAGTATTCAACATTGACTGAACACTGAGCAATGAACAAAGCTAAACGGTTATGTTATTATGATTGGGATTCTTCCATTGAAGAAGAAGAAGAAGAAGAAGAAGAAGAAGAAGAAGAAGAAGAAAAAATCTCGCATTTTATTATTCATGTAATCGATTCTTATTCCATTTTTCTCTTGTTTATGAGAAAGGAATACCAGAAAAAAATTCGCTTAAAATATTCCGAAATTGATTTTTATTAGTTGAATAAGCAGCAAATTTATTCAATGCATCAGCATTCACCATCAACAGCAGCACCGTAACATCGAACGGTTTATCTGTTCCTTGTTCAGTGTTCAGTGTTTGGAACACAAAACGCTCAGCTCAGATCGACAAATTAAAAATATATTTATAATAAATTTATGTTACGTATCACACACATCAATTACATTTCACTATTTATCATTGACATATCTCTCGATCAGCAACAAAACAGCAAAACAAACTGATTCCACCATACACAGTATACATAAGTGATTCCGAATACCGGATGACAAACCACTATTTGATATGTTGTTATCAATTTTGATAATGTGAATCGTTTAGTTTAATGTTGGATGTGATTTTGAATCTCTTTCACTTTTACGTTTTTTTTCGCATATTATTTATGGATTCGGAAAAATAATAAAAAAAAAACAAACAAATTCCGATTTGAGCAGGAAATATGTGATTTTGTTATGTTATGAGACTTTAGTATTAATAATAATGGGGCTTAATGAATAGTTCTTGGTCTGGATTTGGACTGCAAATTTCTGTTTAATTTTCTTTTCTTTTTTTTTCTATGAAATCCTAACGTGTCCGGGTTGGATCACGGATGCCTTAGGTGATACATGACATTTGTTTAGTATCGTCATCGTGGTGCATATATTTGAGTTCGATACCTACGAATTCTGCTTGTTTTTTAATTGCAAATCGAACAAATAACCATAAAAGTAATTAATTGAAATTAAATATTCGATCTTATTTATACAATTAACAGCAATCCAATTTGCAATTGCATACAAAGTGTAGAGTGTGGACAACGGACACCAGACATTGTGCCCGCTGGTTTGATGGTTACTGTTCACTGGTTGCTTATTGCCTAAGATGAAACTATTAAAATAAAATAGAAAGCATTTAAGTATATATAAATTAATATCTTTGCGGTTGTTTGATGTTCAATGTTTACACTGTTCACACCACTAGAAAATGAAAACGAAAACGAAAACTGAAACCTTTCAATTTGCATAGACGAACGATGGAAAATGTGTACGAAATGATCTAACATCATTATTATGATAAACAACTATGAAAAAGATATATAAAAAAAAATTAAAACGGAAATGGCAACAGACAAGACAATCCAATGAATCCAAGTCGTGCAAAATCTTTGAGTGATTACTTTCAAAAATGTTATGTAGTATTTTCCATTTTTCAAGTCATAGCTCATGAACTCTTCTGTACTATAAAATGCAACAATATTCAATTTAAAATTGCAATGACGATGAGCGAAATAAAAATGTGAATCTTTAAAATGGTAATTTTCAATGTCTAAATGGATGCTAAGCACCTGCAACCTGTAGCTCTTTGTTATTATTATTATTATAAGTAGAAAGTCATTCAGCAAACACAACCAACACTGTTAACAGCTTACAGCTCCGTTAAGCCTGACTTTATTTGCGGTTTCCTTTTCTATTGACTGCATTTTCAACGTGTTTGAATGACATGCATTACCATCATTCAAATGCATATGTATATGGATATATTCGAATGGTTATAATATTTCAGATCCGCAAATCCGTCGATCCGTAGATCCGAGAAGACAAAAGAAATGGAAAGGAAAACAAAAATGACGCACACAGACAAAGAGAGAGAGAGAAAGATATCAAATATGCAGACATCAAATAAACGATTATGCTTTCTTTATTCCGTTTTTATCACTTTTTATTATTTCTCTTTCTTTTTATTCCTCAGTGTCCTCTTCTCTTTCTTTTCAAAGGTATACAAAAAATGAAAAGAATTTGTTCGTGCAATAAACTACACGAGAAACCGTTAAACTAAAAAAAAATCCAAAGCGCAACCAAAATCGACGATAAAAAGACTTAAGACCACCGCAGTTTTCAGCAATCGGGTCTCAGTTCATTTGCATTAAGGTGGATTTTTGCAGCGAAAATGAACGGGGAAAATAAACCTGAAACTTTGAGAGCACGAATGGTTCCCATCTGGTTCGTATTGGAACCAAAATATTCTGCATTTGGATGAACAGTAAAGCAGTCAAGCAGTCAAGTAGTGAACTGAACCAGGTGAAAAACAAAGAAAATAATGGAGAAAAAAAAAACCAGGAGAAAGACAAGGAAACAACGAAAAAATATGCCAACATACGACAATACAACCAAACCAACAATACCAAAGCAAAATTTCACTTGAGTGCCATCGATGCATTTTACAATGCAAATATACGTATGACGATGATGGTAACGGTGACGGTGTAAAGAGCTGTTTTGTACTTGTGCCCCTTTCTCCATTCAATTGAACGATGTGCGGTTCATTCATTTTTATCTTTTTTCAATCGAATATTTTCTGTTTTCATAGTTGTTAGCTGTCTGGCATGGCAAACATTCTTTAGTTATTCGTTGCGGCTTTGGATTTGTTTACATTCACAAATCAGTCACATGGAACATAAAAACCATTGACAAAATTGAATGGATCAGGCAGTGAAACATTATTCGTTTACGGAAGACATACAGATTGTCGTGTATTGATTGTTGACGGTGTCAAACAATGGAACGGGATGGAAGTTAAAACTTGAAAAATTCCCTTTACTGACCATTGGCCACTGGCCAACCAAAACCAAAAATGATGCGCATTTTATCACAAAAAATAAAACGATTTTTAAATCGAAATAATTAATATGCGAAATCCAGCAATCTTAACTCCAAGATAACACGACGAGAAAGCGAAAAGCTACACACACCTCGTCTCCTGACATTTTACTGAATGCTGAACGGAAAAGGTTATCGTCGTTCAGTGTTTCTTTTTATTATTATTTATTTTTTTTTAGATAAACGTGCAAATAAATTCAAAACATGATTTTCGTTCATTTCTTCGTTTTTTTTTGGATATTGAAAAAGGCGCTGGAAATTACTATGAGTTTTTTTGGCTTAAAGCCATGCAATCAATGATGCATCATGGGAACTGCAATTTGAATTAAACATCCACATACAATCGACAACCGACAACTGACATACGAATTAATCGGAAGCCCAATGGAACAACGAACATGACACACGACACATTCACTTTCAATTGATTGAAATCTAATTACAAACAAACTAACGTCTAACGATCTCATCTTATTATTTTGCCTCATCGCTCTTCAATCTGCGCGGCTCATCACCGCCATCATCTCCAACACATGAGAGCATAAAATTTGAAACAAGATCCATTGAACACATGAAACATCGAAAAGAAAAAAACGAAAAACAAAATGAATTCCAATCGTTATGTCTTATGCTAACAGTCACAATATAATATCATATGCATTCATGCATTAATATATATTGATATCAAATACGCATCATTTATAAAAAAAAAAAAAATAATACAGCGAGCCTGTTGTTGCGGTATTCCATCACATTCTTGAAATAACATCAACATTCAATATATATTTATTCATTTTGTGATACGTTCGCGATGCGGATCGGCCCGGCCCGGCTCTCTACATCTCTTCATTTCTCTCTCTCTCTCTACCGCGAAATCATCTGTATCCGATCAGTCGTTCATCGTTCACAGCGTTAACGGGCGCACAATGAATATGAAATCGTGTACGATTTTGCTCAGGTGGCGTTGAATGAAGCAGCCACCATCGTCAAACTCAAATCGTCTGCAGGTTGATTGTGGAATTGTCAGTTTGCTTCAACCAAGCACGATAATCAGACGTGTTAATGTGAAATTATTCGAATTGTTCATTTAGGCCGACAGTTTTAAATTGTTCAATTTTCAATTTTGTATTCATTTTTTTTTTTTTCATAAAATTCCAAATCGAGACGAAAAGTGTAACCGATCATAATTGTTACGAATGGTGTGTGTCGCGTGGAGTACATTATACGTAAATTATTATAAATAATAATTTTCATTCTTTTTAATGTTTTTTTTTTATCCCTTTCAATTTGAGTTTATCGATAAAATCGAGTGCAACGAAATTATTATTTTTTGTGCGAATCTTTTCGTAATTAACAAAATTGGCTCACTTAAAATTCGAGAAAAAGCGAGAAAGGGAGAGAGAGAGAGAGAAAGAAAAAATGAAGAAAAAAGATTGTCATTTGGTCCAATTCAAGTTGCTAGTGCTTGGTGATAATTTAGAAAGAAACGAGCAAAAAATAAAAAATATATAAATAATTCTTTCAACCAACAGAGAATGACCTGCTTCAGAAGCGATGAGAAATTCGAATCATTTTGTTTTTTCTTCTTCTTCTGTTTGGATTTCTTTAGTTTGGTTTTGGCTCAGATGTTTATTATTCTTTCATTAACGACTTTCAAAATGGGGGAAAAAAAATAAAAAAATAAATATATTCTCTAAGTCAAGCTTGATCACAGTATCAATATGATATGAGCAAAACAACTGTTTAGCGCAACAGACCCGAAATGAGGTGATACAATTTTGAGTCAGTTAAATGTAATGATAAAAACGAACAATTCATAGAAAAGAAAAATTGATCGCTGGAATGTGTTAAACACGATAAAATTGTGCTAAGTGATCGAGCATGAAGTGATAGAATTATTATTTTGATCATTTATTGATAAATAAGAATAATAGTTCCATTTTGGACTATTTAGAGATGATGAAAGAAAAAACAACAAATAAAACAAATGGAATCTAAAGCTATGTAGGACGTTTCTCACTTTCAAGTCCAATCTGGATTTTTGGAATTGATGGCCAAATCGATTTGATAACATGGCATTATCAATAATAATACCCAATCAAAACGTGATGGGCATCTATATTTGAAAAAGTGAGAAAAAAAAACACATACATAAATTATTCATGATTGTTGTCATTTGGCCGATCGGCAATGATTAAATGTGATTGAACGAAGGAATTTAACGCTCAACTTAAAATATCAATCTCTATAAATTAGCGAAAACAATGGTTTTAGCCCATCTTAGATTTTGATGTATTGCAGACCTTCGGTCTCAGACCTTAGATTTAATTATCATTTTCAGTCGTTGCCAAAGAAACAATTGATCAAGCGAGCTCATCAAACAAAATCGAACTTTTCAATTTGAATGGTGTGACGAGTGACCATTTAAGCATCTTACGAAATGTATATGATTATCATTATATAAAGCACCTCGGTCACTGCTCACTGCCGATTGCACTCGGCAATCGGTACACTCATTTAGTATTCCAAATTCAACGTTTTTTTTTCATCATCATCATCATCTTGTTTCGTGTTCGTTTCATCGCAATATTTTGCGTTCGGAAAAATATATACTTATGCATATTGTAGTGTAATTTCATCGACGGCTAAATTCAAATGTGAAATTGCACACAAAACAAAAAATTAAACTTGTCCATTATTTCGAGTGAAATATTGTATAAACACTTTTGTCATACAATAAAATTCAATGAAATCCTTTCATTTTAGCAATAAATGATCTACTTTTTCATTTATCAACAATAAACTTAAACATAAACATAGCGAATGATTCCTCAATTTAATATACACGTAGTCGATAATAAAGGCATAAATGTAATAACGCAATTTACTCATCTGTTTTAACGAAACGAGTGTGTTGACACAGATGAACGACGGAAAAATCAATCGCAAACTTCAATGCTGTTGAATTTATTTCTCAAAATTCATAATCAGCAGCAGAATTGAAGGTTATTTTAAAGATTTCGATCTATTTTGAAGGCGCTTCTTGAAACAGGCCAAGAATCGAAACTAAATTGTGCATAAAACAAAGGAAATACTCGTTCATGGATAAAATAACATCCGATTCAAGACTTTCCGATTCAATTCAAATCGATTGTCTGCAATGAATATGGCCAATTTGGTGCAAATTTCATAATAAACGTCAATCGCTGTTATCATTTTGATCATTATGAAATAAATCGACCAAAATTCAATATAATATCATTCGACTCAATGGCTGGCTTCCGATTCATCATCATTGGGCAAGAACTTTTTATATTAATTTCTTCTTTGTTTCTGTTGTTTCATTTTTCGGTTGTTTCTTTTTTCAACGTTTTATGCAATCAATTGACATTTAAAAAAAAATAAAACAATAAAATGATCGAGGCTTTGTTGATTTCATTTTTTTGAGTATCAAAATCCATAAATCCAACCAAATTGGGATCATTCCGCCAAAATGTTTCCCATAATTTGTTTGAAGATAGAAAAATATTTCAAGCGAAACGAAAGAATTTCTATTGTTTCATTTTGTTTTTTTTTTTTTTGTCTTTTTATTGTCCGATTGCTTGCGATCAATGATGTTGTTATGGAATAAATATTCCACTTGTTTCGTTGACGTCTTTTTTTCTTCTCCAGATTGATTCGATTCACATGTTAAAAATATGAAGACGAAGAATGGAGAATGGGAAATATAAAAATTGAGGAATGAAGACTATACGCAAACGCATAAAACAAAGAGAATTATGGTGATTTTGTTCTCATTTTTCGGAAAAATGGTTAAACATGAATGCTACCGAGCCCATTCGGTATATTGCGTGTGTGTGTGTGTTTGTGTGTGTGTGTGGCGGTTTATAGATGCAACTTTAACTGCTTTGCTATTATTATTACTTTTCAAACGAAATGAAATGAATTTTTTGTTTTGTTTTCAGTTGAATATTCGTTATTTCTTGGGTAACTTGATTTTTGAACGATTTAAAACAAGTATTGCACCGTGTGTAGTTGGCGGGTTGGCGGCACATCACATTCTATTCGTTTTTTCTTCTTCTATTTTGAGAATCTTTTAAATTAGTTATTGTATTCGATCGCATGTTTATTTATCATTAGTTAGCAGGCCTATGAAACTGCCAACAGATGAACATTTATGAGTACTGAAAAGCATCGCAAGCTGAGAATATTCTTCATCTCATTTTCTGGTGCAATACAATAATATGGATTTTCAGTATAATTTTCTTTTTATCTTTTCGTTTAAGGTTTTGTGTGTGTGCTTGCACAGTGTAGTGTGCGCATCATTAAATTAATTTATGTGGAATGTGATGTGCCGACGACCGAAAAAACCTTTTGTAAATTCAGTGTTTTTCAATTTGCTTTTTTACAATTCTATTGTTATTTGTGTGTCTTCAATATTCGAGTCTTTTGATGTTTTTTTGTTTATGTAGCGCAATTTGGAATTCTGTGCCACGAACGTTTCAAATTAGCCAAAATTTGATGCCGAATGCGCTATCCATATGAGTGCGATGAATTACATACAACATTCATTTTTTTTTTGTACCATTTACGCACCAAAGATCGAGTTCATATTTGGCCGGTTTCTTTTCGAATGGATTTGGTTTTTTTTTTGAAGAAAAAAAATCATTTTCATTTTCTGCCAATATATTAATTTCCAAACTGCGGAACGATATAAAAACACACACACAGCAGTTGCTTTTGGTTTGGAAACACTAATTAGCCGGCTCAATGCTTTACCAAATTATTATCGAAAATATGTAGCAGTGCAGCCCAAAACTGGTATTTTTATTAATATTATGGAGACAAATTGCTATATTGAATTGACCGAACACCAAAGACCCAGAACACATAATGAATAAAATAAACCAGAAACATTGAAAAAATAAAAAGGCAGAGATGGAGACCAAAAAAAAATGATAATAATAATAATAACAGAAAATAAACTTTGAAGGCAATGCCTATGTTTTCATGTATGTTTTCTATGGAAACGTAATTTCCGCTGATGATTTTAAATGGACATCGAACTTCTGTACAATGCAGACAAATCAATGCAGAACGAAAGACCACGACAACAAAAACACTGACTATGAGAGCAAAAAAAAAAACTGAAAATAAAACAGTTCAATATTGTCACTTAACTCACTCACTCAGGATATTGCTTAATTAAACACGTATCTGTTTCGGTTTTAAAATGTGCGTTGCGTGCTGAAACTTAAACGTTCACATTTTGTTGTTGTCTTCTTTCGGCTTTTGCACTTATTTGTAATGTTGTGTGTGAATTTTATAAGTGACCGCATATTAATGTAATAGCAAAATAATGATAAAGAAGTAGTCGACTAACGACGATTGGTTTTTCGAACCTCAAAAAACCACATCGTGAGAATTGTGTACTTTGAAACGATATGCGATTCGATGGTGTATTTGATATTCGGCATCGGAATGCACTTGTTCTTTTTTCTTCTTATATTCCGATGTGTTTTTTTTCTTCTATGTTTAATAATTAACGTATAGTTTTCGTTTGAATAGTAAAATGCCTCATAATTCTGATTGGTGATCGATATCGACAAAGGAAATTCGACCAACGTCATTACAAGCAAAAAAAAAATCGTCTCACACATCTTAAATATTTAAAGCTCTAAGATATTAAGATTACGAGCTACACGAAAGAAAACGGCTCCTGCTCATTTGAAGTTGCCGATGATCAATCCACCGGCGACAGTATTCGGATCAAATGTCGGATTGTGTAACACACAATCCGGGTGGTAAATTTATTTCTGCTCGTTATTATTATCCATATCGAAATGTTCAATGGACCGCCCATCTGCACCAACGTGCACAAATGTAGCACCAAGCGCCCGAAGAATTTTCGTCACAATCGAATCAGAGAAAAATCGAAAGTTTTGCAAAATAACGCATTTTTGGCGCATCGAATGAAAAAAAAACAAAATCGTAAAAGAAAACCACTTAAAACTTATTGTGTATTATATGGCAAGCATGGTGTCTTTGTATGACACCACATTGATTGACTTTTCCTTAATTTTTTTTTTTAAATTAAAATGATCATAAATCGGTTCCGCAAAAATGCAATTCACTTGGCTTCATGTGTTTGTGTCATGCATTTTGGTGCCACGGAACCACACACAATTCACAATTTACAAAACAGCGAAAGAAGAAATGATCATAAATTCTGTTGGCTTTCTCTGTAAACATAAATCAATATATGAAAATGAAAATGAACAAAAAGTAGAAAAAGAAAAATCAAACAAATTTATCAGATCTACGCATTGCATGCATCGGATGCATAAATCGATATTAAATGAAAATTCATCATTTAACGAACTTGCAAATCGACATTGCGTCAAGAGTCAAAAGTGAGAGTGAATTTCACATCGTAGCCGACTATCAGACAAATGTATGTTTAAAATTTACTATTCACTTCTCTCTTTTGTCATACATCGTTTGAACTCAACAAATCCACAACGTGGCGACCGATAATCGAAGAACGTATTTATTTCACTTTTTAAAAATCGATGCTATAAAATAGCTTCACCACTTGCCAAACCGCTCCATTGCCACATGATAAAGACTGCATAAATTTTATTCAAGTGTGAACAACGTTAACACGAAACGAATGTCTTTCGCCATATTTGGATTTGCGAATACGATTTTGCGCGCTGATGAGATAAAGACAGTCACATTGTGCCCGACTGTGTTCACATCTTGACTGTTGGTCATTCATTCTTTTATGTCGGTTTACTGTTGACGTTCAAAGTGCCCAGACACACGTTTCGAATTCGATTGCTGAATTTTAAATTGCAATTTTTTGCTCATCTGCATTCTCAACGGCATCGAGACTAGGAAGTTATTATGTGTGTCTCTCTTTTTCCAATCATCGGATGATGGTTTTTTTTTTATTATTATTCATTTTCTTTGTTCTCCTTCGTTTAATTAAAAAAGTACTACATTGTCCGTCTTCTTTTCGATTTTGTGGCAAACGTTTATTAATTTCTGCAAAATGTTTTTTTTTCTTCGTTTCAGACGAATGTGACACAAGATCCAACACATCAAAGCAATGGATTGTTAACCGCAGTGAACTTTGTTAATGCATTGAAAAGACTTGTTTCGAAAACCATCCAGTGATATGAACTGATAACATTTACATTTAAAAAAAAAGAAAAAATTTTTTTTGGAAAAGTTTTGGGGTGCCAATTATAAGGAAGTGATGTGAAGTGCCGGAACATTTAACGAATGAAAAGATATTGTGGACATTTAAATTGTGATTCAATTTGACATAAGATTAGAGAATAGCCGGAAAATGGAGGCCTCAAATTCCGAAGTGACAACCAAACCAGCACTTAGCTCAACAAAATCAATCGACGAGGGATTTGAAAGTGACCCGGATCGTGAACAATCAAATACAGACACTGAACCAAATAATAATAATAATAATAATTATGATAATAATTCGAATAATTTGCCACTGATCGCAACACCAACAACAAAATCACCTTCACTAATCGCATCATCACAACGATCCCATTCATTTGATATTTTACAACGAACCGATCGGGATGGTGTTCAACATACGCAAATAACACGTCGTCCACGGATTAGTGAAATTTTTGAAAATAATAATCAAATTAGTAACGGTAATCTAAAATCGGGTCGTATCATTTATCCAAATCCAAAAGTATCCATACCACGTGCTGGAGCTTCAAATTTAACAAATTATCAAATGATTATATCGCCAAATGGCGGCAACGGCAACCATTTCATTTCAACATTGAATTCAAATCCAAACCAAACAAATGCAATTATTGATTCACCACAACGATATCGTTTCGATGGTAAATCCATTGAATTGACCAATTCACGTTTGGCTCAATCAACGGAATTAATGTTACGCACCGGCCGCGAACGTATAAATAGTTTGAATTTATTGGACAACAACAAACCATCTCAAATAGCATTAATCAATGGAAAATTGATATGCATTAATATGCCAGTTACGCAACTCGTTCATTCATCATCAATATCATCAAATCCAAAAATGAATAACATAAATCGTCGTATAAATAGCAATTTAAATGCAATAAATCATGCGACAAAATTGAATCATAATCATCATCAAAAATACATTAGCAACGGTCGTAATCATAATAATCGGTCGAGCAATGATATGTTGTTGGGAGCAATAACAACCACACAATCAACAAATCCATCACATGCACAACAAGTGCACGATAAAAATATTATCCAGAATGCAAATAGCAGCATTTATACATTTTATCCGGCCGAAGGGAATATTAGTTTGATACCATCACAATATGGACTCAAATATAAATCAACACATTTGAATGGATTACAAGAGCAACCGGCACCAATTTCACCATGGTCACAATCGATGGCACGACACTCAAAAAGGTAACGATTTTATTATTTATTATTATTATTATTATTTGGCTATTGTCAATTCCGTTGACGCAAAAAAAAAAATGGCATGTTTGAGTCACAAAAAAATATTTATTATCGAATTCGCAATTTAATTTAAAGAAAAGAAACTACACAAATAATGCAGCTATCGGCCCAGGTGGGGTTAAGTCATAAAATTGAATTGCAATAGACTTTCTTCTCCTCCTAATTTTATTCCCGCCAAATCTAAACACAAAATGATCTCATCCAAGCGATATCGGGTCAATTTGGTCAATTTTTCTGTTCGACAATTGACTGTATTTCAGTTTTTGGCTATTCAAATAAATTCGATTCGTCTGATGATATCCATTTTCAAAAGAAACAAAGCTTCAACGATACGCGATAGAATGAGAAAAATAGTTAATATTTTTTTTGTTGTCATTTAAAATCGACAATTTATTCGCTGAATAAATTTAAATGTCAAAATATTTTTATCTTCGCATGTTATTTGTATGGATGGACTATGAATACCAGCAACTCAATAATCGATTCGTTAAAAACAAGTTTGCGAAATGGAAAGTAAAAAAAAAAAAAATGCAAAAAAAGATGAATAAAAATCCTCAATCGACTACGAATGCGAATCGTTCATGAACCGGCCACGAAGCAATCTATAATTATAACTATCATCGATGATATTCATGCAATAGTTGCGAAAATTTGAATGAAAACCTTCTTGTTTCTGATTGAATTGAATATCTATTATCGAAAATCGATAAAAAAAGAAAAAAAATTTAAATGATCAATCATTGAAGTGAATGCTCTTTCAAAGTGTGGAAAAGTGTTGATAGCAGTGAATTACAAAACGAGCATATCATATGCAAATGTTGTGTGTGTTGCAGATGAAAAGAAAAAATCGTCGACCTATTCAATTTCGAGGTCATCTGCCTGCTTGTACACCGTTCACACTGTTCACCACAGTATTGACTTACACACGCAATTCTGCTGCCGCGGCTGCAGAAAACGAAACAAAAGGAATACAATACTCAATATCGATGCTTCGCACATTTTATACAGATATTAAAACAAGTGATAAATTTGAGAGATTCATCTCTGTCCTTCTTTAATTCAAATGAAAAAAAAAAAAAATTGTATGACTTCAAAGCCATATTACGGTGAGTTGACAATTCATTGCGGTTCATTGTTGTCCTTGAATTGAAAACAGATATTTTTTGGACGAATAAGTGCACAAAAAACCATGCAAATTCAATGAGGGGAGAGAGAGAGAGAGATTGAGAGATAGAATTTGAAAAAATAGAAAAAGTTAAAGTCTATTGGTGTCAAGTGAATAATAATCAACTAAATACTAGATACTGAACACATACAAATAATATAACAATTGAAACTAAATCTCAAAAGTGTCATCAACACTCAAAGTGCCTAATCGGCAGCATGGTTTCGGTTGCTCTAAAAATGCAATTGCAAAAAAACACACAAATGCTGGTCAAATTTCATGTTTTTTTTCCTTTATTTTACTTTTCTGCTTACAAGTATTGGTTTTGGGTGTCATTGTCGTTTCTTCAATAGCAAAATGATGAATTTTATTTTCGGGCAGAAAGTCTTCGTTTTGTTTCGCTTCGAAAAGCCAGTCAGCATGGTTAAATGTGTAGTTCAATTCAAAACAACGCGAGCAATTAAATGATTCAAATTTATTCAGTGGATGCGAATTAAGTTTCAATTTTTATTCAAATCATCAATATTGTTACTGATTTTTTTTACTTTTCTTCTTCCATTTTTTGGGGCTGAGACTTTTAACCGTGTTAGCAATCGCTTTTGTCAACACAAATTTTTCCGGAGTATATTTTGAATTACTGGAAATAAATTGTTTTCATTGTTTGAATCGAACGATAATATTGTTTTTGAATTGTGTGTGAAAACTTACCCTTTATACATGTACCAAATCACTTCTACTCTAGCTGCCTTCTCACATAAGTTAATTCCTTCTTTTTTCTTTTCTGTTTTAATTTCTTCGATCCTTTTTTTCCTATTGAAAATAAAAACAAGCAAAAGAAATCGAATAATTGTCTCAATCTTATAACATTCGTTTTTGTCTTATGCTTCACTCACATGGCTTCATTTCCAATAATTGGCTTAAACCAATATCCAAAAAATTTCAAAGGATCTTTATCATTCGATAATCTATCCAAACAAGTTTTCTTTGACCCATCGATTCCACTGAATCATTCGGACGAAGTATTCAATTGAAATTTCAAAAAAAAGTGACTTTGTTATACAGAAATTGAAACAATACTCACGAGTTTTTAAGATCTTCGAAGCTATTATTGAATGGAAAATTGAAAGAAAATGTTTTAATTTTTTTTTCTTTGTGAAGTCAAAAACAACATTTAAAAACTTACAAATTTCCTATTTGATTTTGAAGAATATTATACGCATCCACACTCCTTTCACTGTTACGTGCAAATGAATTTATTCAAATTTTAAATTTCAATTTTCAAATCCATCGACGAAAATTGTTACTTACGAAACAAAGTTCACAATGCAATTCAACTTGAATTCTAGGTCTGCTTTCTTTAAATTTCCCCAGCAATCTGCTAAAAAAGTATATTCTTTTTGATTATTTCCCGGGTAAAAATTATAGGCGCTGAAAATAAATATTATATACATTTAAAAAAAAAAATTCAATTTCTGAAAATGGTTAAACCTTAAACTCACCTGTCGACGAACTTTTTATATTTTCGATTAATTCTGAAGAAAAAAAACAATGTGAAAGAAAAAACCTGAGCAATTTAAGGGTTCATGCAAAATAGCTTTAGCCTTTGAAACTTTCGACTCACTCATTCAATCCACCACTATACCTGAAGAAGAATACAATGTGAAAGAAAAAAGCTGATTAAGTTAAGGTTCATGCAAAATAGCTTTAGGATTTGAGAATTTAGACTCACTTTAGAAATTTTTTATAACTGGAGATCAAAATAATGTAAAAGAAAGGGGTTCATGTAAATTAAACTTTAATCTTGGAAACTTTAGACTCACTTCTTATATCCATGATAACTGAAGAAGAAAATAATGTAAAAGAAATGAGCTGATTAATTTAATGTTCATGCAAAATAACTTAAGACTTTGAAACTTTAGACTCACTTTTTGGGGAACTCTGGATTAAAACTGAAAACAAAGAAGAAAATAATGTGTAAGAAAAGAGCTGATTAATTTAACGTTCATGCAAAATAATTTTAAACTTTGAAACTTTAGACTCACATTGAGAGGAATTTTTTATATCCATCATCAGCACTGAATAAGAAAATAATTTAAAAGAGAAGAGCCAAGTAATTTAACGTTCGTTTATGCAAAATAACTTAAGACTCACATGCGGAGGAACCCTTCAAATCCTTGATGACTGCAAAAAAGATTAATGTTCAAGCAAAATGATTTTAGACTTTGAAACTTTAGACTAACTTTTTGCGGAGTTTTTTATATTGTACATCATTACTGAAAAAGAAAATAATTTATAAGAAATGAGCTGAATAATTCAGCGTTTATGCAAAATAACTTTAGACTCACTTTTTTAGGAAATTTTCAAATTTTTCATAACTAAAAACAAAAAAATAATGTCAAAGAAAAGAGCAAATTGTGATTCATGCAAAATAGCTTTAGACTTTGAAACTTTAGACTCACTATATTCCGAACTCTCCATATCCTTGGTAACTGAAGAAAAAAATAATGTTAGGAAAAAAATCTGAGCAAATTGAGGTTAATGCAAAATAGCTTAAGTCTTTTAAGCTTTAGACTCACTTTTTGGGAAACTGTCTTTTGAGTAGATCATAACTGAAGAAGAGAAAATAATGTTAACAATAAGAGCTGATTAGATAAACGTTCATGCAAAATAACTTTAGTCTTTGAAATTTTAGACTCACTCGACGAGTTGCCCTTCACCAACACTGAAGAAAATAACAAAAAAAAAAATTTTAAAAGAAAGGAGCTGAGTAATTTGAGGTTCATGCAAAATAAATTTTATACTTTGAAACTTTAAACTCACTATCTGACGAACTCTTTATATCCTTGAAAACTGAAAAAAAGAAAATAATGTAAAATAAAAGCGCTGAATTATTTTAGATTCATGCAAAATATCTATAATACTCACTGCACGAGGAAACATTGTCTTTCTTTATAACTGAAGAAGAGAATTATGTAAATGAAAAGAGCTGACTCATTTGACGTTCATGCGAAATAATTTTTGAATTTGTAACTTTTTGACTCACTTATTGTAGAACACTTTAAATCCGTTAAGACTGAAGTAGAAAATATGGTAAAAGAAAAGAAACTGAGTAATTTCAGATTCATTCAAAATAAATTCAGATTCTTACTCTTTGGTGAACGGTTTAAAATTTGGATCAACACTGAAGCAGAAAATTATGTAAATGAAAAGAGCTGATTAATTAAAGGTTCATACAAAATAATTTTAGTCATTGAAACTTTAGACTCACTTAGTGAGATAATGTCGATAACTTCCATAGCTGAAAAAGAAAATTATTAAAAGAAAAGAACTAAGTAATTTTCAGGTTCTTGCAAAATAACTTTAGAATTTGAAACGTAGATTCACTTATCGATGAAGTCCTTATATACTGGATGTTCACTGAAGAAGAAAATAATTTGAAAAAAATAGAACTGAATAGTTTAAGGTTCATGCAAAATACAGCTTAAGACATTGAAAATTTAGACTCACTGTTCGTAGAGCCATTTACTGAAGAACAAAATAATGTAAAAGAAAAGAGCTGCGTAAATTTAAGGTTCATGCAAAATAGCTTGAGAATTTGAAATTTCAGACTCACTTGCGAAAGAACTTTTCACTTTTTGAATCATTATCAAAGCGGAAAATAATGTAAAAGAAAATGGCTGAGTAAATTTAATGTTCCTGCAAAATAACCTAACACTTTGAAACTTCAGACTCACCTTCCGAGCAATTTTTTACATTCTCCACATCTGAAGTAGAAAATAATGTAAACAAAAAGAGCTGAGTAAATTTTATGTTTTTGCAAAATAACTTAAGACCTTGAAACTTTGGACTCACTGTTTGAGAGACTTTTTATCAAAACTGAAGATGTAAAAAAAGGAACTGATTATTTTAACGTTCACTCGAAATAAAAAATAAAAATTGGCAAAAGGCAATTTTCTTACTGATCAGTTGATATTTCTCTTTTTTTCGCACTGTCTGCACCCAAATACTGAATTAAATGAACAAATATTTTATTGATGAAAAGTGGTCAATATTCGTGAAATCCAATGAATAATAATAAAGTAAACTTACAAGACCAATGCACACGGCTATCGCCAAAGCTAATTTCATTCTCGTTTTCAAACTTTTAACAATTATTGTTTTGTGGAGATGAAGCAGACAAATTCCGTTTATATAGGAATGAGAACGAATAAATTTTGGCTCTAATTGTGATTATGGGCCCCAATAAAAAAGTGTGCATATCAGTTATCAACAAAGTTCAAGCACGGAAAAATAGAATTTAAATTTTAAATGAAAAAATATAGAATGAATATTGCGATTGATATGTATTAAAACATTCCTATTGTAATATTCCCTTCATATTTCATATCCATATTCGCAATTAGCAAATAAATACTGACGTAATTATAACTGCGTAAATGAAAAAGTAGAACGTAAACATGTTTTGAACAATTTTAAAAATTTAATTTGAATCGAATACATATTTAAAATTCAAATTAAGGGCCATCTAAATGTCATAATGCTGATATTTGCGTTTGATAGTGAAAAACTTTTTTTTTTGCAAAGAAGTTGTTT
>GL501485.1:21936-74259 GCA_000149185.1 Mayetiola destructor | reverse complement strand
TTGATAATCACGTTTGAAACTGGAAAACATGTTTGTTTACTTGTGGTCTGCATCTGGCTGTGAGCATGTTGTTTGATGGGCTTGTTTTTGATTTTAAGAGCCATCGTTCTGGAATCAATGCTAAACCATTTTTAATGCTAAAAAATGCATCTCCTATCAATTTGGAGGCAAAAAAGGAAAAAAAAATTTCGAAAAAATGGTAAGGGGTTTTTGCAAAATTTTCAGAGAAAAAAAAAAAGGCTTTTCCAAATCGATCTGCAATCGATGCCAAACCAAACTGTATTGACATGTTTGTATTGGCGAAAGAATGAATCGGATTCAATTTGATATTATTCCAACCATAAAATCTATTTTGTGGTTGTTAATATAAAATCGAAATAAGAAAGGGCTGTACGGAAAAGTTTGTTATCGCATGCGACTATCTTGTATTTTTCACTCTTCTTTCACTCGAGCAACAAAAACTCTTTATCTATAAACTTATAAAAGAGATGAAGCGCAAAAAAAAAATAATGTGCATTTCATATTTCGCTTTGAAAGATCAAAACATGAAATTAAGAAGAGAAAAACTACGGCATCGGTGTTCTCACATGCATTAACAAAGAGATTGGAATCGCGGAATGACGAAGGAAAGAAAAATTCGAATCAAACATATGCACAAAGTTCAGTCATTTGCTTTTCGAAAGTTGTGAGAACTGTTACAAACTATTCTCGCTCTATTGAAATTATTTTCCTATTATCATTTTTTTATATCGTTCGGTATTCAGTGTTCAAGTGTCATGTGGCCCTTATACAACGCATTATACCCATTGCAACCATTTGCAGTCGGATTTGTTCGAATTTTTGCTGTTGCATGAATTCAAATCGAACTTTTTGATGCATTTTCACATTTTCTTCAATTTTGAATTGCCGTTTTTTATTTTTTTCTTTGAATGGGTTAATGAATTGTGATAGGTTTGTGTGTGTGTCTTGTCTCGCATCTCTATTCAATGTTCAAATCATTTATGGAGCACTCTAATTACATGTAACAAATTAGTTTTTAATTTAAGTTTTAGATCATTTGCCAACACTTGTTTGTTGAATGAAAAATTTGGAGCGAAAATACCGGCGGGGAAAAAGACAAACAAAGAAACAAATGTAAAAGAATTTATCGTTGATCATCCTTGCTCACGTTTCATCGCATCATTGCGGCTTCATTGAACAAATTCAAACAAATGATGTGTTTTTCATGCGCGCCATATTCGTAATCCAAATGATACAAAAACATTACAATGCAAGAATTGTTTGTTTCTTCTTTCTTTTTTTTTTCATTATTCGTTGTTGACGTTTGACCTTAGCTAACCGTTTCCATATCTTCAATCTTCATAATACCTGTGTTGCAAACTAGTTTGCGTTGACTTTGGTTTTCGTTTTGAGAATGGTTAGGCGGTGTCGGAATGCAAGGCCATCGATTCTTGGCCATGACCAAATAAAAATGAAAAAAGGATGATACAGTATTTTCTCCCAGTTAATGGTAAATTAGTCACTGTTATTAGTTATTATTGGTACAAAAACCGTCGGTTCTACTGTCAATTGTGTGCGATGTAGGACTGAATGCGAAAGTGAAAGTTCCAAAACAAAGTTAACCAAAATCGCTTTCTGAACTCCCAAAAAAAAACAGGTTTCAACTTCAAACATTAATTAGGATTTGTGTTGTATTGCGCAATGCGTACCGGAATTGATTTCCAGTTGGAAAAAAAAATTTAATTATTGCTTTTTAATTTGATCAAAATATTCGTTCACATTTCTTTTCTTTTTCTTCAAACAGGTTGATTCCAACTGCAGGCGAATCACCAATGATAATTGCTCATCATTCCATCAAACCCCATAGTTCGTCCAGTGGTCTATCGCGAAAATTAAAAGATTTGGCTACATCAGCCGGTTTTCTTTCACTATCATCTGGAACGCATTCGATGATGTCATCGTCGTCATTAAATTCAAATGCCAAAATTAAAATGCCATTAAAACCTGTGATTAAAACCAAAAAATCGTCGATCCACGTTGATTATCCCAAAAGAGTGACGTTCAGTGACTTTGCAACAGTTCAGGTGGTTTAACAAAAACAAACAAACAAACAATCAAATTGTGCAACAACTCTTTGTCAAATTGGATGATTCATTTTCAGCTAGAGAAACAAAATCTCACAAGATGTTTAACAATTTTTTTTAAACATTTCAATCGCGGCTTTAGTTAAATAATGGATAATTGAAAATATTTAATCGATGACAACATCGCATAAAAATAATTAATTGATTTGTAAAATAATCCACGATATTTGTGAAGCCACAGCAACAGCTAAATCAAAAATAACATCAGCTGATTGGATTTTCCCATCAGTGTCGGTCGTTAGCTCTTCTCATCCATTCCGATTTACACATCCATTTTTGACACATTACAAACGAGCAAAATTCGTTTAATGACGATATCGCACACCACACATTAACATACCGGCCAATAGCTCCATTCCAAAATCAAAACCGACAAACTGAGCGGTTACTTTCTCGTACGCGATCGATATGTTTATGAAATTGATGCTAAATGCAAAAAAACAAAAAAAATTCATATCTTGTGCCGGCAATAGACTGCAGATTAAGATTATTATTCAGGAATGAAGAGTGATGCGCATTGAAAAAGTGGTTAAAATGGAATATTATCATTATTTAGAAATTATACGTAAATATCACATGATGCGCCAACAACTATCACACCATCAAACCATGATCGTCATTAAAGATCCGCTCGATCGTCGATTGCATGATCGTTTAACAAAATATATTTAGCATTCATATCATTTGCAAATTTATCAAGTGTGACCAGTTTAGCCACACAAAATCAACACAACAAAGGTGACAAGTTTATGATGACTCGTTCGCAACAAATCAAATCGAAATCGTATGGCAAAAATAGAAATGTGTTAATAGGTTGATTAAACATTAGTCGTCGAATGTCATCTTTTAATCGATTCAATTCTGCCTTTTTTCTCTGTGCAAATATATTTTCGTTTCAATTGAGTCTTGATTTGCATACTTTCATTCTTTATTTCCCAACAATAAATGTACAAAATGAATGGAAATTTCCTGTCCAATTCCCAAAAAAAAAAACAAAAAAAAAAATAGAGAAATCCGATCAATTTGATGGGCTTTTAGTTCAAATCCATCGACTTTCAGCCACTGAAAATCGAAAAGCTGATTGAACTTCAAAAACAATCAAAATAATAATCAATTAAAATCAATATGTACTTAGCCATCTACTTACACTTTCCGGTCAGACTCAAATTTTTGCTCGGAATCAAAAGAAGACAACAACAACAATCAAACACACAAAATAAACGCAATGGATCATGGATCGTGAAATAAATGGAAACAACGATCCATATTATTATTATTATTATTATTATTATTATTATTTCGAATTTATTCATTACATAAATTCGAAATTAATAAAATATCCATCAAATGAAACTAATTGCACTGTTGAAAGTCTAAAAAATTTAATTGTAAATTATTATTTATCTTTTCTTTATTTTCTTCGTATTTTTTGCCACTTGTTTTTGCATATTATTATTTAAGTAATGTGTTATTGAATAGTAATAATGGATAATTTGTAATTGTTGATTAAATTGTTTTCAAGTGTATAAATTGATTATCATTATAATGATGTTACAATATTTAGCAGAAAAAATAGCATGAAATTGCTTTTCATTTTCCATTAGTAAAAATAATTTGATTTGATGATGGATTTTCCAAAATAAATAAAAACAGTCAATGATATAAGATGTAAGTGAATTGTATTTAAATAAAACATGAAGAAAAAGAAATGAAAATAAAGAATTGCTTTGCTGACATTTGATGGATACTTCTGTTTCAAATTTGAATTTTAATAAAGTTTCTTTTTCAATTTTGGATCCGTTCGTTGATTGACCAGCAGTCAACGGTCAGCGGTGATCATATGTAATTGTGAAGGTTGACTGCTCTATGTGATTCAATGTATGGTGCACGTTTAGCTGCTTGGCATTTGAGCAAATGAATGCTCTTCATTTTTCGTTTATTCGGTCGACCGAATCAAGAAAACAAGCGGTCGACATTGAATCGTCGTCATTCAGGTGACTGAATGTATAAAATTTCTGAAACTGATTTTTACAGCCGTTTTGGCTACATGGATATATGGTTAAAATTGGCATGGTATTGAAATCATTATAGAATCATCTGATAAACAATTCTTCGTTCGTTATGGATTTTTGTTATGAAGCAGCACTGACCACTCAGTGGTTATTTGTTATGATGAAACTTTAAATTGTAATTTGTAACATATTATAAATTTTCAAAGCGGAAAAAACTAAAAATCATTTTTCTTTTAATGTTTTTCCCTTTTTTCCCCGCTTGTTTAAACGATTTATTTCACTTTCGTTGCCAATTAATGTCAGTTTTATTTCGTGATTTCGATGCAAAAGACTTGAAATGATAAATTAATTAATGAAAGCAGGCCATCCGCCAGAACACCAACAAAAGTGTAGTCACATGAAATTGGAGCAGAGTTTTTCGTTCCAGAAAATGGTAAATGTGAAACGCATGTATTTTTTTTCTCATTCGATAAAATGAATCGATTTTAATTAAAACCAAAACACTGCCTGCTTCAGAAAGTGAAAATGAATAAGATTGAAATGTGATAAGCGGATGAGAAGCATATAGCATGAAAAATAAATTGGAATTTTGATTAAGTAAAGCAAAGAAAAAGAAAAAACATTTGACATTTTAATGGTATCGGTGATGATTGAAGAACTCTCAAAATCATAAATGTTTCAATTTCCATATGATTTCAGCACAAAAAATGCAAAAACTTGCAAAACAACCGGCTGCCCAAATATAGAAAGCCGTTTGAAGGTGATACACTTTAATGGGCT
Organism: Mayetiola destructor; assembly: GCA_000149185.1. Lineage (NCBI taxonomy): Eukaryota > Metazoa > Arthropoda > Insecta > Diptera > Cecidomyiidae > Mayetiola > Mayetiola destructor. The sequence goes on along the minus strand of GL501485.1, from coordinate 69,323 downwards.
TGTTGCTGTCACTATGCGAATTTTGAAGACACTTTGAATGAGTACGAATATTATCTTTATGTTCTTTTATATCGTTCCAAAATGTAAAAAGGCCACTGTCTTTAGCCCGCACAAGAATCCAATTGATGTATCCCTTAAATGGTGTGCCAATTGGCATCGCATAAATATTCAAAAATGGCACTGGACATTCGGTCATTTGTGCAAAATGCTCCGATGTCATTCCTTTGCGCAATATATATTCATTAATATGTTGTTTGTGGGCAAATGCAAAATTTGTATCCAGATTCCAAATTCGCGTAAAAATGTCATCATGTTCGATGGCATGCACACGACCCAATAAACCCTGATATTCATGTGAATTATTTAGAAAACCATGGATTAAATCGACATATCGTTGAATTGTTAAAATGTGTAAATTGGATTTTTCCAATTGTGCGAGCGTTTTGATGTCGGGCAATTGTGGTTTAATCATAAGAAAACTGGTTATTTTACTGCTATACCAATTTGTTATCACCGCCGAATAAACAATCCATAAAAAGAGTAAAATTTTGGCATTAAATGCGTTTGGCAGAAAATGGCTCGGTTGATTCAAATTCCATCCAAAAAAACGAATCAACGTTTCACTGAATGACCCGGAAAATTTCGATTCATTTGATCGTCGTTTGCATAAATAATAATGAAAAATCGATGAATATATCGGTAATGCAATGATTATCAAAATCCAAACGGATATTTTGAATGTATCAAATAAATTATCTAAATTCGATGCGATACCCGAACGTGGCACAATAATACACAAATCATCACGTCCAATGGTTGCAGTCGTTTCGATTTTCAAACGAAATTGTTGATGGCGAAAGAAGCGGGCATTGAAACCAACGTCAATTTGTTCATTTTGAAGATATGCAAATAGGCCATTCGATGTGCCATTTGGAAATAATTCACCTAAAGCCGATTGATCCTGTGGTTGAATTAATTTCAGGGTGGCGTTCATCTTTTTAATGACTAAATTTGTGAAAAAACCATCGACACCGATTATTTTCACCGATGCATCTGTATTTTGTTCGGTATATTGAATTTCGGCTTTTTTTGGTTCACTGAATAATCCAACACGCAACGGATGACCAAACATGTTCTGCACTTTGTCCGTGAATAAATGCTCTGGACGCGTTTCATTGGGAATTATATCGATTAGGAATTGTTCGGCGAATGGATGGTAAGTCCAAACTTTCAATTCAGTCTGCCAAAATACGATGATAACATTGAGAACATTCTTTTTCCAAAATTCCTTAAATATTCCGTCAATTTGACTGTAAATGTTTGCCTCTAGATCCAGTTTTTCCATCAACACAATAACGTATCGAGCATATTCTTTATTCGGCATGCGCTTTACGACATATGATAAATTTAGATCGTTTAACGTTTGCACAATGTTCAATGAATAAAATTCAATTCCGATACCTTCATCGGCGTAGCGTTTTAAATTGAATTCATTTTTCGTTCCATCTGAAAATCTGAAAAATCCGATTGATTACTTTCGATTATAACGGGACGCCATTCACCTTCTTCCAAAGTGCAAACTGCTCACCTGTTCACCATTATTCCACAAACCGAACATTCGGTCAACGTTTGCAAAATATGCTCATCGAAGACAACCCCTTTTCCAATCGAAATATTGATAAATCTTGATTGAATTGTACAAAAGATCTGTTCGACATATTTTAAAAGTTTGACATGGTATTCATTCGATGTGAGCTGATTGGGAATCGATACGAAAGCCATCGATGAGTTTTGTCGATTTAGGCTCACAAATGTAATGAAAAACGAAACGAAAATACTTTTTAACAACATAATTGTATAACGCTTTATTGAAGGATGTACAATATTATGTGATATGGGAATGTTCAATGGTCAAACATCAAAAGGCGACTAATTTGTTGATGACGAAATTGCTTGCGTTGGCGTGCATTTGTCGAAAGACTAACCCTTTTAGCTACAAATTTGTTTCGATCGATTAACAAACTAGCACCGAATCAACAATATTAATCCGTAATTATGGTGATGTACTAAATACTAAATAGCAGGGCCATAATTGGCCGCTAATAATCATAATGTTACACTAATTCATGAACATGGAACGTAGGTCACGCCTGATGATAGCTTTATTATCCTGTACGGCCTTCATTTTATTTTATCGATTTAAATTTGTTTTTCAAATGATTCCAGCAATGTTCGAAAATAAATACAACCAAAGCTACAATCAAACCCAAACAATAAACATAAAAAGCAGTTTGCAAATGTTCCAGCGTAAATGCGATCGAATTGTCATGTCCATCATGCAATTTTGATTGTGTGATTTGTTCTTTTACTTTTAGATCACGATCCCAAAACTCAATAAATCCACATTCCTGTGCACGTCTCAGAATCGAATTGATGCGATCTTTATAGATGGAACCGTAACCCATGCCATAGACGGCCATATATGGAATCGGGCATTTTGCCACTTGATGATAGAATATATGGGAATTTTTCGTCAATTTTCGTTTCATATGAATATTTATGTGATTTTTATTCGCAAAAGCCCGCGAACTATTCAGTTCGCGTATCTTTTCATATAATTCGTCCACGGACACATTAACCATTCGCCGAATAATTGGCTCTAATTTCCCTTCAAATTGATCGGCTCGGAAAAATTGGGCAATTTGACGATTGTATCGTTCCAACGAATAAAAAATCAAATCACTATTCGCTAATTCTCTGAATGTCTTAAAATTAGGCGCATCTTTTGGAATTATTAGCGTTCCGGAAAGTTTAGCCTGATACATGTACGACATATACAAACCAATAAACATCCAAATGCACACCAAAAATCCACGAATCGGATTATTTTTAATGTTAAACGTTCCGGGCTGTTGTAAAACATACGCAAAAAATTGCAATAAATTATGGAAAAATGATCGTCGATGTTTATCTCGGATTGTAAATAAATAGAAAACAATCGGATAACATAGGACAGCAACAACAACAGCAATCCACAGCTCAAAACTAAATGGTCGGAAAATATTTGCAATATCGGTGGATTTTCCATGACGTGGAATCAAAAAACAAATATCATCCCTTCCGTTTGCAAATGTTGCCTCCACTTTATTCTCAAATTGATTCAATCGATAGAAACGTATATTGAATCCAATGTCCGCTTCTCGGTGCACCAATGCACCCAAACAACCACTGGCCGAACCATTTGGATAAAGTTCACCGATTTCCTGGTTGTCCCACGGTATTGACATATTCAATGTTGCATTCATACGTTCCAAAAATAAACGTCCAAGTAAACCATCCGGACCGTCCAGAGCCGATACATTCGTCAGATTATTTGTATCGAATCGAAAACGTGATTCGTCAAAAAATGCCGTCACTTTCAGCGAATGACCATACAGATTATTCATTCTTCTTTCCATTATACTTTTTACGTGGTTCAATTCATTGCCTTGGATAAATATCAGCTTTTGTTTTTGGAATGGTGTATATATCGCATCGGTCACTGTACGATTCCAATAAACAATTACTGTATTTATTGAATTGCTGTTCCATAATTCCTCAAAGATTTCGTTTAGCTTCTGATTGGCTGTTTTGAATATTGGCTCTTCACATACAATAAAATCATATCTTCGACCCTTTTGCGGTACATTTACCTTTTGTGGTCTGATGTCCATTTTGTTTAGGTTTTGAACGATGTTTAGAGAATTCACATTGATGTTGGACGTAATGATTTCCTCTTGGCCGCCATACACGAATGTCGGGTATGGAATGGTGAAATTATGGGAGTCATTGAAATCATATCTGCGAATATTAATCGGTGATTTTATGCATTTTTCAATGAGATTTAAACTTTTTTTTTATTTTTTCCAAATAAAAACCTTGAAGTTAAAACACCAGCTTGAATACATTCATGTAATTGTTGAATTATTCTGTTTGAAAAAGCGGTTGACACCGATCGCTCAGTGTAAATGTGAAAAGTTTGCCGTGATCGCTCTGAACAGAATAAATTTCGGATGTATTCAATCAGTGATCGATGATGGCCTTCCAGATCTTTTGGTAACAGTCTCGCAGTTCCTGGTTGATCGGCAATGGTTGCAATTAGCAACAATTTAAAAAAAATAACTTTTAATAATATCATTTTTAAATGAGAAATAGAAACTAGGTCTGTTCTAGGCTGAAACTTTTCACACAAATTCTTGTTGTTGATGTGGTTAATTGAGCGAAACAATTCAAACTGTATTCAAAAGCTAATGGAATCGACCCTTCTACACTGTGTCCATTGGCCATAAAAAATTACCGTTATTAATTATGATTGGCTAATGGTCAATAAGTTTTCAGTCGGTCCTGGGGAGCATTCATCGTTCATATCGATAACTGTGTGAGAATTTATGTTCATGTATTCTGAAAGCACGAACACACAAAGTCCAGCAAATGGATTCCCATGATGCATGATATCGTTTCAATTGATCAAAACTTATACTCATTATTGTCAACGGAATGATGTTTATAAACATTCTAATTGAAGGACTCAACGATTTTACGATGTTTACATCAATTCGGCAGTCGCTTCTGCCGACACATTTATTTTCTTTCTCAAATATACGAATCATTTGACTAATTTATTACACTAAATGGTAATGACAATACTTTTATCTTTAATCGCTTATGTTTAATTATTATTGTTTCAATGGAAAGTTCATGAAAAGCAGTATAACCCGGTACACCGAGTGACACGTTCGATTTCATTGTATATCCCAACCACTGAATTTAGATGGGCTGATGTTGCCTATTATCACCGATAGATGGCGCTATGGACTTAATTAACAGTTTTATCTTATTCAAATGTGTATAAACAAAGACGAGAAAATTGCTATGATCGAAGATCATTGTCAGAAATGTATAAAGATCATCATAAAATCCAATAATGGAATTGAACAAGAAAAATGCAAAAATTTTCCACTGAAATTTATTTATATTTGTATTGTTTATTTATTAAATAAAATAATTTATTCGATATTTTTCATATTTCATGTTCAAAAACATGCACATTATCGAACAATAAAATCCACAAATTCAATGAAAATACATAAATATTTTTTTTTCTTTTTTTTTTTAAATTTTGAAGCAATTTTTATATAGACATAGATCTTATATATTCATTCAGACGGTGAATATACTTTTCAGAAATAATGTAATATGATTATATGATAATATTGATTGATAACTGGCGCACACAAAATATTCAATGAAATGAGATCATAATATTTTTTATATAGGTTTATCAGAAAGCGCATCACTTTTTCCACAATATAAATCAAATATATTTTTTGAGAAAAAGGCGATATCATTTGGCACCAAATCCATAGTTACTCATTATTCGAAAAATATTTCATTGAAAACCATATCTCGCGATTCCCGATTTTTTGATAAAATATCCTTACATTTTTGTGTAAATCAATCATGTACATTTTACATTGATTGAATAGTGATTTTAATAAAATTTATAATGTATATATCGACTAAAAAATCAGTTTTCTTTTTTTTTTTATTTGTATTGTATATTGTAATATGTGTTGTGTGTGTGTATTAGCTTAACACAGATTGCATTTGTAGAGTAAAGTATCGATTTGATTAGCTTCCACAAATCCATTTTTATTTTCATAAAAATAATCTCATTAAAATATAAATGCATATATTCATTTTTGTTTATGCTAGTTTTTCCATTTGGTTAACAATAAAAATTAATGATTGTTTTTTGGTTTCGTTTAGATTGAAACGTAATAAGCATAATATTATATTATTGTTTGACCTTGAATTTTTGTGATTCATGTTGCAGATGATTTCAAGGATATTCCTTGACGTTACGTAGGCTAGACAAAGATTCATGCAAAAGTGCATTTCATTCATTGGATTCTGTCGTTCATTTGATGCGACACACACGAAACAAATTTTGGAACCGATTTTTGATGGAATCAATGCATTTGTTTCATTCTGACGGCCAATTCGTAAAATGGAGATTTTATAAATAAAATGCTTGAGACTTTTAGTCAGTAAAAAATAGCTCATCATCCAAATGTCTATAGAGAAAGCATAAAATATAAAAAAAAATTTTTTGTTTTTTTTTTTTTTCATTTATGGATCAGTCAATAGTAAATATTTATAATGTATTTTTGTTTGTGCAATGCCTATTGGCCTATTACAGTATCCAGCAGTCAATATAGAATTAACAGAGTGTTTCAATGGCCAACGAAAATATTTGCACAAAAATATTTTTATTATTTTTCATTTCTTTTTCTTCGAACCGATTGGAAGTATTATGAGAAAATCTCCGGCATTCTACCATATAGGAGAGGTGTTATACTCATTTCATGGTAAAATATAAATATTCGTAAAACATCGAACATCTCATCATCATCAAGACCACTTTGCAAATCGCCAATCATATTTTAATTACCGTTTTGTATTGCCAGTGTTTTTTTTTTCTTCGAAGAAAATCAAAATTTAAAACAAATATTTTTTGTAAATAAATTCAGAATTCTGATTAAGACAACATTCACTCAAATTTGTTGGAAAAAGATTTCTTTAAATTCGATATTCGACATTATTTTCAAAATTTTATTGTATCATCGTAAGTAATATTTTTTCAATAATATAAATCTATATTTTTATAAATGTTATTCAAGCAAACGAATGAAAAATGATAAATAATAATTTTTTTCAATCAAACAAACGGAATGTGCGTGCCGATTGAATTGCTTCAATTTCTTCTTTTCACAGCTTATTCATTATTATTTATTCATAATTTAATGATAGGAAACAATGCCCATCAGGGACTCAAAACGCCTCTATGAATGTCCGTGGTCTATTTGAGAACATGGCTAAATACACAAATAAAGACCAGTTTTCATGAAAGTATAGTTTGATGATGATTATTGGTTTGTCGAGGCGTTTACTTCGAAATCAAGTCTTTTCAACTTTTTAGGGAGAGTCCACATACAACTCACCAACAGCATTCTCAGTCCCTGTGATTCACTGACCACGAACCAATCAACTAACTAAAGAACACCAAGACACATATTATTAAATTTTGTTGTTTATTTTATCATTTATCGATATGAATTTCATTGATTGTATGTTTCTAATCGATTACAATCTGTTCGAGGCCATAGACAAATATATCGAATAAAAACCGAATAGCATATTCGTTGAATACTTCCATATTGGACACGATTGAATAAAATTCGTTCGAAAATCTATTAGGATGCGATTTCGATTGATGCGCTAGAAATTGTGAGTATTTTTCGAAAATAAATAAATATAAATATTCATTTAAAAAGCGATAATCACTGAATACCCTTTTGATTGTTTAAACACTGTCTCCGACTGTCAACACTTTCACAATATTTGGTGTAATAATTCAGCAATCAAGACACTCAATTAGTTTTAAACACCAATTTTATAATAATTTCTATTTATTTCATCTAAATTTTCTTTTTTTGTTGTTGTAATTTTCCACTTTTTTTTATCTTAGATGATGCCATAAAGCGGTTGGTTGTCTTGCATTATGTATCATATCTTGCCAATGTTGTTTGCCCATGGCCGGCTCTTGTGGACCAATGCCACAACTACCGATCGCATTTGATTCTCCTCCTGACGATACCACGTATATCTGGAAATATAAACCGGAAAAAATGTGAACGAAATATTCGAATGAAATTCGGTCCAGGTCAAATGGATACATACTTCGAACGAGGCATTCTGAAGATTTGATTGCGTAAAATTAAATGTGAATGCTTCATTCCAAACGGGATTGCAGGGATCATTTGATTTGCCAAGGGAACTCTTTTTCTTTTTAACACGTTTACCATTTACAATCATATACAACTGAAATGGCAAATTTTTCAATGTTCAATGGTGTACAAATGGAAAATTTAAGTTAATTAAATTTGCATACCTTAACATATGGAATTTGTTCGGTGTCCAAATTTTTTGCTTTAATTATGTTAACAGTTAGGCGTTCGGCTTGAGGTAGATAATTCATTGAAACTAACAATTCTGGCCGTTCAACTGGTGGCTTTTTTGTTCTCGTTAAATCTGCCCAAATCTGGGAATGAAACGATTTTGAAATGAAATAAATAAAACACCAAAATGGCAATCGAAACATATACCTCAACTGAATTGGTCAAATCAACATCGTCAATATTAATTCTAAATTCTCCCATTGCATCATTTTGTGAATATCGATCACAGTCCATGACCTGTAAAATAAGTTCTTTGCCTTGCAGTTGATCACGTGAAACGGGAAATTTGAAATTTTGATCAAAATATGGATCGTATTCGCCACGTGCAATGGTCGATTCACGTTTTCGACTATCCACTTCCGGATTCAATGTGATACGAACGAATGGATCACGAAAACCACCATCTTCGATTGGACATAAATTGTGAGCTGTTCCAAACCAAAAAAAATGCATTTGAAAATTTTATGCCGCACAAAAATACAAAAAAAAAAAGAAAATTCATAATGAACGAACCTTCGATTAAATGTACAGCCAAATCGCATGAATGTGAATCAAATTTCAAATAAAAATGAATTTTGCCATATTCTTCATCTTCAGCATTAAAATAAATGGGTCCCTCTTGTCCACGATATAAATCCGGTTGTATTGCTCCTAAAGGACTTGCTGGAGCTACGGAACCACCTTCCGAATCTAAGCAAAAAACACATTAAAAATTAAGAAGAAATAACAGGACAAATGAAACGCTTTCGTATGACATTGAATATGCTCTCTCTATCTCTGTGTCTGTCTGTTTCTTACTGTTTCCGGATTTTGGTGGCAAAAGTAATGGTGACAAACAACGACCGAGTTTCGGTGAAATACATGCAGTACTTGCGCATGCCGTACTCGAAGCCAACGATGCCAAACAATTTGGACTTGATTCACTATAATCGGATGATGCTGGCGATGAACATCGTGCATCCAAACTGATGGCACGCAATGGGCTTGAGGCTCGTGTAAAATGAAATAATGATTGTTCATTTGTTGATGTGCTACGGCCATCTGGACCAAATGCTCGGATTTGTGGTGAAGAGCCACGATGTCCCTGTATATTGCACAAAATTCACAATAATTTCAAATCGAATGAAGAAAAAAGACGGGGAAAAAAACCAAAGAATTGGGACACAAACCGATTGTCTGGTTGGCGTACTATCTAGGCTACTTTGGCTCGATATGGATGGTGTCCTTTGCAAACGTGCCGGAAACGATTTACTTTGATGTTGTAATGGTGAAGCTGATTGTGGCGGTGATGGTTCGTGCATTATTGAGTTCGAACTACAGCCAGCCAATGGTGATGATGAAGACACAGCTGACGTTTCAGTCGTAATTGCACCATGTGTGTACTGTTGATGTTGATGTTGATGTTGATTTATACAATCCTGTCCAAAATTTGAATTGAAAATTTAAAATTGATTGAAAATCGAATTTGATTTTAAAATCAGCGTATGTTTGTTCATGCATTTGGATTTGCATAAAATCAATCGATAAATATTCGATAACATGGAATGTTCGTGTTTTACCTCGGTTGACGCAATCGATTCATTTGTTGAATCTGTGCTCATGTTCAATGATGTGGATGCTGACGCTTTATTTCCATCTCCTTTGTCGTGTGATTTTCGAACGGCTCCAACACGTTCTTTTGCCAAACGAGACCATGATTCGATACGCTTGTGCGCTAACCAACACGCAGCTGGACCTAAGCCGCTCATTCTATTCTATTTCTGATATTTTCTTCGGTTTAATTTATTTTTTCTTTATTTTTTTTTTTCCTTTTCTTTCGATTCGGAGCTCAGCTGGAAATGAGAATAAAGGCTATATTTAACATTCGATTTCCTAATATTATATGAAGGAATCATTGAGATAACAAGTGAATTGTAGATTTCCATGAAAAGAATATTATCACTTCGAACACCAATGTCCAATGATTTATTTACAACACGATTTACTTAGAATTCTCTACGGATTTATGTTCGTCGATGGATTCCAGGCGATTTAAAATGTTAATTATTTTCTTTTTGAAAATCATTCAATGAATAATAAGCTCATCAGCTCAACACCAAATAAACCCCAACATCAATTATGATTGGTTGTCATTGTTTGAATAAATTGAAGTTGCTCGTTATTTACTATCCAATGCTCATATCAACAAAAGCCAATATTTGTGCATATCGTTGGTTTATTCATTGAACACTTTCTCAATTTTCTTCGTTTTGAAATCAAACAAATTTACTACAAACATAGTATTTAATGGCTAAGCGGCGCAAAGTAATAATTTTTCACCCGGAATTGATTGTGTGTGTGTCTCATCTTGTAAAATAAATGCGTGAAATAAAATAAAATGCGTGCAATAAATGCGTAACCGCCAATCCCATTTCATAAATTATATATTGATTTTTGATTTAAACAATGCAAAACAAAACGATTCAATTTTATTCATTAATATTTCAATGCCGCCGTTACGGAAACCAATTCATTTAGCATAAAAATGGATTGCCATTCGGCTAAAAAATGTCCGTTCTTTATCAATTTGAATTTGGAATTTTCACATTTTTAATGAAAATGCATCAAATCGAATGAATTGAATCGCATGATACATAAATTTACGAATTGAATATTTAATCTGATATTTTATGTCACGCTATAGATGAATTCAAGAAAAAAAAACCCAATCTCAATGGATGGCACTCGACACTCGACACACAATACCAAAAGCATCACAGAAAATTTGTCAATTTTTTTATTTTTATTATTATTATTGTTTACATTCTTTTTGTTATTATTTTTCATTTTATTGATTCTCGTTGATTCTTTGTTTATTATTTATTATTATTATTATTATTATTATTATCGCATTGATCGAATTGGAACACTTGGGCATTGGGCAAGCAATAAAATCAAACAAAATGGATAAGAATATCAAATGAAAGGCCAATTCATTTAATTCATTGAAAAAAAAACAAGAAAGAAAAAAAGTTGACCGAATCTCTTTTTGATGAATGAAACAATTGGATCTTGAGTCTTAAGTTTGGTGCACAATGTGCATTGTATATTTATGCTCTTCTTTTATGTGTTGCATTTATTTATTGAAAGTGTGAGTGTGTGCCAGTTGATCGTTACCTTCCTTTTCTTTGAATCTTTCAGCCAATCGCTTTGAAATAAAGTACGTATGTCAACCATCCGCCAAGAAAAAATCGAATAGCCCAACAGTGGACATCAATTCGGTATTGATATGAAACCAAAAACGTGCCGAAATCATTAAATTTTATCAAAATTTCCTTTCAAAATGAAATTAAGTGGAAAATCACTGTTCGGTGCTTGGTCGTTGCGATTTGGCCTAAAGGCTCCTAGGCAACAATTTTTTTTCTTTTTACATGGGTATTTTGTCCATCCATCAGTTTGAATATAACAAACAATTTTTCTGAACAGGCCAAAATGTTGCGTTCATTATGTTTTATATTCTTCAAATATTTTTCTATTCTTAACGAAATAAAGAAGAGAAAAATTGTCACATTTGTGTTACACAAAATACACAATACAAATAATAATCATAATAATGAAATTATATATACTCAATGGACAAAGTCACCCGCTTTGTCAATAATAAGTATTTCTTATCTCTCTCTCTCTCTCTCTCTGTCTCCGTTCTCTCTGTTTCTATTCCATTCTTTTTTGTTTATTTTACCGAATTCGTATTTGTGTGTTTTCTTTAATATTTTTTTCTTTTCGTTGGTCTATGGAATGGATCATGATTTTTGATATTTATTGGATGTCTTTCAAAATGATATTATGTATTATTATTCAATGTTAAATGCCCTGTGCGCTGTGCATCGTTTTTATTCCTTCATTCAAACGGTATTTTCAGTATTCGGTATTCGCTTCAATTCTGATATAATTAAATGAAATTCGAACACCCATTTGTGTGTGTGTGTGTGTTCGTTCATCTTCATTTTATTCACCGTTTCTGTTTTACAATTGAATCCAATTTCTTCGAACATTTAACGATGCGTATATTTGGCGTGTGTGTGTGTGTGTGTTTTTCTTACATTCAATTTGTTTATTCCTATTATTATTTATTTTATTTTTTTTTTAGTTCCTCTGCATTGGCTCTTATTGCTATTACGTTTTATTTGCCAAAGTGATAAATTATTATTATCGACAAGCGTCTTTTGAATCGATTCTGAATTCATCAATAATATCAATGTTGGAATGTTGGATTGTGGATAATATGCCAGTTTGTGTTCGTGTTCTTGTTCCTGTACATTTGAGTGTAAGCTTCAATGCGCTTCATTCTTCATTCCATAATATGGGCACACACATGCATAACATGAATCGGTCATGTAACCGTGTCATAAACACTTTGAAAAATAATATTATTGATTTATTGTTTATCTATTGTGTTTTTTATTCAATAACCAGGTGGCATCCAACAAATCGCACACTTTTCGAATCAATTTACAGTAAAACATTGGAACCTTTCAATGAAATTTTCCTTTCTCTATTCCTCATTCACCAGGTTAATCGAAAATTTTTTTTTCTTCGTAGACATTCATTCAAGTTTTATTTCTTTGATGATTTTTTCATATGGGTTTGATGGATGTTCGATTGGGCATTTAGAGGGTACTTTTCAAAAAAAAAAAAAAACAAACGCGAATTTATTTTCGAAATTCGATTCCATCCACTATGTGAAATGTGGCAAACTACAGGAATGAAAAGAGAGTTTTTTATTTGCGTCTCGAATGCCGAATCAATGCCTAAGCCAAGTTTACATCAAATTGAGAATAAAAATTGAATTAAATCATTGCAGTGAGTTTGTTTTCTATTTTTTGATGTTGACAATAATAAGAGGATGATCGAATGAGATTCGATTTGATAAATGCATTGCAAATTGCCTGGCGGACAAATGCCTTTGATAAATCCTTTCGAAAGCAACAAACAATACGTCAAAGCAAAAATTGTTGAAGCCATTGTGGTACGAAACCGATTCAGATCATTCAAAAAAAAAAAAAAAAAAATGCCGCCTAAACAATACCATGACTGCAGTGCAAAGCAAGCACAAACTATAACCAATAATACGCACATCGATTGAAACGAAAATTCATTGAACATTTCGAAGTTTGTACAAAATGCGTTCAACTCGCATTCGATTCGGAACAATTGAAATGCATCTGCAGTTTAGGTATTTGATTGTTGGTACTCGAAAATCAAAAAAAAAAAAGAATTTCATATCAAATAAATGAAAATGATAAATTATTATTTATTTTATTATCTGTTTCATTCACTTTCAATGTTCGATTATGTTTTGTGCTAAAATTAAAACAGCCGCATTACTTTGTGACAAATTGCCGAATGCAATCGTCAATCTCGTTTCTTTTTTCTTGCTATTTTAGAAGAGGCCAAAGAAAAATTCTTTTATTTTCAATTTTATTCTTTTTTTTTTGCTTCTTTTTTTTGGTAAACTAAATGTACTGAATGTAATTTTGTTTCTGCATTATTTTTTTTTTTTTTTAACATTATTATATGATTGTTTCATGCACTCGACTTGTAAAACGAATAGAAATTGATAAACAATGAAACGTTATTGTTATTGTAAATGTGTTTAAAGTACCCTTAATTTGACACGGATTCAATTTATTTGTTATTTCTTTCATTTCATCAGTTTTGTGTTGGTTTGCAATATTCATTCATCCAACTTCTTTCTCATTTTCCTCAATATTCTTTGTTTTGTGTATGTGTGTTCACAAAAAGCCAATCGAAAAATTGGCCATTCATTGTGTGCCTGAATCGATACAAACTACAAACTACACAAGCCGATAGTAATGCCAATTTGTGACGGATTTTGTTTAATGTCAGACATTCGGGCGTTCTGAAGCAGGATCCTTTTCAGCCACCAAAACCATCGATATATCAATCGAATCCAATGGAATCGTTGATGAATCGAATATATAAATGTCGTTTAAATTTTCCAATGTTCCAAATATTCAATGTGCATTCGGCAAGTTAAATGTATGCTCATTATTTGCCAATATCGTCCGGAACACGTATTCAGCCGATTCGCCACGTTTTTCATACTTCATATTCAACTGAATCTAAGGAAAACCAAAAACCAGCTTTCAACATTCAGCATTCAGCCTTTAGTTTAGTTTTCGATTCAATGATTTTGAATGTGTCGAAATGCATTATTTTAATAAATCACAATCATTTATTATTCATATGAATGTTTCGATTGAGCACACACAGTACACACACACACTGCTACTTGCAGCAATAAAATAATGGAGACAAACATGTATCGAATCAGCTCCGTTTTGAAAACGGTCACTTCATTCTATTCCAGTTTTTATCGAATCGTATGGGCTGAATAAGGATCGAAAGGGACCGCAAATGTGCAACACGTAAAATATAAAAAAATCATAAAAATGATACACGTATTTGGTTCAGCTCAACCATAACGAAAGTGCAATCTGTTTATGAATTTCCTATTTGCTATCAATTTTCGGGGCCCTTTTATTTATTAATGTACCGTTTAATTTCGGTTCTCTTTCGTTTTCCATCATTGTTCGAGAAAGAGATTGGACCTCTTTTTTGTTCTGTATTTTGTGCTGTGCTGAGTGTGTGTGTGTTTTCTGCCAATTATTCAAGTGTGTAATTGGTGACAAATGAATGTGGCATATTTAGTTAAAAGTCCAATGTAATTTTTGGTTCTCTTTTAACGCTTTTTCAATTCAACACTAACAATAATACGGCTGAAGTGATGCTTGATGTTCGAGTGCTGACTTAATAGCAAATTCAATTTTAGAAAAAGAAAAATAGAAGAAGATGAAAAATGGGAAAAAGGAAAGAATAATCGGTTGCTAGGCGGTCTGGCGAGATGCTGACCCATTTTATTCAAACTGAAAATTAAATTAGCAAACGAAAAATGACCGTCTTAGGTTGTATTACGCTTGTTGGCTATCTCGTTACGGTCCAGTTCAAACTCAAACGGCGCAAATAGGAAAAACTTTAGTTACGAAATTTTTTTTTTTCGTTTCGACGAATGTTCAGGACTATAATTTGTATAAACTGACAAATTTCGCTTTTATTCACTCAAAAATTTAACACTTGAACAGAATTGAATAAAAACTAGTTTTAATTTTCACGAAACTTTCAGTTTCAGTATATAATTTTTCCTATTTTCTTTTTCTTTTTTGTTTTATCTTCGTTCATTTTGCAATTGCAAAAAAATAATCGAGTTTTGAGTTTACTTTACAAAACTTTTGATAAGAATGATGCATACATATCCAAGGCCATCTTAAATTCCAAATTTAATAAAAATAATGGAATATAAAAGTTTTTCAATCGGGATGGTTTGCTTTATTTTCGCTTCAAACGTTCATATTTCATTTCGATAAAATGTATCAACTGAATGAAGAGAGTTGAGATCATCGAGCGGAAAACACTCAACGTTATGTTATGAATTCCATTTGTTGCTATCCAACACATGGGAATGTTCACCAAATTCCATTGGCTTCTAAAAATGGTTCTTTTCTTCTTCAAATTTCGAATCTTTTCCAAAATGTTCGTTTCAATGTTATACAGCATTAATACCAACAGCACAGTAACAACGACAACAACCCGAAGTCAAAAAAAAAAAAAGTTGAAAAATTTAAAAATATTTTCCATTCAAATTCTTTTGAAATTCACCAATCAAATTCACCCATAAATATGCATATACCATGGACCATGGCACAATGTGTACCGTATACAATATTTATAGTCTGGAGAATTGAGCTTAGATACATATTGAATGATGCTTGCAAGCCACAATTTTAATGGGAGTCATATACTAGAAAATATTTCTAGCTTTTTTCAAGTACAAAGATGTGTTTGTATTTATCATGCTTACAAAAAAAAAAGCTTACAATCCGATCCAAGTAGAAGAGAAGAAAAGAAACGAAAAGAAAAAGCAGAAACTTGAAAAACTTAAGCGAAAATTGTGATTCAAATGAAAAAGAGAAAATGTTGTCGTTGGCAATGAAACTAAAAGTTTAGTTCACTTTAATTTCAAACATTTTTTCCTTGTCGTTGTCAAAAATTATATCGTCTCACCCATCGCCTCGTGAATACAATTTTCCCTTTTTTTTTCTAGCAATGCGAATTACGCATTTGTCTGTATGAATCGGAAACGGTCACGATATTTTTTTTTTGGTGGTGTTTTTGTGAGTGTTAAAAATTACTTACCACAATATAATACGAATGGTGTGTAAATATATCACTGGTTTGGCTGGTCTTTATGTCATTATGGGAAATGTTGAAAAGTTGAACACTCACGAAATGAAACAATAATAACACTACCTGTGTAAACTGTAATGGGGCTGCGAATATAGTAGGAAAAATAAGAAAGTTTTGAACCCGCACTTAATCCATTGAATTCACGTTAATAAATTTCCCTCGTTTGGTTTTCGATTCAAGGTGGTTTTCCTTCATTTCATAATGTTAAAATGTTATTCGAATAATTGAAATTCCAACCATTTATATTATTCATACAAAGAAATGATTCGCAAACATCGATTTCGAATGGTAAAACATGTGTTTTCGGATTGCATTTGTTCCAGTTTTTTTTTCTGGATTCACGGAATCAATGATATATAAATAATTATTATATGCTGCGTTAAAAACAATTGGATTCGATTCTATTTTTGAAGAAATGGCAGAGACCAACGACATTTGGAACCATGAAGAGATAAGGTAAAACTCTGACTGAGTTTATTCGCTGTACGCTACGAATATGTATGCAAAAATTTCACGAGAATAACCACTTTGGAACAGGGCACACACGAAAAACACAGAAGAACAAGTGAAACCAATTCATCTGTATCATTCTAGTGTGTGGAAAAAATGAAAACTCGAAATCATCAACACACAAAATTCCCAGAACACTTTCGACTCTCTCACGATGTGCTGCTCTGTGCCATTCTGTGCCACTCTGTGTTGATGCATGTATTTGATATTTGTACACCGGCATGCGCATTAAGCGAATAACATTATTTTATCCATTATTATTATCAGCAGCAATACGTTCATGTATACGTATACCGAAAGAAGCAACAGAGTATTTGAATTGAAAAACGAACTCAACAACAACTGACCCATGACTTCTAATCGCGAATGATGGGAGAAAAAAACACACGCACACTTTACACACTTTTTTCGTTCGCACTTTCTCTCACTTTTTTTTTCTTTCAATTCGTTTTGAGAGAGACGACGATGACGACGAAAGAAGAGAATGCTGGTTATAGCTTCATAACACTCTCCGCAGCATTGCAACAGGTCCCAGAAATGGGAGCGCTATCACAGCAGAAAATTTTCCATAATTTTTTACTTGTTGGTTTCGGAATTTGGATGGCTGTGTGTGTATAGAGTGTGTATATGTGTATATATTCTCTCCTCGTTGGTCGTTGAATTTTCGTTGTATAGATTCGAATCCTATATTTCTATCTCTATTTATTTCACCATTCGAAATTACATCCAAACAAATATTCGTATCGCTTGATTTTTTCGGGAATTTAATCATAAATGATTATATTCAATAAGATAGACAGTCAGATGGTGGACAGCATACACAATATTACATTACAATTTCAACAATTGACGAAAATGAAAAAAACAAAAAAACAAAAAATGTGCGAAAAATCATTTAAAAATTCATAAAAATTTATTATTTTTATTCATATCCATTTCATGACACATTCCATATTGTGGCTTCGGTTTTTATGTAATTCTATTCAAAATTATTCGGGTCACTTATCATATTCATGGTCAATGTTTCAATACGTTTGACCATTTTCATTTTCATTTTCATTTCCAAACGTGAAAATTCCGATTTTATCAATATATATGTTTACAATAGTTGTGTATGTGTAGGAGTGTGTGGGGCTGTGCGACTGAGATCTAAATAAGCGCCCCATCAAAATGCCTATGTGTTTGGCGTTTATTGTTTATGGTTCGAGGCTTATGGTTCATGGTTCATGGATATTATTGCTATTGTTTTGCATAAATGAAATTGTTGGTCGGCCTCTTATCATTCCAAACGATCTATTCAATGAGGCCAGAATTTGGAAAAATAGGCCCCAAAAACCAATTTCATTGTTCATATTTTCATAGGAATGGTGAATATATATATATATGCCGAATGAATTGACATTCGTTAAACATTTCTATGCATAATCAACATATTCATATTCAAATATTTAGAAAATGTGTGTTATCATTGTGAATTCATAAAGGCCAACAGTCAACAGCCAACAGCCATAGCATGTTGGCATTCAAATTTATTGATTTTTTTTGTATAAAAAAAATAATTGTCAGGCAATTCGTGATAATGATTTACATTTGATCGATGGTATCACATATTCAAATGAAGTGTTGAGCATTTTTTTTTCTTTTGCCCAGCTACAGTTCAATCACCAAACTGTCAGAAAAAATTCACAATGTAAATTGTATTTGTGCACCAGGAAGGTGAAGAAGGATAATATCTCATTCCATTTTTATGCACTCATAGCCCTTTAGATGGGAAGATGATGGAGCCCCAATGGAATCGTACGACGTTATCCCCTAAGTAATGAATGACGTAAATGATTTGAATCCTTGTAATGCAAAAATTTTAATTATTGCATAAAACAGTAAACAATAAAGAACAATCAAGTATTTAATTATTTGCTTCTCAATTTGTTCTCAATTCTTGCTCGATTGGCTCGCTTAGCGACACTATTCTGTACACAAGTAACCACTTAAAAGAGAAGAAATTGTAGTGTCGAAAAAATGCAATGAACATAAATTAAATTACATCAAAATGGTGTTGATTTCACAATCATTTTTGTTCGGCCACTCAATTTCTAAATGATTCACCATTTCCAGATTCACTAGATTTTGTTTTCAAAAATGCTTGCATATTTTCCATTTCAGGACACAGGTACAAATGGTACAAATATTTAATTAACAGTAATTAGATTGATTCTCAGTGATGAGTGTTGAATGGTAAATGACATTGTTTACATCTATAACATCAAAGTAAAACATTGTTTGGAAGATTTCCATGTCGTTAGGTTGTGGATCGTTATGTTTAATGTGAATTTTGATTTTCAATGTTACATTTCATCATCAAACGAAATGCGAAATGTGAAATGTGAGCTAACGATCCAATTGTTTTGTGTTGGCAGTTCTGTGCATTCACTCAGCTTACAACTCATTCAAAGGGCTAATTAGACGATTTGTACTCGATAGAAAACCATGCCAACTGTGTATTGTGTGTGTACTTGATAATAATTTTCATTTGTCAAGTTTCTTTATTCGTTTCATTCACAAAATCTAAATTCCACTTGAACGGAATAATAAATGATTATTTGAAAATAATAATGTTCCCTAAAAATACACTCACACGCACAAACATACACAGGATTATTTAACATTTGATCGTCATCCGACACTCGGGTGCGCATGCTATTAATATGAATTCAAATGGAATGTAGTCAGAAAATGACTTCAATTACTCGAAATTTGAATTAAATGCAGTCTTTTCGTTGACTTATTCGAACCACTTTATAACCGAATCGCATATAACAATGCAATAAAATTCTCTCATTCGAAATGAAACACACACACACACACACACCGGCATATTGGTGATGTGAAAAAATGCTTTGAAGAATTTCAAACAGTTTAATTAGTTTGAAGTAGAAAATTTCATGCACATTTAACGTAAATGATGGAATTGTTCGTGTTAAACGTATCGCCCCATTTCGAATGGTAAACAAAATTAAATAAATATATTTGAATGAAATGGTTATGTGAGCCTGGATATTGGATGGCTGGACCCATTTTGCGATTCGATCAAGATTAAAAATACGATAAATGCTATTCTGTGTGTTGAATCATTCTTTAATCATTTATCAATGAGTTTTTTGTTTTCTTCTTTTTTTTCTAATGTTTTTGTATTCCATTTGTCCGCCGAACCAATTCTATTATGTTCGTTCTGTTGTGAATGAAATGGATTTGTTTCCCGTGTAAATTTCAAAATTTCCACGAAAATGCATCATAGGAATCGATGGAATTGGTGTATAGAGCAATAAACAGCCATAACAAATCAAATTCATTCGTAACACATAATCAACTTTGAAATGAGGCTTCACCAATAACAATGCAATCCATCGGAAAAATTCTTCAATCAAATGACTTCCATTGTGATTGCGATTGGTGCATTTATTCATTCAACACTCAACATTCACCATTTAAACAATCGTTTCACTGAAATACCAATTGCTACTGTTGCGGCTACTGCTAATGCCGATTAATTCACAATAAAATTTCCAAAATGATGGAATGATTAATCGGAAATTCTAATGAAGCCAAATGAACCATATGCATGATTATCGAAAACGATGATTTAGCAATAAAAACTTACTATCATTAACAGTATTAACGCACAACACACATACGCTCAATTTTAAATCGTTATGAACTTTTCAATTTTTCAGTGGATTTCATTCTTAAAAATATCAAAAATAATATATATTTTCACCTCGATTCATACCAAAAATTTCATTCATTCGGAGAATTTTTATGATGAAAATTGTGCTGAAAAATTCGAAACATGCAAACAATGAGTTTCGTTTCCTTGATGAAATGCAAAATGCTTTCAATTCGAATTTGAAAATCCCACAAAATTGTTTTGAAAAGAATGTAAATATGATCAGTCATCGGACCGTCGTAGGTCCATTTCAACAATCGGTCGAATCGTTTTATAGTTTTTGCCATTGTGGCTTTTAACACAATGCAAGATCCGAATTAGAGGTTCATCGATTCGACCACAAATGGAAAAATTGAATTTTCAATTTGGAAAAATGTAGTGAGATTCAATTGTGTGATTGACAATAGGAAAACTGAAATTTAACCATTTTATTGCGGTTTTTCTGTTTGCACTGAGATGATATGGCAAATAAGTAAACAAGAGATATCATTAGTGAATTGTGAAAAAATCTCAATTTATTTCATAATATTTGAAAATGCTGTGCATTAGTGTTTTAAATGTCCAAACATTAAATTACAATCATAAAATATATTTTAATTGGATAAAGTCTTGAAAAGAAAAAACAAACACATCCATAATAATAATTCACATATCGACGAGAGTTTTAAACATCAAATAATAACTGAAGACGGTTTTAATCATCTGCAGAAAGATTAAAACAATTAAAGCAACAAAAAAATTCCATTCGAATGTTGCATAAAACGTACTCGAGTAAACAATTCCATATCCATAATGGCAACATTAGATCCATGATAATATAATGGTCGTTGAGCATGAGCAATCATCATTGGAAATGATTTAGCCAATTCCAATGGCAAAGCCATCCAATTTGATTCATATAAACGATCAGCAAAAGCTAGAAAATAGTCAGTTGAGTGTTTTCCAACGTAGCAATATGCATACAATTGTGACAATCCATAGATAAATGTATAAAACATTAGGAAAAATGTCAGATCCAAATGACGAACAGCCTTTTCATTTCAATGGGGGTGAAAAAAAAAATCCAAATTAAAGTGAATAGAATATCAAAAAAAAAAAAAAAAAAAAAAAAGTTTAAAATACAAACAGATACGCACCAAATCAATTTCAAAAACAGTTGTTGCAACAGTAATAATTGTACTGATGAGAAAACTGAGCAGAAAAGTTCCATAAACACTAGCTGTTTGTTGAAAAAGTCTATGAAAATTTCATTTTTAATAAGCTCAACAGTCGAATCGATATTAAATTTAATAAGAAAAAAAATGATTCACTCACTCTTTTGCCGAAATATGAAATGAGATCGATTCGATGAATAATCTTTTGATTTCATAGCTTTCTAACGGCATTGATTGTGATAACGAACTAATTTTCTCAAATTGCGTGGAAAATATTTGATAAAATGCAAAATTAAAGAATAAAAACGAAATGAAAAATGTTAAATATTTAAAAGCAATAAATATGCACACAAAAACAGCAGAAACTGAAAATAAACACTCAATCATCCAGCCGGATAAGGTATTTTGGTCCCATGGCAAACTATTATACATATTTTCCAAAAATAAATCGAGAAAAAAAAAAATATCAACCGAAATTCAAATGATGATCAACCAAATAAAGAAAGAACTTTACTCACAATAATCTTGCCGGACGATACAAAATATCTGGATTTGTATAACCAAATTTCCAATAACTGTAGAATAGACTTGAAAACATTAGACCTACGACACTTAAACAACAAGCTCCCATGAAATAGTCTCCATATTTAACAAGTTTTGCAGATCGTTCATTTGCTTTTAGCATGAAATTGCCGAAATCCATAGATTTATCTGTATTTTTGGAAAATTAAGCAATTTTTAGTTCGATCTGAAGACTGGCAGTTTTTAAAATGATATGTGCAATGTGCATTGTGCATACAAAAAAAAAAATAATAATAAGAATGGTAGATGAAAATTTCAAACTAAAACTCAATTACACTTATTGAAATGATTTTGAAAGGCATCAAAGACTTCAGTAATTTTGTGTCGCAATATAAAAGAAGCGATCACCATATAGACCAATGACGTTGTAACTGATATTGTCATTGTCGCATGCAAACAATTTTCCAAATCATTTTCCAAATTTTCTGAAACAAAAGCCATAGCACCCAAATCACAACAACTGATTATTAAAAAGACAATCCCTAATATTAATAGATTTCGAAATTTTATCAACGAATCATTTGAATCTGATGGACAAATACTCAATAGAACAAATCTATTCCGAACTGGTCTCATCACTTCCATTCTTCTTTCTTATTTAATTTGGTTATTTTCGAAGTTTAAAATTTGAAATATGAAAATGTAAATTGTTTGAAATATAAGTTTTGACTGACTTGGAATGTGTTTCCTGTTCTCCTTTTATAGTTTTCATAAGTTCCGCATTGGATATTTGTTTTGTGCATAACAACGTTCGAAACTATATAATTTGTAACCAGTAACCAATTGTCCACGTACCAATGCTTCGTCAAATTGATAATAAGTAATTCAGTGATTTGGATGGCTGCAAATATAAACAATTTTACTTTTCCGCCATCCACTTAAGTGTCTCGGAATAAGTATTGGTTTTGGGAGTCGTTGTCATTCTTCCAATCCACCATCATTTTCTACAAACTCTTTCATCTCATAATGATGCCTGATTTTAGAGGAAAAAAGATTTTTTTTTTTTTGAGTGAGAAATGTTTGACGATGGACACCGCTCTTCACCGCAGCATCCGTCCGGGAATGCCTATAAAACTTATTTTTGTTGCTCGTTACAGGGTTAACACTTATGCGGAAAACACTCGTAAGGCGAGTTCCTGATTGGTAACACGTGTCCACATTATGCAGTAGTTGATTTCGTGAATTATTCAATGGGAATTTTTTCATTGGTGGAAAGACGTGAATTGATTTTTTTTTTTTGTAAATTAAAATGATTGTCCTGAATTTTTTGAGAATAAACTGCCCTTCTTATCGTTCCTAAAATTTGGTGTTGTTTTTTATCGATTTGACGAACTGTCCATTTTATCACTAAATATCCTACTGAGTGTACATTTTGTAATACAAAAATGAAAATAAACAAAATCCAAGACGAATTAGGAGCATAGAGCATTCAGCAATGTTCGATGTATTATGCAATTGAAAGTGTACAAACATCAACCGAACAATTATTACTTTCAATCATTCGAATTGAACATTGAAAACCTGAAGAAAAAAGAAGCAAAAAAAAAAACTTACATTTAAAAATACTCAATGAAAAGATCATGAATCCATCATGGCTAACAAAAGGAGCTGGCAAAGTGTACATAAAATGAAGAAAAAAAATAAATAAAGAAAAGAAAATTGAATTGGTTCAGCAAACAATAAAGTACGAATTGTACAATGCAATGCATCATTGAACACAAGAATATTATGTGTTCTGATTTATTTGCTAGTTTTTTTTTTCCTTCTTCTATGCAGCAATTGATGCGAACATTTTGGATTCATCTTCGTCTAAAAGTATTCAAGTTTGTTTCTTTTAAATTCAATTGAATCATAAGTAGCCGATTGTCGACAATATAAGACAAACAACAAACAGTATTTGTGCAAACATCAACAATTTACGAAAGCCAAAAATTAAACATCAGAAGAAAATTGTGCGCATTTTGAACGGTTTCGTTATCAATTCAATCGATTCGAATTGGCCGAATGAATTTAAATGGGTCAAATTCGGAGCTCAAAAGTCTCATTTCGATTTGAATAAAAAAATTCGATTGGAAAGAAAAAAAAACGCATTTCTGATTGTTTTTATATTTTATCCGTTGTGAACACGTGTTACATTTTTTTTTTTTTGGGTGCCCATTGTACGGGATGGAGGTAATTCAAAATTCTGAATGAAAGCCTATTTAAGTCGATTAGCCATTTCCTTGATATCAAACAATGATCGATGACAATGTGTAACACAATTTTAAAACAACAATAGCCAAATCACCTTTCTAGGAACATCCACTATTTCTGCATTCGGCACATTAATTCAGGCAAACATTCAACGCGAATCGAATTCACAATTTTTCCTTTCATCTTTCTTTTTTTTTACACATTTTGTTCGTTCATTCATTTAATTTCAACACCATTCACAATTTACACCATCCGCTGACCCATTTGATTCATTTAAGAAGCGTGTGCATCGTTGCAATGTGCATTTTTGATTTTCTATTGAAAGAAAAAAATCCAAAAATAAAGTGAATTTTATCACAACAATAGTCATGCCTCTTCAGTCTTCACATTGCCTGTACATTTCGACCATTTATCTACTGATTTCATTTTTTTGGTTTTTTTTGTTAACATGCACAATATATGCATTTGCACAATGCCACATCCAATTGGAAGGAATTGCATATATATTTTTTGTGTTGTTGTACAAAACACCGTTTTGCAACTATTTTTATGAATGAATGAAATCTTTGCATTTTGTTTCTGATGAAATTTTTTAGGATTTTTAACATTTTCGTTATTCATTCATCGTAATTTACGAGTTTCATTCGGTATATTATCCAAATGCCAATCGATATCTGAAATACCGCACATTTAATTTTTAGTTTCAAGTATGGATCATTCTATTGAAAATGCCTTTCTGTTTCTATTTATGAGTTTCATTTGTTTCTTTGCAAAGAAATTCAACCATTGACGATGAATTAGAAGAGGTTTTTCTCACTTTTACGCTTGCGGCATCAGGTACATTTGGTTGCTGGGCAAAATAACAATGAAACATATATAAAGTGCGAAAGAAATTGATCAAAGACGAAAATCGATCGATTTGTTTTTTTTTCTTCTTCGTTTTTCCTTCTTCTCCTCCTCCTCATCTCTTTTTCTTCTTCTTTGTATTTTGTTGAAAACATGATTTTCCTTTTATTCAACCATTCAAACAGCATTTATCAATGTTAAGTGATACTTTTTGCTTTTTGTATTGTATTAACCAATGTTTAACCATTGATTCATCGTAAAATTTCTGACGAAAGAATGAAGAAAGAAAAAAAACAGCTATCGAAATATAAAAGAAAAATCAATCGTTGAGTTGTTTGCGTTGGTTTTTATTCTCAATCCATTTCTAAATCGAAGATGCATTTTTGGCGTGTCCGAAGTTGAGTGTATTGTTCGTTTCTCCATATGTTGCCATCATGTCTATCGATTATCGAATCCATTTCCAATTTTAGTTTTCATTCATTTTTCTTTGTCTATCATTTTTTGTCTTGAGTATTCGACATTGAATGTCGACATCAATTCAAGTGTTTGTCATTTAGTTTTTCATTTGTTCTGCAATTGGTTTTGTTACCGTTTCATCATTGTTTTGTCCATTCGTTTTATTGTTGACAAATTCGAAATTTAACACTTCTAATTTCAAGGCTTCTTATTTCGTCGCATTTTCAAATTGTTGAACAAAAAATGTAAATATTGCGTAGTTTACTAGAATGGGCCGGGATTCGTTTTCAATTTTTACTTAATTTTCAATGAGTATTTTTCGTTTGATATTTCGGTTAAATTAAATCGATTAAGAAAAGACTCTTGCTTATTATTGCCGATTAGTTTTTATTCCAACATCGATTCGTATGTTCTCCATTCAGTTTTTCATTTGTTTTACAATTGGCTTTGTTGCCATGTTACCATTGTTTTGCCTATTCATTTCCATGTTGACAAATTCAATATTAAACATTTGAAATTTCAAAGTTTCTTCATTTCGTTGCATTTTCAATTTTGTTTTTTCTTTCTGTAAAATTACATATAATGATTCTTGTGATTATTCGGAATTGATAGAGAGGTGAAAGGGGTTGCTGAGTGGTGCACCCATTATAATTTGTGACCTTCGAAATATTTAATGGATTCGAAGCCGATTATATGTTGCCCATGAGACATTCGGTTGACAAGTAATAATAAATAAAATCACAAATATTTCGAATGTTTTATTTTGTGGTGACGTGTATCGGTTACTAATGGCTCTTGAAAGCCTTTCAATAATGCTCACATTGCTCACTGTGCAGCACTCAATGGTTGTCATTGATATAAATAATTTGTGAAAATAATTCCGAAATCTCGTCAATCCAATTTCAATAACAAAACAATTCGGAAGAGAAGCGTTTAATATTGTTGATAGCTGTGTGTTGGCTTTCACAACATGTTAAGAGTCGGCTATAAGTATTGCCTGAATCAAATTGTGTTTCCGTTTAAATTTTTGAATTTTAAACAAATAAATTAATCCCATCATTCGATCATTTTATTCGATTTCATTGGATCCCGTCCAATTAAATCGATCAGATTGTATGGATATGATTTGCTTAAGGTTATTTTTTCCTTCCAAATACACAACTTCCTCTTTCATCTCTTTTGATCTTTAATCAATACAGCCGTCCGCTATTACGTAAGGGTAAATCTTAAAGTAATTAAAGTTGTTTTTTTTTATTCATTCGAAACGATTCAGTTAATAAAATTGTAATAATGAAACTTCAGCACTCCGTATATCAAACTAATTTCCGCTGAAAAATATGAGTATGGCCACAGGGGGAATGTTGTACATCTATGTTCATCGTTCGATGTAAACATGATAATTTTTCAACTGATTTGGAAAAAAAGGAGGTCAGTACGTTCCAATTAATAGTCAATCACTAGATATGGATGGTGTCGGTCAAATATGCGGTAAACGATTCCATATTCCATTTTTTCGAGAAAATCTGCACCATGAACGCGACTGACGTATTGGATTTTGCCGGAAATCCACTGAAAACCGAAGAGACTGTTTACGGTGCTCGAACTAAGAAACTTCAGTTTTGAGTATATGAAAATCTCATCTAAAACAAATATTCATCTGCAATATTTCAGTTTATGGAATTCGATTTGAATGAATTTCCAAACATAATTGCATTGGTAAAAAAAAATCCATCGGCAGTCGTCGTCGTCGTCGTCGTCGTCGTCGTCACCCTACTAATAACGAAATCAATCCGCTACTTATGTTTGTTGTTTTTTTCTCCCTTCGATATTAATTTGCAACAATGAAACATTGAAATAAAACATACCACGAACAAATAATAATGGCTCGTGTAATATTCCATTTTTCGAGTGTTTTTTCATCCGAGCAACGAACATTCAACATGAAATTAATATTGTTTGAATGAAAATAAATCAAAATGCTGACGATACAAATGGTTGTTTTAATCTGATCTCGAAAATAAATATCAAATCAAATGTGCGTATGAAATAAGCAGCCAGACGAATGGGCGACTCACATTCAAAAATAAATACACATTCAATTCGAAATGAAATTTGTTACCATTTTATTTTATATTGGTTGGGTGCAGAGTATGCGTTTGTGTGCGAAAAGCAAAAAAGTATTTGACAAACAAAAGATATTGTCGATCATTGTTAGTGGCCTATTAACACACTAATAAATGTACACAAACACACAGATGTATGCCGGTATGCAAGCGATCCGACAACCAGACAATCAGGCAGGCAGGCAGGCAGGCAAGCAGTCAGGCATTCGACCAGTTCTGTTGAATAGACACAATTGATGGTTGTGAAGAGCATAATGCAATTTAACAAATTTAGGGGTGAAATGATACCATTCTCTATTTCCTTGATGTTCCTTATTTTGGGGCGGAGCACAATTTGAAATTTGAGTTGAATGTTAGCAATTATACAATATATTAAATATAGTAAACAATAGCACACATTCCGTTTTGGCTCTACCTTCGTTTGGAGTGTGAGAAAGAGAAGGGGGAAACAAAATAGAAGAGAAGATCATTCATTGATGGAAAAAAGGACTTTTAGTAGCAAACAATTCTGAACAATAAACTCAAACTCGTATATAAGTCGAGTCAAACAGGATCATCGGTGTCAGTTACGTTCGAGAGATCGATCAAGTCAAAACGAATTCCTTATTGAGTCTGTTTTTTACTTTTTTCTGCTGCCATAAGCAAGGTTAAGTGTTTTGAAAAATATCGAAAAGAAAAAATCACCAAAAGTTGAAGATCGTGAACAAAGTAAAAACAAATTAAAATACTGTGTTGTTCCTACTGCAAAGCTACGAAAACCAAGCAAAATCGAAAATTTCGAAGAAAATCAGAATATTTTTGAGAAACCGAGCAATTAAAAAAAAAAACGATGAACAAAATGACTGGACCATTTTCAATTGATTCATTATTAAGTGATAAAACGCCGAAGCGTAAATATGTGAATATGTCAAGTCCAGTGCCATCAATAGCACCATTCATTCCTCATTATGCACCATATTATGTGAGCAGTTATCTGCTGTCGTTGGAAATTCAGCAACAGCAGCAACAACAACAACAACAGCAACAATATCAACATCAAGGCGCAATAAATACGCCAACAATGCATACACCACCGCACGATTCACTATCGGATTATATGTCACCGAGTGTAAAATCAAATCATCATCTATCCAGTCGCAATTCATCGCCAATTTTCGATGAACAACCAGAAAATAAAAGATTCAAATGTTCACCGCCACCATCACCAGGCTCTGTTTCCGATGATTATGCTGATTCAAGCAAACGTATTCGTACCGCATTTACGAGCACACAACTTTTGGATTTGGAACGAGAATTTGCCAACAGTCAATATTTAACTCGTTTACGACGCATCGAAATCGCTAATAAATTGAAATTATCGGAAAAACAAGTGAAAATTTGGTTTCAAAATCGTCGAGTTAAACATAAAAAAGGAGATACAAACACTACTTATAAATATTAAGAGTTAAGAGTCTTAGCGAAATTTATTCTCTATATTTAAGATTGATATAAAAATTGTATATTTTTGAAATGAATACGAATAAAAATAGTAAAATAAATTCAAACAAAAAAGAAAAACAATAAAGCTCTGTGTAATATTCAATTCAAAAAGTCACTGACATTGATGCATGCCGCACTGGATGGCAACAATTGGATAGCTCAGCATGATACTTTTGACTTCACTGAAATCTCTACAATGTTCTTTTTTTTTTGGTTAACATTTTCGACATTTATTTCTATTTAGTCAAATGGTATGTTTGTTCCCATTTGCAGGCTTCATCCTTCCTTTTTATACGTCATACATCATACATTTTCCATTTTCACCTCAAAGAAGACAAACGAAACGATACTTAGGCACAAAAACATTTTTGGCTCTTTTTCTTGCATTTTGATTCTTCTTTTTCGAATCACTTGCTTTGTATTGTTGCAAATGGTTTATCATCGAGTTCATAGATAAAAGTGAATCTATGAATGAAATGAATCGGTTTTTTTCCTTTTCAAAAATTCATTCATAAAAAAAAACCTGTAAAATGGTTCTCTCTTGTTCATTAACAACAAAGTGAAAACTGAAAAAAAAAAAGAAAAACAAGAAAATAATGCTGAATTCAAAAAGTATATTGGACACGCATTTCAATACGTCCTCAGTCCTCAAGCGGCATTCAATGGGAGAGAAAAAAAGGCCCCAAAATGCATTGTGAATGCATTTTCATTTGTATTAATTGTTATTGAATGGTCGCATTGGAACAATTAATCGACGGGATACGTACTTGTCACTCTTGTGTCTCTGGTATACACCGTATACAGGTATCGTGAGAACCAAGCCTCCAGCACCGAATCACTTGAAAATACAGGATGCATCAGCGGCAAATATCAAAACCTGTACAACATTTTTTTTTAAAGATAGATTCGAAACGCATAAGATCGATTATTTGCACTTTAAATTTGTACAATTGCTCACAGTGGGTGCACAGGCAAAACATGTTCAATGATATTTTACTTCTTCTTCTTCTTCTTCTTCTTGTACTTTTTTGTCAATTGAATTGATGTAATGTAGAACGAACAATTGAATTATGAGCAATTTGATTTTTGGAGCGATGGGAAAATTTCGGAATCGATTCCAATGATCAAAGGACAAATCGACATGAATTCTTGATTGTCAATGAGCTTTTCTTTTATATTATTTATCAAATGAATCAAATTCGCGAACGAATTCGGTGTATTTCGTCGATCATTCACAAAATCAATAAGAAAATCAGCTAAAAGCCGCCTACACAGAATGAAAAGCCAACAATTACACCCGAAGGAAAAAAAACCACCCGAAAAAGAAGCTGCTCAAATGACTTAGACGTCTAATCTCATTTATGTGCCGTTATCCATTTCAAGTTCCGCTCAAAAGGTTTCCGTTCATTTCTTTTTCATATTCTTTTCAAATTTAATATATAATTTTTTTTTTTGCTCGGCGAATATAATAATATAAGCAAATTAAAACCATAACGACACCAGCCAATTTCCGGCTGGTAAATAATGGAAAATGGCACACTTATGTGTTAAAACCGAATGCCAATAATTACACGTTATCCAACACACACACACACCAAAATGTTTGTAAGTAAAATGTTAAGTTTGCTGGCAGTCATCAACTTGTCATTCAATTTTGTGCATTTTTTTTTTGTACAACAGAAACATGATGATTATAATTTTAATCCTCAGCATTGACATAAGTAGATAATCACTAAATATGAATGTTTTCAAAAGAAAAAAAAATGTTACAAAATCATTTGAGAAACTGTTCATTTCTATTCAAAGATTGATACGTCGTTAACAACAACAAAACAACAAACAACAATGGACTCATAATCGAAAATCCAAATCGGAATTGAAATTCGGAATACAAAAATCAGAACTGCAATGGAAAAACCGAAAACCCAAAAAAGAAACGAGAAGAAAAGAAATAAAAAGAGGAATCGGTAATAATAATCGGTATCATTCATTTGATCAATGAAACGTCATCAAAAACGGAATAATAAAATTGTGATTCGACCAAATTTTAGATCTGGTGCGTCAAAGCGAACCGAGCAAAAGGAACACAGACAACTGAAGTGAAGTGAAGTAAAGAGAAGAGTTGAGCATTTTGTTTGCTTTTGTTTGGCATTGACTGAATGATGATGTCGGCCTAATATTAAAACCGATATGTCTATTGAATTCCATTCATGCGGCAAATCACATCTATTTAAACAAAACTCGTTTCGAAACAATGAACCGATGCATATATGTATAGTTTTTGGCGAAGAGGTAACAATGTTCAATGTTTATAATAAATTCATGCGAAAAGATTCCGAAAAATGAAAAGCCCATAATTTTGAATAATTGCTATTAATGAATTAATGTACAAACAATGAAAACAGTAACAAACATATTTGATGAGCGTACTCATCGCCTCGGAATCACTTCGGAAGAAAGAAAGAAAAGGAGTAGCGGAAAAATGTTTCACATTCATTGAATAAAATGAAATTTTTATGCTGAAGAAGAAAATATTAATCTGGTTCTTGGCTGGAAAATTAACGACAATGTTTCCATTGAAGTGCAGACAGCTGTGAATTGTGAACCTCTTTCACAAGTTAGATAGTTAACATTTTGCATGGAAAATTGGTTGTTTTGTGTCATTAGGACAATATGTCACTGTGAATTATAATTATCGTTTATGAATATTCAACATTTAGCGTGAAACGAGGGCAATGTTATCTTTAATCATCACTTATTTTATTCGATGCAATCGAGCCTCATTTTTCGATAAATCCTATTAAATTCGGAATGTGCCTGTTTATTGTTCATTTTTCACACTCACGACGACAAAAATCGTGTCATTCAAATTTCAAATATCAAATTGGCGTCTTTTGTTTGCATTTCAAGATTCAGTGTTCGAATACTTTGTTTATTCGGCTTTTTTCTCGAATGTGAAGTGAAATTGAATGTTCATCAGCGTTTGACGATTGGATGAAATATATAGCACTCGATACTTGATACTCGTCAATATTTCTGAATGAGAAAGAGATGATGTTATTTCGAATGAAGCGTATCAAATTCAAATAAAAATCAATATAATGAAATGGAAAATGTAAAACGTATAAAGGCCATTATTTATCATCATATGAAATAGTTTTCCTGTTTTTAATCCCTTTTATCGTCGCCATTGAGATGAGAGATAGAGTGAGAGAGAAAGAGAGAGATGTACATATTTGAATTGGAATGAAAAACAGAGCAAAGGACATACATGCAAAGAGGGAACAGAAATAAAAATGAATCGTTTCGCCTTTTCTGTCTTCTGTCGGTCATCATTAAATTAGACAACAACATAAAATGGAATAAAGGGGTTGATGATGGATTTGTTCTCGACGCTCTTCAATCTTCAATCTTCACCCAATAAACAAAATGAATTAAACAAAATCCAATCAAACGGTAACTATGTATCCAGATTGACAAACAATGGGAAAACATAAAAAAACGAACGAATATTTTTCTTTTCATTCTCTCATCTTATATCATCGCATTTATCCATGATTGTCGTTTGGGTAATTATTTCAGAGATTCATAAAAATCTATTACTTGTATTACAGTTTCACAGTATCAAGCAACCAGCCAAAATGGGCCAGCCATATTTGAAGTGAGTTTAATGCGTTTTGTGTGAAGTGAATTAGAAAAAAAAACACGAATTTTATTCGGTACGATTAACAGTAGCTTTACTACTGGTGCAGGAACACAAAAGAGGAAAAATGTGAAAAAAAAGAAACTAAACGACATATACGATATATACCCTCATGAGAATGCTATTTGGTGTAGATAAGTGGAAAGAGGCATTGCGTCACTTCAATTGATGACGAACATGACGCCATGATCTATTCACACAAAACATAGGAAAAAAAGACGAAGAAGAAAATAAAAAACGAAACAGAACAAACTAAAAAAGGGAATTCCTCTTTTTATTAGCGGTTTTCATTTTGTATCACCGTTTTATGTGGTGCATATGGATTATGGATATACAATATACATATGCAGTTTACATATGTATGCCATGAATGAGGACGTGCGTTAACCAACTAACATCATTGTACTGTTGTTAACAAAGATTTTTTTTTATACATTGTAAATTGTAATTGTCTGATTATATTATTATTATTGATGTTAAGGACTGTTTAATAGATGGCATAACAAATTCAAATTGATGCGTTGCCAATTTTTCAATTTTTGATAGCTAAGTTATATGCAGGGCAGGGATTCGGAAGAATTGTGTTTTCTTTTTCTGCTTACATCCGCGTATTCGATTTCGAAATTAATGTGTATGCCAAGTTAACAATAAGTTTTAAAAATCCGGATTGAATGTCGAATGGTAGGCTAAATTAATTTCAACCCTTTGGCATCGAATATCAACCTGAGTATTGAGCAACTATGAAATATTCCTGGAATTTTCGTTCTCGTTGACCGTCGCATCAAAGACAGCCAACTTTCGTCAAACCGGCATATATCCCAATGCAAAGAACGCCTGATTCAATCCAACGAACTTCAATCATCTTTCGATCGAGCAAATGACCAGCATGCAGCGTTATCTATTGACTGGAATTATAACCGCACAATAAACAGAGTTCATTTCCGAATCATTTTTTCCCCAGCGAAAACACAAACCATGGCTGTGTCACAAGACAGGGC
Organism: Mayetiola destructor; assembly: GCA_000149185.1. Lineage (NCBI taxonomy): Eukaryota > Metazoa > Arthropoda > Insecta > Diptera > Cecidomyiidae > Mayetiola > Mayetiola destructor. The sequence goes on along the minus strand of GL501485.1, from coordinate 35,188 downwards.
AAACCATATAACATGTAACATTGTTATTTTCAAAGTCCCCTTCACATGAAACCGGTTTCTATAAGACGCAATATTTTCCATGAATTTTGTCTACATTGCGCTGTGCTATGCATAATGCCCCTTCATAGTTATAATTATTATTCTTCCACATTGGCTATCCATCTCATGGATTCAAAACATTGAATATGTTTGCCGTATGTTTGTGTGTGTTTCGCCGAACACGCATTTCAAAGACCTGTTTTTTCTTTCTGTTTTTGGAATGCACAAACATTATAATACCAAAAGCAGAGCAGTGGCGTTCGCTGAAAATATACAACATATAAGAACCACTTTCAACATGATAAACCATTGCCATACAATTCAGTATACATCTTACCGTCTGGTAAATCGGTTGTGTTTTTGTATGCCAAAACTAAGCGTTGATTTTATTCTGTTCTTTCGGATATTCAATTGTTATTAATTATTATTTTCGTGTAAGTTTTTCGTGTTAAACCAAAAAAAAAGACGCGAGATCCATTCATTTGTGCTTGATATTCGGCAGAAAAAACAACAACAAAAGACTCATTGGTTTGAAAAGAACCTTTAAAAAAAATGGATGAAAAAGACATCGATTGGATTATGAAAGATGGACAAAAGATCAACAGAACGAATTCCAAGTGTGAAAGAGTAGCCAAAAATTATGAAGAAATCATTTGGTCATTTGTTTCATGGTTTTGTTTTGCGGCAGTCAAAGTGAATCGCATTTACAAAAGGTCGTTCTTGTTTTTGCTTTGGTTCGCTTTAGAAACGAAAATAGAAAAATCATTTTAATCCATATCCAAACACGCACACATGTGTGAATGGCAGTGGCTTTAGCTAATGATCAATGCATATTGTGTTGAGTTTTTACTATAATTCTGGCAGTGCCACGTACAAAAGGCACACATCAAATGTGTGTAAACAGTAAATTGTCATTTTAGTGGTGCATATGGCTTAACGCATCAAAGAAGATCGTTTCTGTTTTGCTTTACGGCGCTGATAAAATAAATGCTTTTCGTAATAGATTCAATGTTCACAACTTTCACCATTCTCCTCAATTTTACAATGACAATTTTTTTTTCTTCACCATCAATGTCCAATAAAAGCAAAAAAGAAAAAAAAATGAAAGAAAAGAAAACATCTAATCTCTCGATCTGATTGGGCTCTTATGTCAAGTGTGTTCAAATGGTTGTTGTTGATGGAATAGCTGTGTTTAAAATTTAGCCGCATGGAAAATATAAATAATAATTGTATGCCGTTCGATATGTATCATGCTTTGTGATCTTTGGATGCTGCATTTAATAATAGTTAAAATAGTTAATATCATTTTTGAATAAATAGATTTCACTATCCACGGGCAAAGTGAAACGATTTCATTTAATTGCTTCAAAGCACAAGTAAAAACCTTTAATCAGCGGCGATGGACTCATCAATGAATGTGCAATAAAGCACTTTTGTTTTACTTTGTTTAAAGTGAATGCACGTAAATTACCTTTGGAGAAGAGCAAAAAAAAATGTCAGAAATCTGATTAATTTCACATTTGCTTGGTGTATGTGTGTGTGTGTTTGTGTCCCATTTCGCCATTACGAAAGATCGGCTCATGAAGCCGATCAATGTTTTGCAACGAAAAACAAAAACGATCTTGTTGTTATGTGGATTCACCATTGTCGATCTTTTCGTACAATAAATGCCGATTTTTTTTCATGCTGATCATTTTTCTGTGTTTTGTACTTTGTGGTTGCTTAGTACTGATCGTAGTCTGTTTTGTTTTTTCTTGAATTGTTGTATGACCTTTCTAAGTTTTCTTGCATCGTGCTCCATTCACTCGTGTTTTGATGCTGCTCTTTTATGATTCATTCAATATTCAAATTCAATCGATGGTTTTTGTTTCATTAAATCGTTGTTTTTTCTTTCCCGAAATACTAAACACAAATGTGCAACGTAATTGTAGTAAAATGATGGGTTCATTTTCGTTATGCAAAACATAAAAACGTGAAATACCTTTCGAGTTTTCCAAAGAGTTTTTGCCAAAATAAATATCTGTTTATTCACAAAATTAGCTGCTGAATTTGATTTGAATGCACTGATTTGGTTCAGTATTTGAACATTTTCGATCGTTGAGAAGAATATTTTTTGTGTGTGTGTGAAAAAAAAAAGATTTTTGGACCGAATTTCACGTGAATGGAAGAAAAACAAGACTAATTTCAAGTTAAGTGAAGTGCGGAAAGAATTGAATTGCTGTTACTGTTGCTGTTTTTGTCTGCTTTCTTATACCTAAAGCTACCGGTAAGCTTGGACAAAGTGAGTACATATCAAGAATCCATTACTTTCCATTCAAGAAGCCAAAAAAAAAGCGAAAACTTTTTAGATTTAATACTTTCAATCATTCGAAATACAATCAACAACTTGCTCGCCATGCAAATTTCCTTTATATCAAAAGAACATTTCTTTTCCTCTGCCTCTGTGTCAACCGGTTCTTAAGATCCACGTCATCTTCTGTTTCGAAACTAGTGTTTGGTATTGGCTTCGTCACATTAATATAAGATTTGTTTTGTTCTTTGTTTCATTGTAACGGTGTTTATCGAATGAATTGATCGTTATGGCACTAAATCGTCTGCAAAACGAACACAATTTTTCGATCCCAATGTGAATTTCAACCGAATTGAATTTGAATTTCGATTAACTGAAAAACACTCTTACATTATAATCGTCCAGATCCGGACGGAAAAACGAAAGAATGAAGAATGAGCGAAAAAAGTATGGTTTTTATAATGCAAGCACCAAAAAATGATGTAATCTTCCAGACACAAAAGTGTAACACTTCGGAAAAGAGAGTATTCCGTGGAAAAAAAACCTTGAAATGTTGACAACCATTGAAAGGTTGCAAAATGGAAAAATAAGAGAACACATTCAAAAGTAAAATTGATTTGTAAAAAGTATAAAAAGAAAAAAAAGCGATTGTTTTGAGAAAATAAACCCAATAATAAAGAAAAAAAACTTAATAGGCAAGAAAAAACACGCAGGCGACACAAACCGACCATATTCATCGAGCAAAAGTTTTTACTGCAAAATGCTAACTATTTATTTACGAATACAATTCGAAATTCAGAATTCAAATGGAAAGAGAAAGGAATGAATTCCTTTTTTCTTCTTTTGTTTTTTTTTGCTCGTGTCACCAATGAAAAAGTGATTCTCTCAATCAGTGCCTTTGCTACTGCCAATGTTACATTGTGTATCTCAATAACAAATTGTCATTAAGATGCGAGTGGAACGTGTGTCACGAACTGTGCCAGTTTGAGAAGAAAAAAATCTTCTATTCATTGTATCTCAAAACCAATCGTTTTTGGATGTTACGTTTCCAATTGAAATTGATTGGGCGCATCGCTTCACACCGTTTCACTAAAAATTCGTTTTTTTCTTTCGTTTTCATCGATACTACTTCAACTCGGAATGGTAGAGATTGATTTTTATACTGGGTTTTTAGCTGTCGGATGAGTTCAGAGTGTGGCTTTAATGACGAATCTAACGACTTGAAAAATAGAAAACGCATTTATTTGAATCTGAAGCTCAAGTCATGAATATCACACACGTTTGCTATTCATTCATTTAATTTTATTCAGGCGGAAAATGGGTGAATGTGCGTTCTATTGAAATCATTCAAATCTTAATTAACGAATAATAATATTTATCATTTATTGGCAATAAATAAAACAATATCGAAATAGAAAACAGAAATATTTTCGATTCAGAGACACGACAGCATCTTGTGTGACAAGAATAACCCACTTACAAAAACTATTATATTCGTGAGCGTACAACATGAATTAATTTGCGTTTTGTTTTCGTTTCTTCCTTCTCAATTTTATTCGATTAGGTTCAAATTTATTATTATTGATTTTATTGATTCATTAAGTGTTTCGTTAGTGACTCGTGAGCGTGGAACCCAACCCATGAACTTCCATTTGAGTAAAAATTTCAAAATTGAAAATTATTCAAGAATATTCATGACATTTCTCCCAAATAAGAAAAAAACAGAAAACTATTTCCTTACTTTCATTGGAAACGGTTAGAAACATAGAAAACTAATCAAACGTTGTTTTAAGATAAAACGAAAGAGTTGAATTTAATAATGATATGGATCGAGGTCGCTGTTGAATCTTCCAAATTCTAAAAATATTTTCAAATATAATTTTCTGTTGTCGTTTTCATTCCAATGATAAAATCTATGCATTCTAAGTGGGACCCAAAATGACACCCATCGATCTGATATTTTTCTTTAATTTCATCGAAAGTTTTTGATTGACTGAACTGAAAGAAATTTCCATTTAAAAAACGCAATCAAACAGAACGATTTCAAGTTTTATGTACGATACACATTTGGCATTCGATTGGTACTGCATTTTGCATTTGCATTGCAATTCATTTTTTTTCACCGAATGCATTTTAAATAGCCGTTCAACCGCAATGAAAATGGAATATGCAAACCAGAATTTATCATCAAAAAGAGAAAAAAAAGTGAAGACCATCGGACATCCGATACACGCATTCACGAATCGAGAAATTCTTTTGGCTCTCTGAAATGTGTGTTTTTTCTTTGCTTTCATCATTCCATAAGCCATAAGTATCGACCGAACGGAATCAGAGCATAAGGAAATCACACTTTTTTTTATTGCTCAAAGAAAAAAAAAATTCACGTGAAAATAGAAAGTTTAGTATTTTTATTAACGTTCTCATGGTGAATGTTAAACCAGTTTTATGGCACATTTTTATTGGACTGCTGGTCGATCGCTCACCTTGTACGAATATCATAGTTAGGCCGAATTTCAAACATCAACCACATCGATGTCCTTTCCGTTAACGACCCATAAACCAAATCTACAATGATAGCAAGAGAGAAAAATTGAATGAATTACCGTCCAAAACATAAATGAAATGAAATGATAGATGCGTTTTTGTGTGACTTTCGATTTTGGCAAAGCGCCAACTATAGCACCATTCCGGAATCTACATCAGGATGTTATCCACATCGATTTTTGCTCCAAATGAGAGCAAAAAATTAAATAAAATGCGAATGCACAACGAATTTGATTCGGATGCCAACGGAATATTTATTGTAATTCAAACTGTTACCATATTCATTAGATAATAATAATAGTTTTTTTTCGATAGTTTTTGTCTCCACCAACATTCCCATTCATCATCACAAAAACCACAGAGGAAAAACAAAAAAATGAGAATCATACAGTATCATCGTAGCTATGATAGCTTATAGCATTAATAATAAATGTGCCATCAGTTTCAAATGGCTGTATTGTTTGGCCGGACGTTAAACATAATAGTTCTGATGTGAATTGATTTCACGCAAACAATGACCATGTTTTTTTTCGGTTCTTTTACATCGTTCGCGTTTTATTCTGTCTTTTGGTTTTTTTGTGTTCATTCTCTGCACTGTATTATGTCTTTACGATTATTTAGTCTAGTTTTATTTCATTTGTCCTCTTTGTCTTATTCGGCATGGCTTTTTCCGCTTTTTGGTCGCAATACTCTTATTCATGTTGTCACTGACATTCAAATATACATAACGCTCAATATTATAAAGTAACTATAGAATTGAAACGACAGAATAGCGGGCAAAATCTTTCTTTCTTTCAAAATGTCAGAGTCGCTCTTTGGTTGTTTTTTTCCTTTCGAAATTCATTTATTGTCCATTTATTTGTCGTTCATATTCCGCTTGCAATCGCAATTTTTGCGATGATTCTGTGGCTTTTTTGCCATATTTTATGGCATGAGCCATGGATGGTGCGGTCGGAACTTGAATGACAATATATTTGTCAGTAGGATATCCTGTAGCTCCGGTTCAGTTACGAGTTATCAACTACATTGCGTTGGATCCGTTAACCAAAGCCATTGACGCCAGTTTGACGGTTCGAAAAATTCATTAACACTCTCGATGATGTTGTGAAACGCATTACATTTTAATTATTGCTTAATGTCGTTAGTCAAAATCTGAAATTCGGTAAAAACATGAAAAAATTCCAAGAATGGCGCGAAACGAGAATATAACATAATGAGTTGCTTCTTTTCATTTTCAGAGCAGCAATTTTATCGATTGTTTCCATAAAAACGCACTGCCAATGAGTTCAAAAACCCGAAACCGGTTGAATATACTACACCCAATTGCTCTCTTGTTGCCTGCATAACGCGAGTAGGTATAACGGGCCTACGTGAATTGTATGCCCAAATCATTTCTATTATTGTGCATTTAAAGCCCACTTGAAATGAATGTATCAATGCAAATCAATCGTCTTCAGCTCAGTAGACCATTTTATTGAGGGCTTAATACATTAAAATTGAATGTTTTATGTATTCCAAAACCCGAAACCAAATGTCAAAAACTAAAAGACATTTTATGCATCTGAAATGATGTGGCATGGGACCGATAAATCAGATACACATCATTGAATCGTCTGACTCATAAAAATCTGACTTGAATTCGTTTGGTTATTATTGCAAGCATTGAACATATAATAGAGCCTCACAAATTGTAATGCCCGAATGAGAGAGAGACAATCGAAGCAACAATAAAAACCAAAGATTGTTAATAACGAAATTGTTTCGAAATTATTTTCTTTATCCGGACAGTGGTGTCATCACAGAAGACAACCCACATGAAGAATATGATAAGCCATACGATAGCACTGGTGGCCAATGGCCATCACAATCAAGAATGCACTACACGAACAAGAATTTTCAAATGATTGAACTTTCAATATGAATGCTCGCCCTTCCGTGTTTGAGGCAAATCGTTTGAAGTGACAATTGGGACATCTCAACGTTCAAATATATTTTACGGAATTCCATGCTTCAAATGTCACGATGTTCATGTTTGATCTAGTTATGCGAAAATCTACTTCCCATTTCAAATTTTTCAAGCATAAAAGATATCAAACGATGATATGACGGAAAATGATAACCTCTCTTCCTCCCCGCATTCAAATCCGATAAAATTCCTATCTCGTTGATACAATCACACCCCTCGGGTTTCCAAAAACAAAAAAGGGAAATGGAGTAAAAATAAAGTAATAAAATAAATGATTTTGTTTTGTGAGGCGGAAATAAAAACCATTAGAATTTCTGCTGCAGTCAGTTTCAATCGTCAAAGACAAAATCGTCGTCTTTTGGTGTATTTGAATTTGAATTGGAATTCTTTGTTTATAATTTATAATTTTCAATGGCAAAAACATGGAACATGAAATTTTTCGGTTCTTTGCTGACGCTGTATAATATGGTTGTGGAATTGTAAAATTGATTATGATTTTATGCGAAAATTAATTTTTCGTCTGTAAATCACCGTCACTATCTCCGATCCCCAATCTTTTGCACCGAAATTCATTCGCATTCGATTCAAAAATTCAAATTTTAATAGGCTTGTCGTGTAAATTATGACAATATGACGGTTTAATACCTAGAGAAATGAATCTGGCTGGAAGAATGATTGCTATTTTCAGAATGAATTAAAACATTGGTTTTATCGCAACAATTTAATTTACAAATTAATCCATATTCTGTATTTTGAAAAGGAGATACATTTCACAAGAAAAAACTTATCAAATTTTTAATAACGTCAAAAGTCGCCATCGTTATCAAATCGGCATAATATTTATGAATTGCTTATAAATATAAGAAAAATAAAACAAATATAAATATATGAAAAATATTTGCAGGCGCTGCAGATTTCATGGTTTTCTTACTCTGAATTGAATTGAGAACGTCGATACGTGAAGGAAATGGAGCAGCCTTTGGCTGAGTGAAATGTTTATATTGTAACTTTTATTTATTATTTTTCCCATCAACCGAAATGTGTAACTGTTTTTGAAGAGCGAAATGTACATATTCATGAATTCTTGTCATCATGTTCATCATGTCATGCTTTTTTTTTTGGATGCAATTTCACAATTCAATTGCTTCCACCAACATTTGTGACAAATATTTTTATTTTTTCGCTTTAAATGAGATATTTACTTAAACTTGAAAAGAAACTTTGTGCTTCATACTTTGCATGTACAATGTACAATGCAGAATTTAGTGAAATATACCTGAAAGATCTTCTCTTCCATAAATAATTTATTTTAATAGCAGTTTGCAGTAGTTCAAAGAGAAAACTCATGAATATACACATGTTATGTTTGCCGTAATCAATTCATGTTTACATATTTCATTTTTGTGTGTGTGTGTGTGTGTTCAAAAACTTGATGTTCCCTTCTCTAACAACCGATAAGATGATGTTTGTGTTTTCAATTCCAAAAAAAATGATCTTCATACAAAATCAATCGATCTCAGTCAGTCTCAGACCAGGCATATTGTTTCAACAATCATGTAAACAATCATTCAATCATTTTGGAATGTCCCAAATTTATGTTTCTTTTTTTCGTGTCATGAATCATGAACAGAGTCTTTCGTGTCAAACTCCCATGTGCTGAGATTGATACATCATTCGTATTATTCAATTTAAGTCATTTTGCCAAAACGTAAAAGAAATATCTTCAATTGTATCATGCTCTCCATCCACAATCCTCACCCTCTGTAATTTCAAGCGAAAAAGTTAATTTAATTTGATTAGATGTTCCTGTTCAATTTCAACATTCATTTTACCCGGATAAAAAAGAAAACCAAATTTTCCTGAAACAAAAAGACGACAGAAATAAAAATCAAACGACTCTGCAATGATAACAGACGCGCACGAAATCTTGTGTAAACCGTAAATTAATTGAAAACACTTTTGCTTAGCATATTTTATTAAGACCAGTACTTTGAGCTGAGAATTTTATGGCTGTGTGCCATGTGCACACAGTGTTCATAACAATTTACTCGCCATACATTTCCCCTTTTCTCAGTTTCCAGTTGTCTTTTTCTCTCTCATTTTAAATTTTAGTTCAATGTTCATCGTTTCCATCGCACTCAATGCAAACGATATTATTTTAAAATTGAAAGGGAATTAGATCAAAAACAATATTTTCTCGAATGTGTGGTTATGTTAGTGGTCTATTTACATGAAAACACCAATAGATTTTGATCCGGTTGATGTTCAATTAGTGTTCACAATTCCAAAGAAAATTAAAGACTTCAAATTTACCATTGAAAATTTCGATTGGATTTTGAGTGTTGTGTTTTCTGAGCCGAGCTTTTGTTTAACGTACACAATGTAATTGCAATCAAATTCTGATGAAATATTTTCTGTTTGCAAACTTAATAATACTTTACAGGGTCTGTAATCGATATTTGTGATGATTGGATTTACGTAAGAACAATTGGAATGCTGCAATTGCTGCATTGTACTGCATTTTGAAATCAACATTTTACCAAGAATGCAGACAAATATAAAATATCCAGAGAGTTTAATGTGAATTTAAATTTTATATTTGAAATAACACAATGAACCTGACTCTGGATTATGGTGATTGTATTTTGAAGTGAAACAATATTAGCAAAAATGCTCAATGCTCGTGAATCATGGCTTAAAACAAATCTTTTATCCAGCCAGAGCTGTCTATATGATGAGATATGAAACAAAGGTAGCGAATGCTTTAATTAAGCATTTCCTTCTGATTATTTAGTAAATTATTAACATGGCAAATGGTACGTTGACTAGAAATTCGGCGCTCTATTCAGTAAAAGTAGAATGGTTCGAGAACAGGGAATGATAACTTAAGATTCTTATGGTTTGGAGCCATTTGTCCGTTCAACAACAATGTCGTCAGTTTACTCATTCTAAATACTGTTATTGTTATCAATCGAAACAAAGTATGCTCTGGCTGGCTATCTTTTGGATGATAAATTTTGGCAAACAGCCAGTACATAAAATGTTCATTGTTCTGTGTTCATCGCTGTAGCTTCATAATTTGTACACATTTATATAATTGCTTCGAAGGGAATTTTTTGCTTCATCACGATATTCTCTCCATCCGTCTTTCGGCTCTCTGGCTGTTGTCTATTTTGTTTCTTTGTTTTATGGAAGAATTTGTTTGTATTACTTGCACATTTGTTCCCCTTTGATGCATTTATCCATCCACACGCAAGACGCTTCATACCATTTATCATTCAGCTCAGTGAATATGATGGAGAGCAATGCGAACAATTTTGCTTTCTAAATCATTAAATTATTACCAAGATTTAGGCAAATCCATTTGTCATCAGTAGCCAAAAGATTTTCTTTCGTTTGTTTTTTTGCATAATTAAACGAAACCCTGAAACGAAAGCTCTAGAAACCTAAATTTAATTTAATAAATGGATAATTTAATTAGCCATACAATTGCATTGTTTTCAAATGTCAACATTTAAACAAAGGCGGCTCAAAAAGAACTTTATTGGTTTCAACTAAATTTTGAGAAAAAAAAAAACAACGACCTTTGACAAGGAAATTTTGCCGACGCGATTGAACTGAAGCGCATAAAATGTGAAAATGTAAAGAAGTGGAAATCAATCAAAATCAAATTCAAATCTCCGAAAATCATATGAATCAATGTGTACCAAAGAAGCAGCCAAACTAAACCCAATCCAGCTAAACCAAAAAAAAAAAAAACGTTCATCGGTGCCAAGTTGTGCTTAACCTAAATTCAGTTAAAATACAAATGTATGTCATTTACGTGTGTCGTTGACGTCCAATTCACCACATTTATTATGATCAATGTGTTAATATTTTACACATATTTAAATTGCACATTGCATATTGCATACCTAATTTGACCGCATTTAGTTCGGTAAAGTTATTTGCAGTTGACCGTTCGCAAACGCAAATGTAATTTCAGCATACCTTCATTTAATGGCCGAAAGCCAACAGAAAGAATACAACATTTAGTATTCTTGTGTCTTAAGAAGAAAAAAAGAACTGAATCAACATTCTTTATTCTTCCTTTATTCTTTTCATTCTCTGGCCTCGAATTCGACAGTTTAGTTTTCGCAAAAACGAGTTATCCAGCAACGATTTCTCTCATCACACTTTATACACACACACAAACACTCAGTTTCATATTATGAATGCAATAAATGTGAAAGATATAGCAAAGTGTATTCGCAAAAGAATACCAATCTTGTGGGCTGCCCACATGATAAAAAGTAGAGAAAATCATAATTAAAGAGCATGAGCAAACGAAAGCCGGCAATCTCTGCTCCAATAACACAAAAATCTCGAGGTAATTTTGACTGTTTTAGATGTTCATAATGCGGAGCACAAGAGCAATCAATATACGTATGTTCAAGGATTTATTTTTAAATTGAGAACCATTTTGGTTTCAGGTTATCTGGATTTTCCGGCTATTGCATCAAATTATCCATTCATTCAATTAATTATTGCGTGAGCTCAAAGTAGGTCTTTTGAAGCAAACAAAGAAAAAAAAAACAAAAATTGTTGTTCAATCCAATGGTCCGAACATGCCGATACAAACGAAAAAAGAAATGCATAAGTTTTATCAGTTTTTGGTTTTTTTTGGTAACTAAAACATGATTACGCTTCGAATGCATGCAGAGGGAACTGTAAATTGTTGTTTATTTACATGCATTGACCAGGTTGCTGGTAAACCATATTTTTTTTTGATTAAAATACTTCTTTTTTATGTAACTTGTAATTTTGTAAACGTAATATCGGAAGAAACACGCAACGCTATCAATGTGAAGCAAAAAAATTTACTCTTCAATATATTCCATCACCGCGAAAAGAAAGAAAGAGAAAAATAATCGCTAGTTACGATTGTTATAATACGTGAAATAACGGCCATTGCAATTACTTACACCTTGCACATTGCACACACGGGACTCATTATAATTTCTTCTCAAGCAGAACCATCAATGTAAGTTATAAGTAGATGGTAGACGCTTAACGCTCACATGATGCATATCAAAATGATGTTGTATATAAAAATGCTGCTGGGGACCGACTTTAGTTTGTTGGGCCATTACGAATGAGCTATTATGGAAGAACTTTAGCAATAAACAGCAAAACAAAATGAGCAAAAAAAAATTTCTACTTCATTTTCATCTTCCGCGAAAAGAATAAGACCAGAGTCAAGGGAAGAAAATAATGTGATGAAATTTAATATGTTTCATCTTCGTTTCTATGTTGTTTTCGAATCGAAAGAGACACGCATTATGATGATCAGGTATTTTCTTTCTTTTGCATGTTCTGCCTACTCATTTATGCAATCATTTGATTTTTATACGTTCTGAATACCAATTACATTTGCCCCAACCATGATCCAAGGTTCTTTGCTCTGGCGTTCAGGTTACAGCTTCGATTTTTTCTTTTTTTCATTCGTGTAAATCATTTCGTTCATAATCAGACGAAGCAGAAATACATTTTAAATCATTTCATTACATTGAAGATTGAAAAACGATTGTAGATACCGGTCAGATTTGATTTGATTTAATTTGATTGAACGGTCAAACAACTGAAGCCATTTCGAGCTTGGTGATTTGCTTGGTAATTGGTTTCGTGAATCGTGATTCATATAACAACAATAAAAAAAGAGCAATAATTTAACCAACAAAATGTAGTAGAACTTTATTGGTTTGAATTAATTACAGTTTAATCAAGTCATTAACACCGACCAAAGATATCAGAAAAAAAACATAAACCCATTATTGACCAGCTGAATGTATGTCATTATGCAACAAAAGATGAAAAATGCTGCCGCAGATTGACCACGAACAATGAACAATAAACAAAAGTCGAAAGTCGAAAGTAGAACAAACATTTTAGTCAAATCTCAAATATTTTAGCCGGAGAATCACTTTGTTCATCTTCTGTGGTCTACAGTCATGATCATCGGTTGGAATTTGGTATGGCATAAAATTACTAAAATTAAACCGCAATTTATTATCAAAAAGAAAATTTTCTGAAAAAAATTTATTTGATTTTTCGTAATTTGTAGTCGAGGAATGTGTGATGTGAAATGTTTGTTTTTGTTTGGTTTTTTATTTTTGTGGCGTAATGACGATGGAGTCAGAAAGATTTCTCAGTTCCAGTAAAGCCTCATTGCGCTGTTGAACATTGTTTGCAATTTGAAGTGTTAATTGATTTTTGAATTTTGCATACGAATATTGTTGACAGTTAATTGCGTCTCAAGTTTCATTTTGAATATGATGCATCCATTCGGGAGAATATTGAAAAAATATAACACCGTGTAACAGACCCCGACCTGACAAAGAGACCACATATACTGCGTTGTAGGGGAGGCCGAA